>CAXIVR010000005.1:89932072-90532072 GCA_964035755.1 Teleogryllus oceanicus
ATGCAGAAGTCTATTACTATAACACTCGACGTAGAAATCATATTCATCAGGGGCAGTATCAACAGCTCATTACAAAAATTCACATACAATACATGTACATTATTTTACAACACTTTGCCAGATGACATTAAACGATTAAATTCAATAGAAAAGTTTAAATCCCAAGTGAAATCGTTTCTGCTGCATAACTGTTTCTATACAATTAGAGACTATACTGAGCATAACAAGAAAAGTAACATTAATTTTAACAATGATACATAATGCATTATTTACCATTTGGACTGTATAAATGAGTATAAACAACCTGTAACAACTATTGTACTACAGCTTCCGGGTCAATGACCCCATCTCGATGAGGTTTTCGTCCAGTTTCCTGATCCATTGAGCAAATGCTGAGATGGCCCCTTGTTTTGCTTCTGGACATAAATGTAACTTCATTTTCTGTCACGTCTTCTAGAATTCAGTGGGAAATACAATTATTCAAATTATCGTTTCCATGTTGTCGCGGCAGGAAGTAATAAGAGCCAAAATTTATTGCTTATTTATCTTTGACAATAGATTTTATTACATGGGAGTTTTTGTTTTTTTCTCCTTTCAAAATTTCAAAATTCAAAATTTATTGCTTGTTTATCCTTGAACATAGATTTTATTTCATGGGAGTTTTGTTGTTTTTTCTCCTTTCAAAATTCAAAATTTAAGTAGTATATGAGTAAGTGTAGGGATCACAGAATTTTGAATGTGCACACAATTCACTTTTCCCCATAGCACGTCATACGCAGTTTTTAACTGTTTTTCTGACGTAAAATAAATAAATAAATAAATAAATATCTATATCTATATATCTATCTATCTATCTATATCTATATATCTATCTATCTATCTATCTATATCTATATATCTATCTATCTATCTATCTATATCTATCTATATATATCTATATATCTATCTATATATCTATCTATATATCTATCTATATATCTATCTATATATCTATCTATATATCTATATATATATATATCTATATATCTATATATCTATATATCTCTATATCTCTATATCTCTATATATCTATATATATCTATATCTATCTATATATATCTATATATATCTATCTATCTAACTATCTATCTATATATATACAAGTATACAGGGTACACAAAACCAAATATTCACTAAACTTGCCATTTTTCCCTGAACTCTGCTTTCATCCTTCCCATTTTCAAATATTTTATTACTTAAGGATTGAAAATATGGATTTGTCATATGTAGTATGTATTGAAATAAGATTGTTATTTAAATTTAATTTAAAGGGATATCATACCACAGGATATTAATGGGATCTTGGAAACTAAACACAGTAAGAATAAATTATTAAGACTTTACAAAGAATATTGCATATTTTCAGCAAATAGTTTTATTGTTAATGATAATATAACAATACGTTTGAAAACAAACAAATACAGAAAGATAATGATAATGACAAAAATAAAAATAGAATTCAAAAATACTAAATAAAAACACATTACTATTCAAATTACTTTAGAATGTGTTCAATATGACCACCATTCACAGACAAACACATCTGCAGGCGCTTTTGAAAAGATTTCTTAACTGCGACCAATGTTTCTTTTTTAACTTCAGAACATGCAGCTACAATGCGTCTACGCATATCTTGTGATGTAGATGGAGCCTCTTGGTAGACGTGGTTTTAAGAAAACCCTAAAGAAAAAATCTAGTAGCGTCAAGTCTGGGGAACGCGCGGCCAACACAGTACCACTGCCTGTAATATAAAACCCCATTAACTGGAGTAGAAGTAATAAACGATTTTATTACAATACATACTTACAATAAACCCTTATTTTTAACCCTTCCATTTCTTAAAAATAAGCTGAAAATGGGGAAGGATGGAACGCAGAGTTCAGGAAAAAACTACAACAGTTTTGTGAATATTTGGAATATGTTTTGTGTCTTGAAATACTAAGATCCCTTCCCTTCCTCGAGAGCGCGCTTGCTGGTGGAGCGCTGCGTGACCTTCTGTGGCGGTCGGTTACATTCAAAATATCCGTTAAGAACTGGTCGCAAAAGAATAAAAATTTCTCAAAAAAATCCTTATTTAACATATGACATTATGATATCATTGGATTCGTTTTTACCTCATGTAGACTAAAAATATGTATAGTTCCATTTGAAAAAACAAAGTTACCTCAAATATCTCGTAAAATACAAGTGATAAAATAGAAATAAATACAGTATCAGTTAGCCCTATTTTCTCATGCACTTCCGTGAAAACAGCATTTCAATATCTTCAACCGTTCAAAAGTTACAGGAGGTGCTAAAGTTACGTGACTCACCCTGTATATATATATATATATATATATATATATATATATATATATATATATACACACTGAATATGAACATAATTTGGTGTTGGTTGAATTTAATTTGGTGTTACAGGAGAAAATAGACATTTTGACCCTACAAATATCATTTTACCTTCAAAAATGAATATGCGAATAATGTGTAAGAAATGCAAGAAGAAATATATATTTTTAACAAAAATTAAAACATTACTCGTACACATTAGTATTATCATTTTATCTCTGATATGTCTATAATTATAACCATCAACCGCGTTTTTCTCTTCACACAGCACCGTGATTACTTCAATTAGTCAGAATGCAATCTATTAGAATTAAAGGTGTACACCACTCAATATTTGAAACCCAACTCGGGATCATATTAACTTATTAAAATATGTTTGTAGAGTTTGCCATTATAAACTGATATTTCCCATTATTCACAATATAATATTTGTTTTGAAACGTCTACTGCATTGTCCACCGTGGCTCTCCCGGCCCTTTGTTTTTTAATCACCGAAGCACAATCCACTAATTGAAATGAAATGCTGCTCTGTAAATAAATATAATGAATACTAATACGAATAATAACGAATTCCGCAAGTTGTTAACTACATCCACCTAAATGGATGTCGTGTTATTGTTTGGGGCTGAGGTGATAAGTGGGTTAAACCAGGAGCGCAGAAAAGACGTCCGTAACCTACAATACGTGTACCACCGGACGCTGTATGTTATTATACATAACAATGTAATATAATTCCGTCTCCATTGATGTTCCGCATTGACAGAGGAGTTACATTTTATTCTAAAAAGTCATATTAAATATGGTCAGAATGATACTCTCCAATCTCGAATGTAAAAATTGTATCTGTATATATGTATGATATACAATTGACTAATTAAAGGCACTGCACAATGCCTAAAACCTTTTTTACGAGCATATTTTATAAGTCTAGAAATCTTTAGTTTGAAAGATTATGGATCATAAAACCAGCACAATATTATCGTTCAGAGAGAAAGTTAATTAATAGTACATTATGAAACGATGATGTAATGATGGGTATTAATACAGGTGTGTGATATTACGATACGAGCGAGGAAGGAGCGAGTGTCGTAAACTTCACACGAGTGTATTAATACTCATTACATCGAGTTTCTTACGGTACTCTTTGTACGACTTATGGTAACTTTTATAGGTGAAACTTTTACATTGAATTGATTCGTGCCAGTTAACATGCAGGATTTAGTCTAGGCCACCTAGCGGACTGCTACCCTACCTGTGGCAGGTGGCTTTGGTTTACCAGTCCGTCAGCGAGAGAGTACAAAAGTTGCGGCAATAATTGCGAGGTCCCCATTTTTGCTTTTTCTCATATTTCAGGAGGTGCCAAATCATTCTCTGATTCACTAGACGTTTTAAACTAAAGAATTGGCCTTTTTTTAGGACAAACACGGCAACAACATATAACACAAAATAACTTGGGTTCTGATCTTAAGGACAGTCAAATGTTTCCTCTACCCCTATAACTGCGCTGGTCAAATTGGATCAAAGAGAAATTACGATCCAATTTATTTAAATATTATTGCACGTAAAAATTACTTAAAATAAAAGAAATAATATAATACAATATTAAATGCTATTTTAATATTATCGCAATTTTATTCAAATATAAATCGAACGGAACATGTACCAGAACGATTCTCAATGATTAATGAAGTGCTAATATTTGGTTTGTAAACTTCTCTGTGATTGGTTTGAATGATCTTATTTACATACCTAGTATTTTCCTGGAGTAACTGATCCTTAATCTTTAATTAACTAGGGGATCCGTGTAAATTTTCAGCCTAACCGAATCTCCTAACACAGGCAATACACGAACTGGAAATGTACGCCATGTTGCAACCCATTTGAAAACATCTATGACACGTTGATTCGAAAAAAGTCTTCGTGTCACGAAAATTTGAACGCAGAATTCCATCCCTTTACGCTACTAGCCCAACATGCCAGTTACAACTAAAAATCTACTTAACATGTTTAATTATTCAAGAATATATCGCCAATTTAATTTCTACCACTTTTACTGTAACAATCGACCTTTACTGTAACAATTCTCATGTTAGGCTTCACTTTCTGTATTTATACATGTTGAAAAATGAATCCTAATTTAAATTAACGTGTAACAGAGCAGTTGAGATTTTATGATTACGTAGGCTTCCGCGGCGGAGTATCTTGCTGTCGGGACAATCCGCGTCAGTTTGATCGTCGTTGACGTTTCGGCCAACATATTGTGGCCTTCCTCAGAGCGTACTGCTGTACTGTACAGCAGTACGCTCTGAGGAAGGCCACAATATGTTGGCCGAAACGTCAGCGACGATCAAACCGACGCGGTGTCCCGGACGCCAACAGTTGAGATTTTACTTTTCTTAATTGTAATTTTTTTCTGAAGTGACTGCGATACAATACGTATGTAGGATGATGTTCGATAATAGTTGTGTTGCTACATTAGTACTTGATAAACGAATAATTCTTGAAATAACGATGTCATTCGAGTAGTGGTGCAATGCGAGGCCAAAGAAATGGACGTACCTTATTAAAATAAACTCACTTACCTTCCACGCGTATTAAAAGGTATTTGAAATGAGATCTTTGAGGCGAAATGTGAATAAAGTAATGCATATAGATATTGGCCTTCGAAAAGCTTTAATATAATTCTATGATTAAGTTTCCTTTCCTTCCTGACCATGGATTTCGATGTGTTGAACATTTTGCTCCACTTTGTCCTTGCCCTATTATCTTCGCTACTATTTTCATATTTTTATTGTTTGTTTTCACACTAAAATAAAATATCCCGTTATATTTTATTGTTTTTTCTCATTTTTTTGGATGAAAAAGACTTTTCTATTCCACACATAACGATACACATTTTCAATGATTTGGCTTTTAAAAATTTCGATAATTCTATCAATTCATTGGACCGACGAACTTTACAAATTTATTAATATCGTTGATGGTGGCAGGATTTTTGGCTCTGGCTAAAGAGCTAAGTTGAATTTATCCACCAGAGAGAGGAGAATTCTAGCGCCTAGTACTCAGATCATATTTTAATATTTATTTTAATGGTTTCTCCGACCAAAACTAGGCAAATTGCAGCCCAGCACTCAAACAAACCTGCCACAGACCGCGCGCGATCTTTCTTTCCTCTTCATTGTCCTACACTCTCCCCTTACTTTTACACACACTTACATGCTCTATACTACCATACATATCGGGAGACCAGTCGGGAGCTTACAGCCCGCCCCGGCTGGGGTAATGCCCTACTGATGGGATACCTGGAGAGGAAAATCCCGCAAGACCAGTGTAGGTCTGCGACGGATCTCACTATCCATGGTGGAAGAACACTGTCGCCTTCCATGGTAGAAACATGCACAACACTTACGAGAGTAATTACCATAGCAGTTGACGCGCCATGAAACACGAAATAGTCAACCAATCCTATCGCGTAGGACCACTATCGCACTTCGTCTCCTAGATAAACTACCCTCCGTTCCCACTCCTACCCTCCCACTGTTTCGGTCGCCCCCCTTCATCGCAGCTCATCGTCCACACCCTCGCGAGTCAACTCGTGCTCATCTGCATTATCCACCGTCTGCCGCCAGTGACGTCGGACGCGAGGCGTCGCGTCGCGTCTCGCTTTGAAATTTTTATCCGCCGCCTCTCTCCCTTTTCCCCCCCTTACTTCCCCCACTCCGTCGTCCGCTCCCTTCGCGCACTCGGACGTACTAATCTGTAAATGTTTGGCCACGTTTAAAAATTCATACTCTTCAAGCACTGTGTCAAACGAGTAGTAAAACTCCTCCAACTTCTGTAGTGCTTTTAAAAGTTTTCCCTATCTAATCGTATGCGTAAATCTTTAATACTCTAACCATTACCAAGGGAGCTATTGGCGGGATGACAAACACTTAAAGGTCTTGGAGAGTTTTAAACAATCTTTACCTTACCTAATTATCAAATTAATGCCGCCGAGGCGCCGGTTGCGAAGTTTGGAAGCGGAACAAGTTCGGAGACTTGCAATGTGCTCCTTCCAGCCTCTTCACTCACAGGAGTTTTGTTCTGATGTTTTTCTCTTTGTTCTTTTTCTCTATCCCTCCGCATATATTTTGTTCTTTTCTGATAATGGATTTTACATTCCTTACCCTCCTTTTCGTTTATTATCTTTGTCATGTAATTATCTGGTTAGCATTTTTCTGTTTTTTTATTGCTTTATTTACTTACTATTTATTATGTTCTATTTACTTTTCTCTTTGGTACTTGGTCGAACGAAGTTATCTTCACTCTTTTCATGATGTTCATGCTTCCTCGTCCCGTTATTCCTATTTTTTTATACGTATTGCTTTTGCTTGCTTTCCTTTTCCTATTTTATTGCGTAATTTTTGATATTGCCTTTTCTAGTCGCTCTATTCTTGATCTCCTTACTTGTATTCCTACCGTTTCTTTTATTGTATCTTAGATCCTGCAGATTTTTCCATAATTCCTTTTTCAATACTTAATAATCTTTTAACTTGATTAATCTTTTATCAATAATTTTTGTAGTTCCAACGATCTTTCTTAGTTTTGTTTGCAGTATTTATTTCCTCCTTTATTTTTTTCAGAACAGAAAGCAGTTTAATTGAGTGTGTGTAAGAAATCTTTTAGAGAAAATAAAAATATACTTTTAATAGAAATTCAGATCTCATTTTATGTGATCATGTGTCAGATAACTCTTGGAGGTGGTTTTTAATTTTGAAAGATCATTGATTCTATTGTAACACAACCACTAATTTTTTTTAAACAGTAATACGTGGAAAATGAAAATACCTTACAGTGAATATTACACACCATATGCCATTTTATTTTTCCTTCTATTAAAAGAAATTTGATAAAAATCTCTATAAAGCGTTGAAATAACCAGAACAATGAATTGGTGAATAATTTAAATGTATAGAAATGTGTTGAGTGTAATAGCTTCACTTTACTAAGTTTCACATTTTTGTAATGTTTTAGGGCACGTTAACTGCAATGGCTATTAGTCCAGTTTTTGTGGTGAATATTTTACCATGGAAGGTGGTGGTGGTGGAAAGGTCGGCCCGTTGAGAAACTTACTGCAGACTCGGAAGTGCATGCATCAATGTTTGTCATCAGCTACCACGCATCTTCAAATCGCTTCAAATTCTCAAAATATATTCTTATGCGGGGTGTTTATTAGTGATTTAAAGATAAAGATAAATTTATTTAAACTGCAATTGGGTGTAACCCGGAGGAAGTTAATTACATAAATAAGATAGGAAATGTCATTCAAATAATAATAATAATAAAATAATAATAATAATAAATAATAATAATAAAAATAATAATAATAATAATATAAAAACTGATAATTCTTAAAATATTAAATTACATGAAGAAGTAGAAAACGTCTATCATGTAAAGCCGCACTGAGTGTTTATACAATTAAGACCTGTGTATGACATGCACTGTGTAGATTTGCTGACATTGCTTTTATATTTTACGATTACATTTTAATTTTTAGCAAAGATTACAATTTAATATTAGATTTATTTGTCATTTTCCTTTATACGACTTCTGATTGTTCATCTGTCAGTATTCATAATAAGTTTATACAAGTTAAAGAAAAGATATACTGTAATTCAAATAATAACAAACACAGTCGACACTACAGTCGACCACATAATTGTAAAGGTTGCAGGAAACATGGCCAGGTAAAGTGAACTTCTCAGATATTCCGATACTCGCATTAACCTGCTGCCACGTATAAAATTTATCGCACACGTTGTGGAGCGCGAAGTTCACTTTAACAGTTGGCAAACCCCTTTGAAGCTCAGACGTTCCTCGCTGAGAAATATAAACAGAACGTGCGTATACAGTAGATACGACGTGCGTCAAGCAACTCACGAGTCCTTAAAGTGCAGGGATTTGGAAAGACTAGTAAAAGTAACTCAGTGGTTGCGTCTGGTATTGTCTCAGCCCAGCTGGGGAAACGAAGGGTGCTAATGACGGAAAAAGGAGTAGTACAACAACCAGCAACAATCTACATCAATTGTAATCTGGTATTGCTTTTGGTTATTTAATTTCCAATGGCCGTTGGTTAAAACGTTGGAAATCGAAGTGGACGCAGTAAGTACAAATGTTCTACATCAATGCAGTCGCGCAATCAGATCGAAAAGATTATTTACAAGAAAAAGTGGAATCCAGAATTACTTAATTACACGCCCAGTCGATATCTTCCGGCACGAAAAAGTGAAAATGCAGCCGATTAGAAAAAGATCATACCCTGGCTCACAAAGTCCACAGTGAAGATCATAGACCTCGTTTATCTCTCCCTCATCCGCACGTTTCGAATCGATTTGAGAATTACTCATTACAGATTTCTCGCCTGGGGATCGGACAATAATTTATTGTAATCCAACAAAAGTGAAAGTTCGAATCTCTGAGAAAGGTTCACATTCCTGACAGATAACGTTTACAGTGGAAAACAAATACTCCTTCTTTCGAACAGAGATAACATAAAAATCGAATAGAGAAGAGAATATTTAAAGACCAGACGAAACATTCTTCCAAACGAAAGAAAGCAGTGCCCAGAGGGGAGATTTCATCCCCCTAACAAACCATCTCCTTAGTGAAGATCATTACACACCTTTTTTTTTAAACAGAGATTAAAAATCGAAAGAGAAATGATTCGTAAGAATTATTCCTCTATGAGCAAGATGATACGAAGGTTTAGCGGTTACACTTTGGTGAAAGTGTTGCTTGTATTTCTATTACGAATGTCGTTTTCGTATTTATGGCAGACTTTACGTCAGAACGAGTAATAAGAAGAATCACACTTTGATCGATATCAAGAAATTAACATCTACGAAAAGCCGTAGAATTCCTGTGGTTGGTGTGGCTATTGTTATGCTTGTTATTGCCCCAAAGCTCTTCATATCTACCGGAAGCGGGAGAAAGTGAAAGCGGGGCAGAGTAGGAGAGCGTCACAACCCCTGGCTAGCGCAAGGGAGGGGGCGGTTAGCTGCGGCGGCGCGTCAGACTTCTCTCCGGGGAGGGGCCGGGGCGGGGGCGGAGTGGGGGTGGGGCGGGAGCGGGGCGGGGACGGGACGGGACGGTGATGCGGCACCCCGACGGCACGTGGACACTTTACGAGCGCGCAGCCGCGCCGCCGACGCCCACTACCCTCTTCCCAGCCGCGCTCCCCTGCGCTCGCTCACCTGCCGCCCACCGCCGCGTACAGTCGCCGCCCGCACACTCTCGCCCTTGGTGCAGCCCCCCCCGCCCCGGCTCTCTTAGTGTTAGCATCGTACCTCCCCGTCCCGCCTCAACTCGCCTTGCCTGCCCCCGTTACGCCACACCATACCTGCTGCGACTTGCCTTGCAAACCCATGCCATGCCATCACCTGCCACGTCTCGTCAGGAACGGTCCGTTCCACCCCTCATTTCCTCCCCATTTTCGGTCACCTTCAACACCGCCCCGGCCCCTCTAGATATGCAATGCTTCGCTGCAGCCCGCCTCGCCCAGTCACTCACCGCTTTGCCATTCCTCACGTCCCAACCTGCTCAACTGTTCTTTGCCTCGCAAACCTACCCTACGTTAGGCCACGCCATGCCATCATGCGCCACACCTCGGTCACGCTTTGTTCCGTTTCACCCCACATTTCTTCAATCTATTTCCGGTCACTTCAAAACTCTCCACAGGTAGAGGTTACTCAGGGCATCAACCGATGTCGCTGGAGTGCCTTTGACCGGGAGGTCCTGGGATTCGGGTCCTGATGATGGCAGTATTTTCGACACTAGCCAGGTATCGGGGTCGAGTCCTGTCGCTATCTGAATAAGAATTCTAGCGGCCGGCTTCTCTGATCGGAGTTTTTCCGTGGTTTCTCCTCTCAACACCAGGCGAGTACCGGGGCAGAACTAACAAACGGGCCATGGACCGCACGTGATCTTTCGTTGCTCTTCCTTGTCCTATTCTCACACTTTACTTACACCTTCCATGTACCACATACACCTCACTACCACACGTGCCGGGAGACCTGTCAGGAAGCTTGTCCCGGCTGAGGCGGTGCCCCGCTGAGGGAGATAGAAAGTAGGAGATCAACACTACCTGGTTCATAGAAAACCATGCAAACCGACGGGCTAGCTGGCGCCGGATATTGCCATCCAGCGCGGAAATCACTGCAACCTCCCGCGATAAAATCGTGCACTTCTTTTACGGAACTAATGGCCTTACCAGTCGACGCCCCCGGTTGATTGATTGATTGATTTTGTCTTGTTTCCGGGCGCGTCAACTGCTTTGGTCATTAGTCCCGTTGGTGTAGTGCATGTTTTTCTCGGGAGATGGCGGTGACTTCCCCTCGCTGGATGGCGAGATCCGGCGCCGACCTACCGTCGGCTAGTGGGGTTTCCCCCTAAACCAGGACTCTTCCACCAGCGAGGCACCGCCCCAGCCGGGAACAAGCTCTAAGCTTCCGACCGGTCTTCCGGAATATGCGGTATTGTAGTGCATGTTAGTGTAAGTGCGTGTCTAAGGAGAGAGGATAGGACAAGGAAGAGGAAGGACAGATCGCGCGCGGTCCGTGGCCCGTTTGGTAGGATTCTGCTCCGGCATTCTCCTGGTGTTGATCGGAAAACCACGGAAAACTACCGATCAGAGCAGCCGGCCGCTAGAATTCTCCTCCAGACAGCGACTGAATTCGACATAGTTGGAAAGCTAGTGTCGAAAATCCTGCCGCCGTGGGGAGTGGGAACCTAGGACCTCCCGGTCAGAGGCGCTGCAGTGACATCAGTTGATGCACTGAGCTACCGTTACCGGTCCGACGCCCCCGGAATCACCACTCAGTCAATCATATACGCGTCCTTTCGACACCGTCCCTGCCCGCCCACTCCACACGCATCCGCCTAGTACCGTCCTGGTTCGCCCAATGTCATGTTGCGGTCCCGCCATGCTAGACGATGTAGTAGCAAGGCTCACCACTCGCCGGTGCACTCCTCACTACGTCTCGCCATGACACGCCGCGGTCCTCTCACGCCGCAATAAATAAATGGAGCTCCGCAAAAACACAACTCCCAATACTGTAAACCTCATATGTTTTTATACACCAGCAGCTTAATGAATTTTCTATAAAAAATAGTTTATTTAGTGTTTCCAATCACGTCAGTTAAAATGCTATATTAACCCCAGAATTGTTTTATATCGAAGGAATTGGGGTTTTCCTCTCCCGATACAAAGAGAGATCCAGTACGAACTACATGTCAGCTTGTGGATTTTCCTCAAGTCTCTTGAATAATTCTGCATCTTTTTTCAGTAAAAAGGTCCGTCATATTACGCTTTAGTTTTAGAATTCTTTCAAAATTATAAACTTGCGATAAGTAAGTTTTTGATACACTTCCATTGTATAAAAGGATGTAGTATACAGTGAATGTACTACATGCATGGAATAAATAGTAATATGTATCGGCATTAAAACCCCGTCTACCCGTTCTTGAAGTTCCCATGATCATCTAGACAGAAATCTCAATATTCCTGTACTAAGATTGAATTTTGAGAATATTAATACTTCTTTATCTACTTTTAGAAAATTAAAATTTTCTCCAAAACAAAGTGGAAACTTACAGCTTTAAATAAATGTTCCTCTAAGTACAATTAAAATTTATCGATTTTATTGTTATTCACAAACATCATATCATAATTAATAAAAGTAATCAGCGCATTCAATAGGGTACATTACGAAGTTAAATTATGTACTTGTGAAATTAAAGTGTGCAATTACAGTTTCGCACGATTTTTACTACATCCATAAGCTATGGGCTGCTTCAACATTTTTTTCTCTTACAGAATCTTCCTCTTCTTCAAAAACAAATACACAAATGAAAATAAAATACATCCATAAGTCGGCTCGGTATCCACATGTTTGCCCCCATGTTAGCCAGAAAACGATTCCACTTGTAACGCTACACTAGCGCTATGCGTGGGTCCAGTATACTATTACAATGTATTAGATAATGTGACGATATTTCAGGTTAAAAGTTGGACATGTTTGCTTTTGCTTGGAAACATTTTAAAATGATTGCTATTATCCGAAGCACTTGCAGACATGTTTGTTTTTGCATAAAATAAGGCTACTATTGTCATTATATTTGATTGGGATAAATTATTTAACAGAAGTTCTTTGCAAATATTTTATGTTACCAAACAGACAAAACTACTATAATTTCAGTAGCAAATGTAACCATTTTTTATCTCTAAAGAAATTACAAAGCACTAAAAAGAAATTAAATTCTATATGTGCCGGCCATGATCATGTCCTGAACAATCACAATTTTCTTTCAGTTCTTGGCTATCCATTAGTTTGATTTTTAGCTATTGGTCCAAATAAGAGAACAAAAGGCATTCCAGACCAGGAGCACCTGAAGAATTCTCCCCACTTATCTCCTAAAAGTTCAGTTCATAGACCTGCTACATTAGATCTCTTTACCAGTGGTACCTATTCACCTGTGCCTACCTATTTACCAGTGCTACCTTTCAAATGATATCAGCTGATGGTTGAATTGAAAATATTTGTAAATGAAAGAACAGTTTGCCAAAGGGCCAAAGAATCAAATCTAAAATAATGCTGTGAGATAACTCTGACTGAATGAGTCTTCTTCCCTTTCATTGTTTCTGGATAGTGATTCACTTTGCATTTCTGATGTTCTGTACGTTTTTTTACATACTACACAATGCTTTTGTGTGCTTGAGATCTCAACCTTCTAATAAATAAAATGGGATGATGTTCTGAATATTTCACAGATAGAATGAACCATGTGGCATAAGCAGCCACCTGATCGTAAATCTCGGCATGTTATTCCTTACTCGGACATGTTCTTTATCGCTTACAACAACGCTGTGGACATATTGAATTTTGCCTGAACCTATTATGTTTACAAATAAAATTATTAGGGATATATTTGCTTTTGCTCCTCCATATTAGAACAGTAGAGCAGCCGACGGACATTAGTATTACCACAATGTTAACTCAATTTTCCCTCGATGGACAGTTTGCTTTTATATAACGCTCCAAATGTAGCTTCATCACCTGTGCACATTTTCTAGAGTTCAGTGACTACTACAGTTATTCAAATTAACTTTCTCCGTGTTCTCGCAGCAGATAGTCTATTCCTTTAAGAAGGGCATGATGAGGATGCCAACCTGTAGTTTTCTTTCTTTTGCAATTAGTTTTTATTGAACAGTGACTAATGTTTACTTTTCAATTTTCGTCAAAAATGCTTTTCCACATGTATTCATAATTAAACTTATGTATGGGTTAGGGTAGAGATCCCATAATTTAAAAAAAAAACGAGCACAGTATACACATCTTCCCATACTACGTCATACATAGCTTTGAACTGTTTTTGGCGGTAAATCTATTAATAAATATGTGTATACTGTGGACGTACTCTTAAATTCCAGAATATCAACTCTAATCAATTTACAAGTTGAATTCTCAGTGCAGGTTGAAATGAGGATTTTTGGCTCGATTAATAAGAAAATTCATGTTCAATGTACACAGTCTTCAGAATTTTACTTCAGCTACTTTCAGAAGTGAGTGTACAATTTTTTCTTTATTCATCAATATATCAAAGAAAAATACAATATTGTGATAAAAATATAAGAATACCAACTTCATTACAAGGCAGTATTGTTCAAGTCAATATGTCTGTATGAAACTTGAGATCCGGAAGGGTCAACTCATAAAACAGTGATTTTTATGTTTACTACCACGTAAAAGTTCCAGCACACACTCTTTGAATGTATGAAATTCAAATTGAATAACGTCAAATTTTGCAAAATATATCGTCCTCAACACAATCTCTCGCGCCCAATAAAAATGTCGTACCTCCTCGATGGATATCCATAAAATTTTAAGTGTTAATTTTACACCCCAACTTTATCCATTCAATGAACACTTCGTTGGAGCAGCAGTGAAGTTTTATCCAAAGGATGAGGAACAGAATTCAGAGAATGGGGGGTATAATTTTTCATGTTGTCAACAAAATTCAATATAGAATCGCTATCCAATGGAATATTATGTTTTACGCGCATTTTTAATCCTGGCTATTATCAAGAGCTACTCACGCGGTATTTCACAGCTTTTAGTTTTGCGCATTTCTTATGAGCGAGTGTCGAGGAGCTGGTTTCTCAACTCAGCTACAACTTAAAGAAAAATAAGATTTAAATCCATTTTTATTCGTTTTACTTCTATTCTATACATTTGTGTCTATGATTATTGCCCAGATCGGTCATGAAAAATTGGTTTTCATAATTATTCGTTTCCTCTACGACTTTTACATAGTGAATCCAAAATAAGTTTTAAATCCCCATATACCAGCTTTTTGCAAAACATTATTTTACTGTGTACTAAATGTGCATCGGAAGTGGATAATAAGTCAATGTTTTGGTACCTGACAATTTCGCTAAATTAAAAATTCGTACGAGTATTTTTATTCTTTACTTACAGAATAGTATTCTATTCACATGTGAAGTATTCCCACGACTAAGCAAGTTTGGGTCTAAGAGCCAAAACATTTGAATCGAGCGAAAACAGCGTGAATTTTCTATAGAGGCAAAACAGTACCAAGAAAATTGGAAAATTACTGTTGGTTTCTCTAACAACAAATGTCATATCTCTTGAATAAAAGAAAATACCTGCAGTTTTACTAGTGATTGAGAGAAATAAGTCTTCTGATTCCCAGGAAGAAACAATATATTGAAACGATTTACAAACAACATGAATCAATTTAATATGCCCCATGTGGGGTAAGCCGTTTTGAAACATTCTTATAAAGGCATTTAATATCAGCCGCTGTTTTTATAGAAAGCCACAGATTGGGAATGCAATTTGGTTTTTCCAATATTCATTGATATAATCAACTCACTCTCTCTTTCAAAAACCTTTCTTATTTATGTTTGATGATATTACAATATTTCAACAATTTATTTTTATGAATACCCGATTCGAACTTTCTTACATGGTTGAATAATACTTACGTGGATCAACGTCTCATCCGTATGGAGTGTGTATTCTCTAAAAAGTTATTCTCTCAAAAATGAAATGGTTGGTGTAAGGATTCTAACTATTACATGAATCAGTATTATAGGAATATTTTTTCCAATAAAAATATTTACAACATTTATTGAATTCAGTATTTACTCACTCAAAATTTATCATTTTAATTACAAATGTTGCTTTTGTGCAATTATTGCTGTTTAATTATTTCTTTAATTTCTTTTTAGAAGAAGTTAATTCTAATTTATTTAATTACGAAGACCTTTTTAAATGTGCTTCTGATATTCTCTTTGCAAAGGATTGTTAAAATTTAATTGTTCGATATGTTCCGCAGTGCTTACAAGTCGTGAAGAAGGTGTAAACTGCAATGTAGCTTAAGGTTGTTCCAACGGAGAATCTTGAAGTCCACCGGGAAACTTCTGTTTTTGTATCTTGATGTAAGATTAAATATTATCGCCCTCTAATCTGAATACCAAATATACGTCATACTAATAAAATATTCAATAAACAAAATTAATTTCCTAATTCCAATAATATAACAATATACTTACAATTGGTTCTTCCACGAATGTCTCGGGTGGATATTGATTGCTATCTCAACTAGTTTTTACACTCGCGTTAGCTAAACGTCCTATTTCCACAAAAATATAATATTGCATAGAATATTTCCTAGCGAGCCTAGCCCCCGAGCTTCACTCTCCTTGTTTAAAATATCGTCAGTAAGAGTTCACAACCGCATTTGAATTTCGCCTCCAAGCGTCACCTTCCGAATATAAACAACTTATGACAAAATCGAGGTTCTTCAAGAAAAATATCACCTACGTTTTCACTTCTCTTAACTTTTCATCACTACTTTTATAATTTGCTGTTAACTGTCTGCAGACAGTCGCTGATTCTGTCCTGACGCCTATACTGGCAATGAAACTTGCCACCATTGTCGTACATCTCGTTTTAATTCCTTCATACGACACTATCTAATAATAGTTTATGAAAATAGTTTATAGTGTTAAACTTTATTGCATGAGTACATGTTTTGAAAACGAGTGACGTTAGGAGCGAGTTTTCAAGTTTGTACGAATGCAATAGAGCAACATTATAAACGAGTTGCATACGCCTATTTTGTATAAGAGCATTAAAATTTTTAAGAGAATCAAATTTAATTTTGTGATATAACTTTGTTGAGACGTCTTGGGTATTTTGACGTATGTACAAAAAAAGGGTGGCCGGTTATTCCGTTTACCGCTGCCTCCCCAAGATTCTCTCGTTGTGATTGGCTGAATTTGTGATGGTGCAATTATTCGTACCGTAAAATTTAATACTTCATCATTTGTGCCGTAAAAGTTCCTTTTCTGAACGATTTCTTGCAAGAGAAAAGGTCGTTTATAATGCGGGTATAAAAAATTATATTTTAAAGTCAGCCACGTCCCAAATCATGACTGTGTTTAAGGTCACATCACGAGTATCCAATGTCCAATAATCACTTTCCATTCCTACCTCGAATTAATTTATTAGTCGCTATTCAATATTTTTTTATACTCATACCAATTTCCGGCCAAACTCTTATTGCAATATTTACGTTTTATTTTTGTCATGTCTAATATGGTTACCATATGTCCTCTTGTAAATACTTTATACCTTTGTATACTTTAATTTCCGCGTTCCAATGTATTATTCTGCTAAATTTGGATCAAATTTTTCTTGAGTATATTAGGTGTATATTAATATTATGACCCGAACTTCAAAATAACATAGCTGAAAATCTATAAATCTAAGTATTTTTAATTGTATTTTATAGAAACATTTTCCATTTGTGCACTACATTTTAGTGATATAGCATTCTAATATTTGGGGACACTACGATCTACGATTCATTTTAGGATCGTATCGCATGTGTACTTAAATTCATCCCTCCTACCAAAAAGAATCTGTTGACTTTAAAAAAATGTCATAAGAATATTTTAATATAACGAATGTCTGTAATGAATTGAGGAAATCAATGAGAGAATATTTCAGAATTTGTAGAAGTAATTACTTATTCGGATTATGTTTATACTTTGTCTGATGTTACTGCCCATTGTAGTCGCTAATGACGTAGCAGTTACTGAAATTATTTAAATAAAGTAAATAGAATAACTATTTTGTTTGACCAGAGTTAGAATATTTAATATATTTTCTCCATAAACCGTAATTTTGAACATTTTTAAAATTTGAAACGAAAGTGATTGATTTGATTTATTTAAAGTCGCATCAACTACATATGGTTAGAAACAAAAGTGAAAATGATTCAAATGTAAGATTACGATTAATACTAGGTTTATAATCTAAGGCAACTTGACCATAGAATTAATAAATCATGAAAAGGATATAAAATTTCCTCTCTCCTATAACGTCACACTACATTATAGACAATTTTGGGGCTTTTTTTATATATCATTAGCTATTTTAGATCTAGATAGGAATTTCCAAAACAAGGAGTCATTTCTTTAGTACGTGAAGTAAATACTGATTTTTACTTATTCACATTTTTTTGTTTCACTTTCTCAGACAGACATGTTGAGGACATAACCTAAAGATAAGCGTAAAAATAATGAGAGGAAGAATAGATATATTTTCGTGTGCCCTTCACCCCTAACAAGTCTTTGGATAAAATATTTATTGAATCTGTAAAAACGTATACATGATATACTGATTCCGAATATTCCAAATATGATACCACTCTACTTATCAATACATCCATCTCAACTCTGTTTCCAACTAACAGCTCCAGTTCTGTCGGAGACCATCTTCTCCTTTGTGAGCATGTATTCAACAAGAGTTCTAGCATTTGCCTTCGTGATCCGATCATTTTCTTCTTCTTCTTCTTCTTCTTCTTTCTAGGGTTTTTTCAGCCGACAGCCGATTAACCTTTACGTCCGATGGGACCATATTCGACCATACACTGACACCAACACACTTGCGGCTCCTTTGATCTGGGGTCAGCAGAACGCGATGTCCTCCGCGACAACCATACATACAAGACAAGGACAAACAACCATGCCCAAGGCGGGACTCGAACCCGCGACCCTTCGGACTGAAGCGCTGAGTCGGTACTCGCTCTTAGCCACCTCGGCCATCCAGGTCGGCTCCGATCATTTTCATGATGATGAAATGTGATAACGGTGTTAGCAACTCACGGCAGTCGTTGGTCGCCTTAAAATCTGCATGGCAGGAACCGGAGCGCGCGAAGTGCAACGAGAGCGCGGCCTTGCGGCGAGAGGCCCCAGATCGAAGCCCGGCTCGTGACCGACGTTTTTGTCTCCTCGGCGACTGCATGCAACCGCAGCGTGAAATAGGTCAGGGCCCCCCGGTGGCGATGGCTTGTAAGGCAGTCGCTGTAGTGCCGGTATATACTGGTCATACGCGAGTGCAGAGGGGTGAGTTGGGGAGCTGCGGCTTCCTTGAAGATTTTCAAAGAGGCTCCCCTGTCAGTACGTGAAAAAACATTTTATTTCCGTTAATATTTTTAATCCCTGATTTTCCCCCTTTAACCTGACAAAGAGGAATTTAAATATATTAATTTAATTTAGGTCGGTTTAGAAACAGCTGAGATCATTAGTAACCAAATTATATTATGGATAAGTAAAGACATAAAAATTACAATAACATGGAATAATTAATTACAATATTTTTTCAGAATAATTTGAATTAATTTGTGAGATCAATTAATTTGTTTCACCACGCCAGTTCCGGAAGTTTGGTACATGTGTATTATACATCCACATTCTATGCAGTTATATGAGTAGTGGTGTAGCTTTCGTAATTGTTACCACCTGATTCAAAGTTCACGGTCACAACCCACCCGCGTTTAAAAAATATTTATTTGTAACATATGTCTCGAAAGACATCAAGATACGAAAATCGTACAACATTTTATTCATTTTACAAAAAATGTTAAACGGACTATATTTGCCAGTTGAATTTAATTATTTATCCTGGAAACTATGACAGACTGATGTTGATAATAGTTGAAAAGAGGTTATGTATTATTATGAGTACATAATTTCATAGAACACGTGTTGTCTCTCATAACGACACCGATCTTAATTCCGCAAAATTTAAGTTTAGACAGTCTGAATGAATTACAATATTAATTATCAAATGTCCATTAAATTTTTAATTTAAAATGAAAGCAGTTTTATAATTTACTACCTTAAATTATGTCTCATATTCCGAGTCTATAAAACATTCAGGAAAATGTCGATGAACAAAGTTTAGTATTGATGAACTATATAATAAAAAAATATTACACTTAAAGAAAGTGCAATTTCTTTCATGAAAATAAATTTTAAATTATTGGAAAGAATATTTAAACACATAAAATAATAATTAATAATATATTAATAATATAAAGAATTTAAAGAATTTATTATCGGGGCGTTAACTATGTTTTGCCTCAGGCGACTTCTAAACTCGAGGGCCTCTGGCCCGAGGGGTTGAAGTCGCCTGAGGGGCAAAAACATCTAGTAACGCCCGTGGTGCATACAAAACTTTATGGTTTACTAGTTCGTTGCTGAATCAAACGAGAATTAGAAACATTTTATAATTTTTCTTTCGTCTAAAGCGAAAAGATGCATTGTATTAGTCATTTGTCAATATGATGTCAGATAAACAAAACAGTGTGTATCTAATTACAATTGCATGATCGTCACTGGACTGGTTTGTTCGTACAAAATTAAAGGATACTGTGAAGTTTGTACGGAAATTCTCGCAAAAGCTAACAAAACTACGGACAGCGGTTTCCAGTAAAATCTCGAAAAATATTTGAAACAGTTTATGGTGTATTTGAGAGTTATATAACAATGTGAATGACAGTGAAAATTGAGTTGATAAACAGTACTTTTAGGTTATTTGCTTCTATTGTCAAAAGTTATTTAGAATATGCCATAATACCAAAAAATAATATTTTGAGGATGTTATCCGATGTTCTTTATACATCTTATTACTACGATTAGTACTGCAACTCAAGAAACACATACTATGTCTCTAAAAATAGGTGATACGTAACAGTGTCTGGTGGCAGTTGCATATTCACGGGAACATTCCAAAATTGCAATTTTCATGTCAAATAAGCAAAATAATGTTTTTTGACGAGTTATTTTACTGATGTGAGCATTATGCTATTTATTTATTGAATTTCCTTGCATTGAAACTTTAATAAATCGAATTCATAAAAACGTATGTGTTGTGTTTGTATTAGAGCGGGTAGTATTCATAAGGCCAAAGGGCTTAAAGAATCAGTAAGGCCCCGAAGGATATTAACAATACCTTTACGTGTTTTGTTAGAGATCCGTAAACTCCCAGCAATGAACTAATAAACCATAAAATATTTAAATCATACTATTTTAAATTAAAATTGAAGTGCATGTTCATGTGAATTGCATTGGAATACATTTTTATATTTGCTAATTTTGTAAATACTGTACTGTTATATTGACTAACCGCAAACAAATAGGAACGAAAAACCAATGGCTGGAGTCAATTAAGGATTTAAGAGTCATTTATTTCAACATTCTTAAAATGTCTTGTTAATAGCTCACAAGAAAGTACTGAACTCCACACCGTCGATATCACAAACACGGGACTCTGGTTGGTTATTTGGCTATATCGTGCTAATATGTTAATTACTATAACGCTTCACAATAGTAGATTGTTTACCCACGTACGGTATCAACTCGGTGCTTGCATCAAGCATATAATGCACAGTTCGGGGCCTGTTTACAGATACGTTCCAGGTTGAATTATTTCCATTTTTAAAACCATTATTTACGAAATACAGAATGTTCATACTGATCAAAACGGTGCCGGGAGCGGTATCTCAGTGCATCAACTGATATTACTGCTGCGCCCCTGACCGTCAGGTTCGAGTCCTCACGGCGGCAGGATTGTCGACACTAGCTTTTCAGCTTGGTCGAATTCAGTCACTGTCTGGTGGAGAATTCTAGCGGCCCGCTGCTCTAATCGGTAGTTTTCCGGGGTTTCTCCGATCAACACTATGCGAATGCCGGAGCAGTACCCTACCAAACGGGCCACGGACCGCGCGCGATCTGTCCTTCCTTATACTTGTCCTATCATCTCCCCTTACACACACACACTTACACTATCACATATTCCGAGAGACCGGTCAGGAGCTTAGAGCTTGTCCCGGCTGGGCGGTGCTCCGGTGGTGAAGAGCCCTGGTTAGGGAAACCCCATCAATGAATCAAACCGGTAATTATAGATAATATCCTAAACAGCATGTGCCGGCCATCCAGCGGGGGAAGACACCCCATCTCCCGAGAACAAACATGCACTACACTGACGGTACTAATTATCAAAGCAGTTGATGCGCCCGGAAACAGGAAAAAACAATCAATGAATCAAACCGGTAATTATAGATAATATCCTAAACAGCATGTGATTTTCGAAGGAATTTCTGAACAAAAGTATAGACATTGAAGGCTCTTTCATTGATTACTATTTTCTTTCTCGAAAGCAAAGTTTGAGCAGCACGGGGCCTCTCCGCTTGAGGGCACGCCTCGCCAGGTGGGTCACTCCCTGATGCGCTGGTGTGGTCGTTACCGGGTCGCCACCGCCCGCATTAGCCGCTCGCGTGATGAAATTTATGTTTTCTTAGCTCAATTTGTGGAGTTAATTTGTTAATTATCTCAGAGTGCTGGCGACGGGTCAGCCAGGTAATTAGGGAATGGCCACCCTCGCGGGGAGCAGGGCCCGACGGGCGGCCTGCCCTCGCCGCGCCCGAGAGGACATAGCGTCGCCACGGACGCAGCTAACCTACAGCCCTTGTCTAACGCCTTCCCTACGAAAGGGCGTAAATTACTCCCCTTCCAAGGGCTAAAAGCTGATTTTGATTTTTCAGAACGATATTAAATTTATGTTAGGTGAAATTTTAAATATAGTATAATAATAAAATAATAAATATAATAATAATATTATATAATAATATAATAAAATAATAATAAAATATAATAATAATTATAATATATATAATAACTAAGCTGATGAACTACACAAACTTTGTCTCATAAAAACAGGGAGACAAATTCAAACTAATTGAAACCGCTTGTCGTAAAGGACTAGTCGAAATGGGAAAGTATAAATAGGGATGTCTTATGCGGTCAATCATAAAAAATCAATTCTCTTGAAAGCCTGTTCATTCAATCTGAGCAGTCGAGTGGCAGTACGGGCATTGTAAGAGTAACGAGAGACATTGCGAAGAACATTACGCAAGTAATGCAGAATAGCACAGACAATAAAGTGCTGATGCTACATAATAGGAAATTTGAGAACGAAAAACTCAAGAAATCGTGCCAATACAATCCTTTCCATAGGTAATATTGAAAAATAATGGACCTGATACAGATAAACTAGTTTATGTGGCTTAAAAAGGGAAGAAAGAATCCAGATTCAGAAGTTGTAACAGTCTCCCAAAATCAGACATTTTCCCAAAGCGGTTCTCAGAATTTTTCATGATGATGAATTCTATATTTGTCAAAAAATGTGGAAATATCTTGAATTGTTGAAGTATCATTGGTCTATCGTCTCAGTTTGTGCAATTCTAGAAAAGTTCCAATACATGAAAATACTTGATAAAGTATGTAGTTACCTCTGGCAGATCCGACTGACAATGGCAAAGAGTCAAAACACATGCTCCAAATGGTTTGAAGATTAACCAAAACAAAAGCCTCTTGGACTACGTATTTGAACGAACAAAATCACACTGATCGAACGACTGCGGTAAGCAAATTCAATATTGTTATCCGGTATTTAAAGAAAAATTCGTGTATACTTTTATATAATCATCAGATGGTCATCATATCATCATAATCTTCCGAATTTTAAAAAATATAACTGGTGGGTTAAAAAAGGACCAAATGAATTAGGTACAGCGGAATACTCAATTTAGTATTAACTTGTAATACTATTAGCTACACTGGGCGAAGGGAATCTTGTCCTTGAAACTTGTACGATCTTTTCTTGTTTTGGGGTTGATTCATTGACTGATTTTTCTAGTCACGTCAAATGATGCGGTCATTTGTTGCATGAGTATTTCCTACATTTACATGCACTACTGTACCACACATGTCGGGAGACCAGCTGGAGTTAAAACCTTGTCCCGGCTGGGGCGGTGGGCCGCTGGTGGAAGATATGTTTGTTTTATCATACTCTATTTCTTGCAAGGGGTATTCATTAATTTATTGTGAAAATCCTTACGTAATGCACATGTATCAGTTACTGCTCTGATGACCGTATTAGTGATTTAGAACATTTGATATTTTTCTAAGAGAAAGTAAAATTTTATTGATCGTTAAGTTAGTAAGAAGCAAGTTGCTCAAAAAGAAGAGAGATGTGAGGAATAAGGAAAAGGATGAAAGCAATATTTTATCCAGAATGTTCTCTCAGATCATGTAAGACTTTATGAAAATTTACAAAACACATTGAAAATACATAAAAAATGTCTTTGCAATGCTGTAATGTGTTCCTATTTTCCATTCACTTTTGTGACCTTACGTCTTGCATTCTTCAAATCATTACATTTGTAATTTTTTAGTTTACAATAATTACTTAAAAAATATTTCATTAATTTCATTTCTCCACAACTACAATTTTTTTCTATTAATTAAAATCCTTTCTCTAACACTAAACCTTTTAACACAATCTTTGATCTTGTGCTTCAGGAACTTAATTTCAAAATCTTCCGAGATACCTAATCACCTGAAAACGCAAACAAGTACCCTACACACAAATTCTGTTGCACATTTTAAACCACCTCAATTTAATGAATCAAAATAAAATCCAGTAGCATTTTCTATTTCCAAGCCTCTTTCTTTTATTATATTTCAACAGGGTTCACACACAACTCTTCGACTGACAGAAGAACCAAAATATCCTGCAACATAAATTAGTGAGGCAAAGTCTTTGTTATTGAGTGCAATATTGTCAGACGAAGACGGAAAATCCTGAAATTGAACATAAATAATCACATCCTCTGATATGTGGCCGTCATAATCACAAATGAAAGATTTAAAAGTGAAGGAATATTCACGAGCTGAACACAACTGTAATAGATTCAGTACCTTTAGTTTTTTTCTGATTCAAGAATCTGAGTGGGCGATACATGAACATTTCCATCGCTCATCTGGCGAAACTGCCCAAATCTTCCTTCCAAATTATCCATTCGTAACTTTCCCAAAAGAACAAAGCATTGACTTTTAATACTTAAGAAATATTCACTGATACACATTAGACGTTTTGTAGTATGTAACAAAGCAGTCTGTGTGTCATATGTCAATGTACTACTTCTGGAACTGGATCTGTTTGGACAACATTGTCCCAGTGCTCTAACTCAACAAAATAATTTCAAAACGGTATTTTTTCACTCACAATTGACCCACTAGGTTTCGGAAAGAATCCATAAATTGAACCCTTTGTTACGAGACTTAACATTTATAATTTTGCACTACTTTAAAATGATCTCCAAAAAATTTTGGTAATCACTAACTTCATCATCATGATCAGTTTTATTCTCCAAACTTTCATGTTGGAATCCAGCCGATGTTTTCTCATCAAACAATTTCACTGCTGTTTCAACCTTTTGACGTTCTATTGACGTTGAAATCAAAACCCTCCTACACATTTAATCAATCATTTTTCAAGATCATATAATTTTTTAATGAAAAATACGTGCTTCGTTTATTCTTTCAAGATTGTCAAATTCAGGTAGAAAGAAAGCTGATCTCCATCTCTTTGATTTAACCAATATTTTTAACAGATCTAGACAAGTGGATATTATAAAAGAATACGTATTGTTGCCTTTTAAATGATAAATTTTGAATGATAAAATGATTGAAAGGACAAAGAATTTTCAAATGATAAATTAACATTCCGGCACACACTTTCTGAAACATGTTTCCGTTCACTCTATTGTTATTGCATATAGTTGAAAGAATTTCAAAGCCACACATCTGCACAAATTAAGTAAAACAATGTTTGTGTCAGTAACTGATCAAAATTTAAAATTTTTTTCAGGGAACACAGCAACAAGATCTCAGTTTTTGGAACACACCGAACTTATCATCAAGAGTCTTTCATTGTTTTATAATTTTATTAGCTATTTTAATGTTAGGAGTATCTATTGAATATACTTTATACCACAAAACTTACTTGTGTATTTTATATTTAATTTCTAATGTGTGAATTAAAATTACCATACAATACATTACATCAGCCTGCAAAAGAAAGTTACAGATGAATTGTGTTTGAAACGGTTCTATGACCTTTATTGAATGAGAATACATCTTCCAGAATACAAGAAAAAATTTACAAAATATTTTTTGTACGAGCCTAATAATACCTATTAGCCAAAACACTTTAAATAGTACTACAGGACACTTTTTTTTTAAAGAAAACACTTAATTTGTCATACAATTTTTTTCCGCATTCCTGAATTAAATTCAACAACAATATTGGACAGTGGAGACTATTTGCTCCTTTTTTATTGTAACACAGTTTCCCCGAAGTGAATACATCTTATGAATAACTGGAATATTCGGAAATTAAGCACAATTTACCCACAAATTGTCTCAGTTCAGAAACTTTTTCACGCAACTGGAGCAAAGTCACCTCAAATTACGGTAGAAAAACGTATCCTTGAATTTCAAACCATATTCAATCATTTTTTCCATATAATATTCATACAAGATATTCCTTGCAGAAAATATAAGTTAAATCACAATCATGTACTTTATTTCTGTGAAGGGAGTATGGGTTATTATTCACACACTGAAAAAGTATTTGATAATTGCACCACATTCATAAATCACTCAATACAGAAGTAAATCATGAATTAATACACGCCTTGCTTTCTAGAACATAATTGATTAGGGAAATCTCATGTGGGAAACCAAGCACGCAGTATCTATCAATTTCCATCCATTCACATCAGAGATTATCCACAACGGCATATGCAAAAACGAAAACGTTCAGACTCCGGTTGTGACGTCAGATCACGTGACATTCTTTACTGGCTGAAGCCTTCTATTCCAGACGGCCTTGCTATATCCCTTCATAAGACAAGGTCGTTAAGGTATATATAATTACGGAATGTTAAGGTATATGGAATTATGAATTGTGAGGTGACAGGATGATGATGATGATGATGAGAGATGATCGTAATCTTTAGAACCATTCCACCATTGGCCTGTATGTCCAAGGGAAACCACGAAAATCTCAGTGAAGATGGTCGGCCCGAGGATCGAACCCGGGCCTTCTGACTGCAAAATCGGCGCGCTATACACTGAGCCCTTTCGCACGGTTATTGTTGCTATTATTATATTATATGTTATATTATTATATTATTATTTTATTTTTCTGCTCTTTTCTCAGTAAGCATTGAGAACCATTTACCTATTCATACGACTTAGGCTCTGGGAAATGCTTATTTATCCTTGAAAATAGATTTTATTACATGGGAGTTTTTTCTCCTTTCAAAATTCAAAATTTATTGCTTATTTATCCTTGAAAATAGATTTGACTTCATGGGAGTTTTGTTTTTTCTCCTTTCAAAATTCAAAATTTAAGTAGTATATGAGTATAGTAGTTATCACAGAATTTTGAAAGTGTGCACAATTCACTTTTCCCATATCACGTCATACGCAGTTTTTAACTGTTTTTAACGTTAAATAAATAAATAAATAAATAAATAAATAAATAAATAAATAAATAAATAAATAAATAAATAAATAAATAAATAAATAAATAAATAAATAAATAAATAAATAAATAAATAAATAAATAAATAAATAAAATAAATAAATAAATAAATAAATAAATAAATAAATAAATAAATAAATAAATAAAATAAATAAATGCAACTGGTAATGACAGGTTTAAGGAAAGACGGAGGAGAAATTAATCTTCGTCCGTCGTTCAATTTAAGAATTTTCGTACAATATGGCAGGTCTGTAAGAATAAATCTTTTTCGATGGTTATGCAGATTCCTTTTGATAATCCTATTTTTGTAAGACCTGAAGCAAATCGGACCGTCTCCACTCCTGTGGCGAAAATTATTATTGGAACTATTTCAACCTTACTCACTTACCAAACATGTTGGATTTCTGTTGCCAAATTCTGGTATTTAGAAATCTTCACATTCTGTATTATTGAGATTGTTTGTCAGTGAACAGCCTACATCTATGGTTGTTGCATACTTTTGTATTTTATTGAGAACTACTATGTCCGGGCGATTATAATCCACAGTTTTATCAGTGATAATAGACTTATCCCAGTAGAATACTATTAAGCTATTTTCTGTAACCAGTGAAGGTGAGTATTTGTAAAATGGTGGAGGGTTCTCAATTAGTCTATAATTTGATGCCAATTGTCTATGGATTATTTTAGCTACTTGATTGTGCCTCCTTAGATATGTAGTGTTGGAAGAACTGGGCATCCTGCAATCACATGGTCGATTGTCTCATTTAGTTGATTACACATTCTACAGACATCTTTTATACTGCTCTTAAGTATGTGTTTATCATAATTGAATGTTTTTATTACCCCATCTTGAATTGCTATTATAAATACTTCAGTTTCAGAAATAAATATCCCATTGTCAACCACAGGAGAGAAGGTACTTTATCAACTGATGGGTTATCTAAGAGATTAGGATATTTTCCGTCAAGGGTCATTTTCTTCCAATCTCTCTGCATGTTACTTATCTGGAAAACAATTTCAGTTTTGGTTTCAGTCTTCTGGATATTTAGAGCAGAATAGTTTGCATCTACAGCTACTACATTCTTCAGTAATACACTATTCAATTTATCACAATACACAATCCGATTTATCACAATCACATACGATTAATCACCATAATACTCTATCCGATTATACAAGATCCGACATTATTATTATTATTATTATTATTTATTATTATTATTATTATTACTATTATTATTATTGTTATTATTACTACTACTATTATTACTACTAGTACTATTATTATTATTATTATTATTATTATTATTATTATCATCATCATTTTTTCTCGGTATTCAGCGGAATTCTATTTGACTTTGTGTCGGATTAATAACCAAGACACAGGTCAATTCATGTTTTGTCGCAATTTAGGAATTTTCGAACAATCCTGCATGTATTTAAGGTCGATTTTTGCATAATTTTATAGGTATATTTTGGTATTGAATAAGTTCCAGATTTTTATGGATGTTATTTGGTATAACTGCTGTGCACGAAATGACCAGAAGAACAATATGAACGTTTTGGAGATGCCATAGTGCCTTGACTTCAGCTGCTAGTTCTGTATAATTTGTTCTTTTTCTGCCTGTGCTGTTTGAAGATTAGCTGTTTGTGGAACAGCTATGTCAAGCAGGAAGCCAATCTTTTGTCGTTTGTCTACAACAGCTATGTCTGGGCTGTTATGGTGAATAGTTTTATCTGTAATAATTTCTCTGTCATAGTACAACTTAAAGTTTGAATTTTCAAGTACAGTATCGGGACATTATTATTATTATTATTATTATTTATTATTATTATTATTATTACTATTATTATTATTGTTATTATTATTATTACTTTCTAGGCTGAGCGGGCGAGGGGGTTGCGAGAGCGAGCGGTGTCGTTGGGGCGAGGGGGGGGGTGCGGTCGAGCTTCACGCCCCGTCGCTCACCGCTGCTGACGCCTCACGAGAGGGAGGTCGGCCAGGCCGCCGGGGGGCGGGGCTGTGCGGCGCGGAGCTCAACTTTATTAGTTGCGGCCTTCATAATTATGGCGGCCCTCCCGGAATGATTTAATGATTCCATGAATGAATTACGGAATTACGTTCGGTCTTCAGCATAAATTGGTGAAATGAATCTTCCCCATTACGTTTTCAGCTACATAATGTACGTTTGCAGGGATCGTCGCGTTTCCATATTTTTAGGAAAGAGCGGTGGAGGGGGAAAGAGAGGGTAAAGGGGTGGCAGATGGGAATGACGAATCAGGTATAAATTTTCACTAACTGTTTCATTGAATGAAAAGGCAATCAGGGATAATTAATTTTACAGAGTACACGACACTATTTTTATTTTTTGAGTCTCATATTTTTCAGGAGATTGAAAAGGGTTCAAATTATTTGTCTGTTTTACTGCAATACATAATTTGCTTTTCGAATTTACGGATTAATTTTATTAAAACTCTTTATTGAATTATCCGCTGCAAGTTTTGTGCCGTTTGTTCTAAGTGACATATTTAAATGACTTAATTAGAAATAGTTATAAAATTAGATTATTAATTTGGCTAACGATCGTGCAGAAGTTTATTCGATGTCCTGATGAAACTAGGGAAATAGGTTTCATGTCAGGCATGAATTTTATATTTCTGCAGATGGTACAAGTCATAATTCAAATTAATCGAATATTGATGTAAATAACTTTTATATTCCACTATGGACGCATACGTCGCGAGACGTACAATTAAAATTAATAAACGATGGGAATATCTCTTTGTTTTGGGTCGTATATGCAGTTACTTCAGTGAAATGTAAAATAACGATCACGCTTCTTGTATGCAGCTTCAATGCAGGACACAATAAAATATCTATTTAAAATTATCCAGAAGTTTCAAAATGTACTAGATGTCTCTGATATCAACCATGATTTTTATATTGATTATTATAATATATGCATCATAGAAATTTCCAATTTGTACACAAATCTTCAGTGACGTTTATAAAAAAAGTGTTATACTTTATATTGTCATTTACTTGTTAATGTGCTTTTATTTAATTTCAAGACTTTTCTCGTTTTAGATTAGTTCTTCATGCTTTAATAATATTTTTCTTTTTTCTTTCAATATAAATTGTGTTCATGTAATTTTTTCGTAATACTGATGTCATACAATTTTGACGTGTAATATTGTTTCAATGAAGGGTACATTTGTTTCTACGTATACATAAAATATGTATTCAATTTTAAAAGAGAATGAAGGATTAAATTATGTAAAATACTATTTAAAAAATGTAACAGAAATATATTTTATTCTTTTTGTAATACCGGAAAATATCGAAAAAATACTCTTTTTAATACCGGAGGCCCTTTTTTGGCACATAAATATGTAGCAACATTCCAAGTCATAATTAAAAGGCTACTTTAAAAATATGACCCTCTTAAACTAAAACAAGTATAAACTGTGGCAACATAGTCGGATCAAAAATAAACTTCTGAGAACAAAAACTTGAGAAGAGGCAGAAATCTATCCAGGAAATTGATGCAACAATGATTCGTGTTTGCATTAATGCAAGCTTTTTTGTATATATACTTTCTTCCAGAATAATTGTACTTGAACATCAGGTAAAATCAAAAACATTATTTTTCAGTGCTCCTACACGTAAATTAGCCCTTGCTTTCATTCTTTATTTGATCGGAAAGTATTATCCTGTAGTATACATTACACCGTGGTTTACATACGTCAAAATAGACGTATGGAAACCATAAAGAAGTCACGGCCCAATAAATCAACTGGGTATTGCAAAAAAGCCTCAGAGGGTTATGAATCAAAATGGCTATCGAGACGATAGGACAATTGAGAAAGAGTCCATGAGAAACACCTAAAATTTTTCATGAGTTCATACTAGAATTAATAGGGTTATAACAGATCATACCTTCTCGCATTATTACTAACTTTTGCAATTTTCGAAAATTCAGAGAGTTCCAGCAAAAGCAGATTTGCGCTTTTTTTAGCGTCCTTTGTTCTGACGAAAAATAAAGAAATATATTAGAAAACGAACAAATTCCAAAAAGAGACTAACACTAATTTTTATACTGTCCTTTGCTAAAAGCAAGAAATAAGTAAAAATTTTGGAGCGATTTTTGAGACAATAATTGCTTTTAATTTCGCATACATCACGCAAAATCATGCACAAACTACTCTATACATTTCAAATTCATTCTATAAAAACAGAGTTCATTAAAGGACAAAAATATCTATATTCAATGTTGTCGTTGTTGGAAGACGCTGAAAAAAATCTGAAATTCTGTAGTTTCCAGAAATTTAGAGATTTCAATGAAAACGTTAGCCACTTTTAATGTGTTTTTTCAACGACATTTAATCAGATTTTTATGCATTTTTGAGAATATTTGGAAAAGGTTGAAGCATCATGTAAAGTGAAGTACTCAAAATCAAAATATCCGCTTAAAAATCAAAAGGCCACGACATCAGGCAGATCGATTGGGGAATATAAATGTAGGAAAAATTGGTGGGAACTGTTGGTGGGAAAAAGTGGTGGGAACTAGCGTTGACTACTGACGGACAGACAAACAAATTGACAGACGGACGAATGGATGGACGCGGCCGGCCGGATAGACACTTTTCAATGGATTTTCGGTATCAAGATCCCACAAAGCATTAGTTTAACTACACAACGTGTTAGACGAAGTAATTTAGTACTTATAGGAACAGAATTATCTACGTTTTTCGTTTTCGAGATCATTCAGCTATGAATTATTTCATATGAAACACGTATGTTAATTATTACTGCCATTTTGCGGTTTCTGCGTTTTCTGCGGTTATTTTCTTTAAATGACCCTTGCAGTACATCTCACCTTGAGGACAAAATACTACAAATCACAAACACACGTTGTCACCTCAGAGATCAACATGAACCTATTCTGACCCAAAAAAAACTGTCTCCTCAGAACACTGTTCAGTCTCCGTGTCAACACCACAAAGACATTTAAACTAGAAAATAAACTACAAATACAAACACATGTTGTCACCTCAGAGATCAACATGAACCTATTCTGAAAATTACAAGTGTTTAATGTGGTTCTGAAATAAATGTAGATATGAACACATTCTGACTCATATCATACTCAAGTTTCTACATGATCAGTACATGCTAAATCATCTAGTCTGTACCCTTCAAGAGAATGACAAAGCAAGATGAAGATAAATATGAATGTCTCATAACATAACATTCTTAATTTTAACCAATGCATAATTGGAATACATTAAAGTAACATAATAAATATAATAAGATTCTGTAATAACCTTGTTTTGTTCGGAAGAATATGGTATGCACCACGATTCGTCCCAAACTGCCCTACCCCGAGCTTTCAAATTGGGAAGGCTGCGCACACTTTGTTGCAGATCACCTGGTCTACGTCCATTGCACAACCAACTCGGTTTGTAAGCGCAGCATCTGTTTATCAAAAATAAACAATAGCCTCTATTGTAGTGACTATTACATCAGCACTGACATAAGCTCTTGCACTCTGTCTTTTTTAAACATCTCTATTGAATGTTTATAATTTCAATTTAACACAAGCTGATCTTTCAACACATTACACTCTATAAACAAGCACTGATCACAATCTATAATGTATAAACAAAATGTACAGTACAAATACCTCTTTTCTCAAGATAACCTCACTCCACCACGTCTGACCAACGACAAAATTATCTCGCCTCCCTCCTGCCCCTGTGACGTCACAACGGACGGTAGGGAGACCCCCCTACCTCCTCTACACCTCTCTTGGTGGAGAAGCTAGTGTCGTCAGTGGCTGCGGCGGTGAATTCGTATGTCGAATATTTGAATGATCACAAATAATAATGATAAAATATTACTAATTGGAGATCTCAATGCAAAACACCAAGCATGGGGATGTAAAACGACTACCCCTCAAGGTATATTTTATTATTTAATCTAGCAACTTCGAATAACATGACAATATATGCCCCTTCTCAACCTACCCATTATCCATATAATAATACCATTTCTCCAGATATTCTGGACATTGAGTCTCACAAATTTTAAACTTCCCACTCACACAATACTGCATACCAGCATTAAACTCGGATCACAATCCTGTATTAATTAACTGTAATAATGTTATTCCACAGCAGAAACATTATAATTCCCTAATTAAAGGAAAAATAAATTTGAAACTTTTCCAGTCATATATGCTTCAAACATATAATTATCCTACTTCTCTCCATACTTCATTTGATGTAGATGCTGAAATTTTAAAAATGCAAAGAAATATATTACAAGCTATTAAATTATCAATAAAGACAAGTAATAATCCTAACAAATCAGTCACACTTCCCTACCAAAAGAAATATTAAATTTAATTGCTCTCAAGCATGTAACTCGTATAAAGGGGCAAATCACTCGAGATCCTCATATTAAAACTACCTTACCTTACCTCGCCTTACTCATAAAGTTAAAAATAAACTAGAACAATACAGGTTTTCTAAATTCACAAACTATATATCCCAGCATCAACCTAACTCTGCTTCTTTCTGGTCTGCAATTAAAAATATAACAAATGACAAAAACAATTACTCCCATTAAAAAATAATAATAACAACACATTAGCAACTACTGATTCTGAAAAAGCAGAACTATTGGCAAATCATTTTGAACTCTCCTTTACTAATAACCTCCCTTATAATATTTCCTTTACCCAAAACATAGTCCAATCATTAGCCACCCCACTTCATACTGTTCCTGAAAGAATTAAATTTGTTTCCCCATCTGAAATAAAATGCATAATTTCAAACTTAAAAACAAAAACACCAGGCTTAGATATAATTCCTAATATTGTAATTAACATTTACCATATCCCATCTCAGTTCACTAACAGCTATATATAATGCATGTTTCAGACTCAACTACTTTCCAAACTCCTGGAAAACTGCACTTACCCTGCCAATTCCTAAACCCAACACAGATCAAACTAAACCTGAAAATTTCAGACCCATTAATTTGCTGCCAAATTTTTCAAAAATCTTTCAAAGGGCAAATTTAACCAGGAGTAATAAATTTTTAAATCAAAATAATATTCTTCCTATAGTCATGGTTTCAGACATAACCATTCTACTACGCATCAATTGATACGTTTAACAGACTATACTACCACCAATTTCCAAACATTACGTCATACTCTTGCTATAATTCTAGATGTAAAAAAAACATTTGATAAAATCTGGCATGATGGATTACTTTTTAAATTAAGAAATATTGGTTTCCCAAACTACTTACAAAATATAATAAAATCCTTTTTAGCTAATCGAAGATTCAAAATTCAAATAAATATCACTCTCTCAACTGATCCCAATATACAAGCTGGACTTCCCCAAGGATCTCCTTTATCACCTATGCTTTTGAATGTTTTTATTTCTGATGTGCCTTACTTCTTACACTCAGATATTGCCTTATTTGCGGACGACACTGCAATATTTACCACTCCCAGTGATCATCTTTTAGGTAGAGACAATCTCCAAGATGACCTAAATCTCCTTGTCTTGGTTCAATGATTGGCAAATAAAAATAAATCACCAAAAATCTCAAGCAAAATTTTCTCCTTAAAACTGATTCTTCCCACATATCCCTTAATAATTAATAACCATGCAGTTAAATGGCTTCCAAATGACACTCCTGTTAAATATCTTGGACTTCAAATAGATACCAAATTAACCTGAAAAAACACATAACATCAATAGCTAATAACACACATAAAAATATTAAAATTGTATTCATTCATAAATAGAAAATCAAAAGTATCAATAGACTCAGCATTAATAATATTTAAATACATTATACGACCTTCACTGACCTACGCCTGCCCAATTTGGGGAGGTGCCGCTAAAAGCAACCTTCAAAAACGGAAATATTCAAATTACATTTTTAAGAAATGTTTTAAAAGCCCATGGTATATCAGAAATGATTAAATTGTAAAATAATTATCTATAGAACCTCTGAAATCTTTGATTTTAAAAATTTCTTCTAATTTCTACTCATCTCTTTCATCTTGCCCAGCCACTCCTTTGTACACTCTAGGTAAATCAGCCAATCTCTTTCCACGAATAAAATCAAGATATTCTAAAGACCTACTACATCCTCCTTAATTAGATGTAAAGCGGTTCCAACATTTCTAAATTAAATATTTATATTTTTAATCCAAATATTATGCATTTTTTGAAGGACCCTTCCTGGGTATCCTTAGTTGTTATTGTTTATATTGTAAATATTACTGTCTTCTACCATTGTTCATGCATGATGAAATGTAATTACAACAAAATTGTATACTATGTATAAAAACCCTTGAAAGACATAATAATGTCGAGCAAGGAAATAAAAACAATTAAAAATAGAAAATAACGTAGTACTATAATATTCAAAATAGAATATAGATTCTGCCACTGCGACAGGTCAAGGTGGGCCGCCGAATTCTGCTGTACCACGGTATGCTCAAATGTAGAGGCAAATCTTCGGAATCTCCTATATTATTTCAATATGCATACCTTATGCGGCTCTCAACACACAATCAATCTTTGTAAATGAGGTCTCGGCGTCGTGACGAATTGCACTTTGACTTAAAAAATATGACGGATTTTGTTTTAAAAAAAGCATTTAAAGATTCATGGCAAATGCAACCCGCAACACTCGGTCGTGTTTTTCAACATATATTCTTAAATAGTTCCTAAATAAAGCATTTTCGGTGTTTAGAAACTAAAATGTTGAGGCCATACGCATCAAAGGAACGTTAGTTACACGGCAATCTACAGGTTGAGATCTTCTTGATTATTGTATTAAATGTTTGCTGGTTCGACGCTTCTTGATTGTACACCAACTGTTCAGAGCCTGTATAATCGGCAACTGCATGTGAAATTTAACTAATTACGTGATATTCTACGTGACTGAACTACATGGGTATATCTCTCAGCTCGGTAATAGCGTTAAATAAGGATAGTTTGAATTGACAAGGGTGCATTTTATTGTTATCAATTACAAGGAGACGTATAGAACAAGTGACGGAGCATGAGAGGGTCTTTAAGAAGATGTATTACACGCTTAATGTGTGTTGAGGCTGCAAAATAGCTTCCTCAAGGTTTCGGAGAGCCACAGCGGAACGAATCGGGTTTTCTACAAGAGCTTGCTACAGCTCAACAATGGAAAATTCTGAAAGACAATTATTTAAGAACTATTAGTTATCTCATCTCATTTTGAACTAACCTGTCCGCGGCAATTTTTTTTATTACAGATTATTTTTAGTACGCGTTTTGTTTAAATTATGGTGTAGAGTATGAATTGTTACGTGTGATTGCTTACAGGGAGCGTTTCGTTTTTCTTTGACGTTGCTGGCCATAGGAACGTAGGTGTTATTTTTTGATTTTTGTAAATATCTTTTGAAAAATGGAGATATCAATATGATTTCTTCACTAATCGTTTATAAATAAAAATCGGCACATTTGGAGTACTGTTTGGTGTGTATACTTACATTATTAGCGGATTTAGATCAGTGTTCCTGCTAACTTCTAATGTAAGTTAGCATGAACATCGATTTTTTTGAGAAAATGATCCGCGGCAACTTTTTCGTTTTCACATCTTAAGAACGGCAAAAAATCGGCAAATTATGAGCTATACAGTTTTGTGATTGGGTGAATTGGTTCTGCTAACTCCCAAGTCGTCAGCGATTCAGTTCTCCGTATATCTAGTTAGTCACTTCGCTCTCAAAACATGTTTACTCTCAAAACTGGCCACAAACCCTGAAGGGTGCAAAGGGTGATGTATTTCTTTTATTTTACATCTCAACACATCTCAACACAAAAATACGACTTAGTTTCTAAGAAGAAGAAAGAAGAAAATAGTTGATCTGTGTTTAAGGATAGTCTTTGTGATTGCAGAGGTTGCAAAATTGTATCTTCGTCCTAAACTACTTTAACCAAATCAAAAGAAATTTCTTTAATAATTTTTTTCACCGAACGTATTTGACCCTTTTACAGGATTAGTAAGTTTATAAAATTGCAATTTGTGAATGAGATAAACTTGCCCTTAATCGTTCAATTTAAAACTTTTTACAGTATTTCCCGATCGAAAACACTTTCAGTTACTATGTATTTTCTGTAGTAAAATATTGTTATAGAAATATAGAATGATTGCAATTCACTTTGGAGGCGCAGCAGCTCCGACCTACGTCGAAGTTTGCAGACCCAAGGTTTCGGTCTCGAGTCCTTCTGGTATTCCCATTGACGCCATAATGATTCACCACATCTCAATTTACCATCTTCATAGTTAACAAGAAGTAACTATTTTTTAAAATTATTTTTAATAAAATCTATCTTGCCGTCACACGACAGTAATTCAGAATGACATTCACCACCACAGTCGATTCAACACAACAGATAGTTAACGAAGGGAAACTAGAGTAGATATAGAGAAATCCAGCTAAGTCTCTGCCCCACTAGAGGGCCGCCGCCACATCTAGGCGAGGACGCACGGAGAGACGCAGAGCGTGCCGCACCGGGCTGCATGGTGCTCTCTCGGGGCAGGGGCGGCGGCGGCGGTGGTGGCGGAGGCGCGCGGGCTAAAAGGGCTGATTGCGCTTTGCCCTGCAGGGCTCTCGAGCGACGCAGCGGCAATCGATGGCGGCTAATTACGTTAAATGCGTGGCGCGGCGCCCGCCTGCCGCCTACGCAGCGATGGCGCCCTCTCTCCTCGCGTAGCCACCCCGCCTCCCCGCGCCCCTCTCGCCGCCTCTCGGCCGCCTCTCGCCGCCTCTCGCCGCCTCTCGTCCGCCTCTCGCCGCCTCTCGCCGCCTCTCGCCGCCTCTCGCCGCCTCTCGCCGCTCTCGCCCCTCTCGCCGCCTCTCGCCGCCTCTCGCCACCTCTCGCCGCCTCTCGCCGCCTCCGCCCGCCTCTCGCCCCTCTCGCCGCCTCTCGCCGCCTCTCGCCGCCTCTCGCCGCCTCTCGCCGCCTCCGCCCTCTCGCCGCCTCTCGCCGCCTCTGGTCGCCACTCGTCGCCTCTCGCCGACTCTCGCCGACTCTCGCCGACTCTCGCCGACTCTCGCCGACTCTCGCGACCTCTCGCCGCTGACTTCGCCGCTCTCGCCGCTCTCGCCGCTCTCGTCGACTCTCGCCGCTCTCGTCGCCTCGCGACTCTCGCCGACTCTCGCCGACTCTCGCCGACTCTCGCCGACTCTCGCCGACTCTCGCCGACTCTCGCCGACTCTCGCCGCCTCTCGTCGCCTCTCGCCGCCTCTCGCCGCCTCTCGCCGCCTCTCGCCGCCTCTCGCCCCCGTCCCCCCCCGCCCTACTCCCCGCGAATCCCACACACCCCCCACCACTGCGCCCCCCCCTGCACTAGCTGTCCTACCGCCTTGCTGCTCCCGCTACCTCCGCCATCTCCCCCCGCTGACGGAGTGGGCTCCTCCCACAGAGCTGTCTCTTGGGCGTCACCTGCCTCTCCCGCCACTGCCGCCTCGCACCTGCTGTGACCGCGTACGGCCACCTGAGCCCGAAGGTGGTGGACATGATGCAGGAGATTACTCCCTTCCCAGGTAAATGGATCCCTCCTTAGGTCAAGGCCTCCTACGTGGGTAAAGTTCTCTCGTTAGATGGGGTTGCTTATCTTGGTGAGTGGGACTTTCTTGGTAGGTGGGGCTAATTCGATGGACCAGGACGATTTTGTAAGTCCCGTTTTATAGGTTAACGTGGCTGGAGTGACATGCTTTGTTTGAAGTCTTCCAGACGCGTAGCTAGTCGAGTTGAGATAAAATAATTCAGACGGTTAGAAATATCCCGAGTATTTTGTTCTCGAAAATGGATGTGTAATACTTCGTCGAATACTCTCATGAAATAATACAATATCATCTAATAATGAAATTAAACAAAACTAATTTTTGGCACTACATTAGACCTCGCACGTATTCAAAATATCGCCTGAAATTGACTCGTTACAAAGCAAGAATTCATTAGAGATTTAAAACTCAAAACTGAACAGAATCGAAATTGAAATTCATTACCCTGTGATGGAAAGGATAAAATATTCGTATGACGTAAGAAAATGCGAAAACTAATACATTTTACTGAAGAAAAAATGGCCAAACGTTAGTTTTCCATTGCATAAATTTACCAGTGTAGTGCAGTGTTGATGAGTCCTTGATGATTGCTAATTTAGAAGAAAACTGATAAGATGATTTTAAGAGTTACTATACATTTTAGATGATTTGTATCGAAATACAAGTGAAACGGATTTTGACGGATTGGTATTTAATATTTTTGATATGAATACGAACGCGTACATCGTCCAAGATACTTGAGGTTTTGTGAAATAACCTTATTCTGGAGGTTAAAAAACCTCGCGAAGAGGAGAATCAGGAGCTTCGTCATTGACAGAAAACCACTTCACTACATTTCAGTTCAACGCATTTTGCGAACTATGATAAACTTAAAGGAAAGCACGATATGTTCTAAATTTGTACTTATTCACACATTCTGGGAGGTTATAAAAATAGCACTGTTACATGAATCTATCATTTTAATAAATGAAAATTATTCTATTCGTTCGTGGTATCTGTACAAACGTAATTTAAACTCTTTGACTGTAACTATTAAATCGTTGAACACAAAATGGGTACACTTTCATCATCTGGGTGCCAATATTCATGTTACGTAAATATTTGTTGTCTGGAACTCACGTAACACGAAATTCGCCGTAATATGATCATATGATCACTATCTGCATCCTAGTAAGGAAACTAGTTAATCGGATAAAGCAATTTTTTTTAACACGAACACCGATTATTTGGGTTCCTTTGACGCGTTAACGAGGTTTTATAGTATGCGAAAAGTCCACACCACGTCTGTTCTCTAAGATTCATTTGTTTTTGCAGAGAACGTTCCGAGCATGCCAACCTCTGCAGTCAGGTTGGTGCCGTCTCGGCGGCAGCGCGGCGGCGGTGGCGGCGGGGGGGGGGCAACGGTGGCGGCGGCGGGCGGCGGGGGGGGGGCAACGGTGGCGGCGGCGAAAGTGTGTCGTCGCGGCGCACCACTGACCTACACCTCCGCAGTCAGCGCCGCCCGGCCAAGGACTTCGTTGCTCCCATTGCCACCGCCGCCACCATCGCCTCCGTGACCAATGTTATTGCCTCCGGGATCATCACTGTCACCATCGCTTCCTCCGTTACCACGGTCACCGCCGTCACATCCTTCACCTCCGTCATCGTCGCCACTGCCGTCTCCCGCCACCGTCGTCACAGCGTCACCGTCGTCATTCCGTCACAGTGCATCACCCCTTCCCCCCCCCTTCCCCTGCCGCTGCCACTACCGCTACCAAATCCGCAAGCACCACGTCCACAGCCTCAACACTGCTGCTGCTGAGTACCAACCACCACCACTACCAAGATTGCCCCTACCACCTCCATCACCAACTCCATGAGCGCCGCCGCTTGCGGTGTGGCGCTGGCGGAGGCGGTGAGAGGCCGCGGGGGCCTTGGCCGGCCGCCGTCTCCTGCCCGTCTGGCGCCGAGCGCTGTCTGGATTGGCGGTGACTCACAACGGGCGAGGTGGCCGGTACCGTTACATTCTCACGTTTCGCTAACTGTGCCAAATGAATAGAACTTCAGGAATTATATTCGAACTGTTTTAACGAACGAGAACTTTCGTTATTTTACTTGTCTTTATTACTACATGGCTCAATTAATTAATGTATGTACCACCGGGAGCGGTAGCTCAGTTTGTCAACTGATGTCACTGCAGCGCCTCTGACCGGGAGGTCCTAGGTTCGGGTCCTGATGGCGGCAGAATTTTCGATACTAGCTTTTCAGCTAGGTCGAATTCAGTCGCTGTCTGGAGGAGAATTCTAGCGGCCGGCTGCTCTGATCGGTAGTTTTCCGGGTTTCTCCGATCACCACCAGGCGAATGCCGGAGCAGTACCCTACCAAACGGGCCACGGACCGCGCGCGATCTGTCCTCTCCTGTCCTACCCTCTCCTACATAACACTTCACTAACATGCACTACACTACCACATATTTCCGGGTGACCAGTCGGGAGCTGAGAGCTTGTCCTGGTGGGACGTTGCCCGCTGGTGGAGAGTCCTATTTAAGGACAATCAATCAATTTAAGGACTAAGTTCTTCTGATCTCGCCCTCCAGCGGGGGAAGATCACCGCTATCTTCCGAGAGAAAACATGCACTACACTAACGGGACTAATGACCAAAGCAGTTGACGCGCCAAACTCGAAAAAATCAATCAATTTAAGGACTAAGTTCTTCTGTAGGATGAAAAGGAGACACTCATCACAAGTAGCAAGGAAGTACAATAATTGTACAAGGCAACACCTCTATTTAATAAAGCGAATGTCTTTAATGAAACTACTATGATATAATCAGTTTCACGATTATCGATTACTCTTTAAAATAATTTACGTTGTAATAATTAATGACCTCCATTCGGATGGAATTAGAAACACTTTTTCAGAATAAACTCTATTTTGTAGGGAGCAAAGGTGAAGAACACGAAAACTGAGACGCGGCGGCATCAAGATAACCGGGAGCAAAAGTTGCATGCGGCGCTGTTGGCCAGGATATTGTTCGCAGCAACATTTACGCCATCTAGCGGCAAGCGGAGAACTTGAACTCCAATAACCAACAGCTCGTTCTTTAATGTATTTAAAACGTTTCAATTTCTTCATCACGCCTACTAGAATTTAAAATTCCTTCTTCTCAGTTCCTTTCTTAAATGAGAATGCAATTTACATAGTGAAGTATCGTTTTTACGGCACAAGTCACGGGCAATATATAAAATAACATAGTTATGATTTTTTTCATGATTGTCAACTGCTCTAATAGACATTGTTGAAGCAGTACCTGCGAATTACATAAATATATTTATCATAATATATGTTACCTTCATAGAACAATCTTGTTTAAAAACCCGCGACATTGTGTTAACTTACCCCCTCCAAAAATGAAGACGTTTGGTTTTGGTTGGTACAAGGCGGAGAGTATGGATAATATCTGGAATAGAGAATTGAAAGCAGATAACAACTAAAGGGAAATTACCTCCTGAAGTTTTAAAATATATTAAGAATACATGATTAACCATCAACATCAATGTAGGGCAGATATACAGTTTAATTAAAGTGTAGCTTTACTTTTCACATAAGTACGTAGTTATATCTACCTAATAATATTAGTAATAAACGACTACGCACAACTATCATCCAAGAGATCATGCTACAAGCGTTAAAGCCAGTTCATGCGTGATTACAATATGCTTTTACGCAAGTTTGTTTTCCAATTATAATTGACAAGAAACATATCTGATTGATAAATTCATATCCTTTTTAAAAGTTTATTTATTTTATATTTTAAGTCACAATAATTGTCATTAGCTGATCTACGAATTGCCGTTCACACAGCACAGATGGCGCTTGCGAGTGTACATGCGCTTGCGAGTGCACATAAAATGCATAATTACACACGTCGCTTCTTCAATTATAATTTACGAGAATCGATTCAAGTTTGTAAGTTTGTATCTTTCTAAATGTATGGGTTTAGTATATATTCAGTGCTTAATAACAATTGAACATTTTTAAATTACATGAAAAAAATTGTCTTACCTTACTTGAAAAAAGCCACCACTCTCTGATTTTTTTATAATATACACACAAGATATTTTCATCTTTTCATGTGGAGCTGTATATTTTGATGTTGGTATATTTCCTGTTTTTAATCGCTTGCGTGTATTATGCTAATGGTTTATAATTCAAAATGCTAGCCTTAATTTATTCCAATGAGTGCTTGCAAACATGTCTGAAGATCATTAGTTAAAATAAATTAATAAAAAGCGGATAGACCGACGGGCGGATTTTTTGGTAAAAAAAAATTATTGATATCAGGGAGACCTCAAAACGTGTACTCCGTTGAAATCTGGAAGTCGATATTCCGCAGAAAGTCATATAATTCCCCATATATACACACGTTTACGAGATTGTACAAAGTTTTGCCAAAACTGGACAATCACCATCTCTGTCACACCACTATTATCACTGCTCCGAAACTTCCAAAGTCTCAAAATCGATACTAAGGCATATGCTGAATACTGAAGCCCAAACCTATCCAACCTCCTCAATCAAATAATCACGTGTTTATCACTAATTTTAAATGTTAAACACGTCTTCACCACTAACACCTCGGAACAACTCTACCATACTTCGGTATACACCATTAACCATCAGCTATATAATTCCCTCGAAATCTATTATTGCAGGACCCCAATTTGATCATCCTGCAATATTTATATAAAGCTCACTGTGACCAACCAATGGAATGCACACATATAAAACTAAAGTTTGGTTAAAGAAATAAAGTGAACTAGTAAACGTAATTTTAAACCTACTACTGTTTATTAATGAAAGTGTATCCAATATCTTTATTTTAATTGAAATAAAATTCTTCCTTTTCGAAAAGATTTCTTTCATAGCTAGCAAAAAAGTACCAGAGTTTAAAAGTTTAATTTTTGACAAAAAATGACCAACGACCTCTATGTTCAGTTCATCAAGCAGGCTTCCGGTTTCGTGCCAGAATCGAACTCGTGATCATCATTGTCTCTCTCTATTGTCATATTGCCGTAATAAACATCGCAACAAGATATATTGATCCTGTGTGAGTATCGTAGTCCAAATAACAATGCCTACAATGTATGTCAACAAAATCACTGAACCCTCGAGATCAGGGTTGTCCAACTGGGGCCTCCGGGCCGCATACGACTCGCGGTGCCATTTACTGTGACCTGCGAAAGGTTATTAGTCAACAGTGAAAGTCTCTTGTGTCCATGTAGGGCGAGAACATTGTGTACCTAGCGGACGCGTTCTGTCCTGGTCAAAACTTCCATGATGTAACAAAAGGTAAAGTTTTGGTTTAAGAAAATTTTTCTAGTAAATTTAGAAATTTAAAATCATCCTAATGTTTTTCACTGCGTAAGGCATACTAAGGCCTGATATCACGCATGGTCACATTGCCTTCTTCCCCCCGTAACCGAGCAGCCAGGAAAAGCGCCGAGGTCAACAATACGGGGAGTGAGGTATGGACCGCCCGAAAATGAAAACATGGCCCGCAAACTTACCAAAGGTTTTTGTTGTGACCCTTGAAGCCTTGTAATTTGGACACCCCCGATCTAGCTACAGGAGCTCTCTACCTTTCCAGGAAATCAATAAAACTAAAATACATCAAAATATTTACAATTTATTGTGAACACTATTCACTTGCTACACGAGTGGTTAGTGCACCAGTACGTTACGCACAAACTTCATTAGCGCCGCCCCCGCTGGCCATCGATCGCCATAACTTTCGTCCTTCACCGCGCGACAACGGGCCGTGCGTCCGCGGGTCGCGCACCGCGAGCAGATTTCTATAAACGCGCGTAATCAGCGAGTAATTCGAGCGGCGGGTCGGCGCGTAATAAATAGACGCGCGCGTCGACCTCATCCATTAACGCACGTGCGCGTCGCCGCCGCCGCCGCCGCGCCGCCCCGCCCCCGGCCCACCATGCCGCCGCCCGCACGCCAGCTCCGCGGAGGAGAATGGGGAGGTGCAAAAACAGCGCGGGTGGGTTTCGCAGCTATTTGTCCCCATCAACGGCGCTGCCCTCCGCCGTTCGTCATTTGACACGGATGCGGGGGGAGGGGAGTGGAAAGGGTTGGGGAGGCTGGCAGGAAGAAAAAGAGGGAGGGGGGAGGGAAACGGAAATACATCTGAATCGGTCTCGAATCGGAAATGATTATGATGAGGTGATAATAATTGATGCAGTGGTAATAATAGTAATGACGGTGGTTAACAGTAGGTTGATGAGGTGAGTTGGTGATATGGCTAGTAGGGAGCGGATTCCTGTGATCTGCATATTTTTGTCTGATAAGGGCATGGCTAATTTCTTGACATTTTGGTTAAAATTCGATGCTCTGTATATTAGTTTGTTAGTGCATATCGCGTTTATCCATATTTTGGTGAATTTTTCCTATTGGTGCATATTTGTGTAATTATACGCGCATATTTTGCATATTTCGTTAAAAAAGTCTTAAATATAAAACGTATCATCTTTTTATAGAATATAATTATTTGTGAACGTTCATTGATTAGAAAGAGCTTGTCACAACGCAGGAAGAATGAAGAGAGAGAAAAGAAAACTTAACTCTTCGATGTTCAAAACACTGTAGGTAAAAAGCGCCGGGCTTTTACGTTTAACAATATGGGAATGGTATTTGCAACATGTTTATAGCATAAATTGTGACATAAATGTTTGCAAGTTGAAAATACATTGATTATTCTATTGCGTTTGTTTCTTTTCTATAGATGTAAAATGACTGTGCAAGTTCAGGATGATGTTCTTCATAGTCAATTTTTAACCATATGCGTAAGAACGTAAATAAGCTATAATTAGTTCACTAAGGTGAATGTTTCTTTATGTAATGTAGAAGGTTAAAATAGGAATTAAGATTATATTACGTTTACAAATGTCTTGATCGGCTCTTTAAACATCAAGAAAGATTTACGATAATATTTTTAATTTATATGTATTAAGTGAATCGTTCATAAATGCATGTTATAATCTTCTGTAGTTGATCGTAAATGACTTGATCGTTGCTATCTGTTGTATCTCATTGGGCAGTAGAAAGGAAAAATGCGTGAGGAGAACAAATCGTCACAAATTTTAATCAATATGAGAATGATGCGGTGGTGACATTATGTCGTTGAGTGGTGATAGTAGGTCGTGAGTGGTAACTTGAAGTGATGTTATCTCAATGAGACTGGGTTAGTGCTGGATGCTGAGCTCGTCTGCCTGCTCATCGCTGTATGAAATTTGCCGTATAAGTGGTAAGAAAGAGCCAATGAAGAATGGCACATGGCACTTGGCAGGAAGAGCACGTGGCACGTGACAATAATAGGGAAAGTTTCAGGACAAGTTTGAGGTCAGTTAACAGGGCATGCAACAAAACATTGATTGTTTGAGTGATTGGTTAGTGTTTTACGGTGTATCATCTACTAAAGTCATTAGAACCTTATGTGTAGTGCATGTTTTCAACGCGGGAGGTGGCGGCCACCTGCCCCCGCTGGATGGTGAGATCCGGCACTGACCTCTACGTCATTTTCTCTAACCGGTTATCTCCCATCAACAGGACACCGCCCCAGCTCGGCAAACTCTCTGCTCCCATCATATATGATAGTGTATTGCATGTAAGTGTATTTAGAGGGCGAGATATGAGGGACGAAACACAAGGGTCAAGGGCAAGCTTGTAGGGTGTGTGACAGGGCGAATGATAACGCGAGTGACAGAGCAAGTCACAAGGCAAGTGCCAAAGCAACTAATGAAGCTAATGGAGAAGAGAAAGATTAAATTCCAAGAAGACGGGGCCTTGATAAACCCGAAAGGCAGAATTCACGGAAGGGACAGCAACCGTGCGGTGGATTTGGTGGTTTGGCGGAATCGGTGGTATACCGGTCAGCGTACCGGACTGTTGTACCCGAGTTTGCGGGTTCAACCCGCAAACTAGATCGAAACCGTGGATTTTTAAGGGCGAAAAATTCCTTCGTATGCCTTCCTTCGGAGGGGAAGTAAAGCCAGCTGTCCCATGTAATAGATATACTGCATGTAAAAGATCCTCAAGCCTAAACGAAGCTTCTGAGCAAAATTGAGATCCGCCTGTTTCGTCGCCCAAAATAATACCTCCTTTCTCCGCTAGGTGGTGAAAGGATCGTAGCGAAATTTGCGTGGTTAGACGCAAGAGCGGACCTGATGGCCCGAGTCTCACCACGTAAAATAATGCATTAACTATCTAACTAACTAACTAACCGTGCAGCTGTCGCTCGTGACGTGGCGTGAAGGGCTGAGGGCCACGGCGCGTCCCCCTCTGCCTGCTTCGCTTTACGGCCGACGCCGCTCCGCCTGCGTAAGAGGCTCCTCAACATGCCCTATCGAGCGCTGAAGCCCATCGCGAGGGTAATGCTTCAAGCGCAACGGGCTGGCAACAGAGATACGCACTTAACTCACCTGTTCGGCAGCCAAGGTTGTGAATATGGAAACGCATGTTCATGGGTATCACTTACTTATTGAGGAAGTGATCTGAAAGAAGTAATGGACTTCGATTGAGAATAAACTTTGCCCTGACTGTTCGGAAAATCCAGCAAGTGTAAAATTACGTATAAAAATATATCGAGAAGAAGACTGTTTCCATGGGCATAAAATCTATATAGTATTTATTGGTAATGCGAACTCTTAACCTTTTTTAAATATATGCAAATTTCCTTTTTACAACACGCCCGTACTTCATTCTCTGCACTATAGTACTGGGTCAGCTGCGCAGGAAGCTGCAATGTATTATTTTGTACATAGTTCTTCAATGTATGTGATCGTATTTGACAATTAAAGTTTTGATTTCATTCCTCTAATTTTTTAGATAAATGAGAACTATATTTATTTATTTGTTTATTTATTTATTTATTTATTTATTTATTTTACTTCAAAAAAACAGTTAAAACTGCGTATGACGGGCTATGGGAAAAGTGAAGTTTGTGCACATTTTCAAAATTCTGTGATTCCTACACTAAGTCATATACTACTTAAATTTTGAAGTAAAAATAGAGAGAGAGAGAGAGAGAGAGAGAGAGAGAGAGAGAGAGAGAGAGAAGAAGAGAGAAGAAGAAGAAGAAGAAGAAGAAGAAAAAGCTCCATGTCCATTTTCAAGGATAAATAAGCAATAAATTTTGGCTCTTATCCGTTGTCCTTCCAAATAATACTTCCTGCCGCGACAACATGGAAACGATCATTTGAAAAATTGTATTTCCCACTGAATTCTAGAAGACGTGCACAGAAAATGAAGTTACATGTTCAGTTGGTTCCTGGCGGTTTAAATGGAATCCAAAATTAGTTTGTATTTCTGATACGCCACAGAATGGCGCCATATAAATTCCTAAGAACACAGACCATGACTGGCGTGGGTCAATATACACGTTCAGAGTCCTGTTTTATGTCACATAATGACAACATTTATGACCTCGAAGAATTTTTTCCGACTTTTCACGCGCACAAGAAGACCATGTCTTTAGTTATGGCAGATGCGGTCAAGACAATTTCCATTGTTTGTATGATGCATTGTAGTAAAGATACACGAGCTCATTTTCTTGAGCCCGAGAATACATACCCCGTTCATTTATTAACAGTTGAATTAAGAATAAATTATATCAACAAGCGTTGTTGACAAATTCTGATAAAAGGATTTGTTTTCTACCGAGTAACAATTTTTTTGCATTGAAAAACAAGCTTCAGATTTGATATAATAGTACTGACGTTAAAACAACTAAACCTCCCACTCCTCTCCCATCTTGCAAAATGAGAGCTGAATAAAACGTGTGCGGTTAATGGTTGAATCGTGACAGCAATTGCTTCCAACCTAATTTTATTAGACGGATGGTGGAGCAAAAACTAAAATAACGCGCCTTAAAACATCGGCGATCTTTCCTTTTCCCATTCTCGTTCTTAGGCCCGTTGATCTACTGCTATAGTCAGTACCTTGAAAATAATCTAGCTGTACTGCGAGTTAGACCAAGACACGCAATGGTCGCCATGGGAACAGTTAGAAATCTCCAGCTGCGACCTCGTGTAACATTTCACGAGAGCTTACAGTGATGTAAGACGTATGTAGTGTTAGAAGTCTATGAGATTGAGTCATTATTTTCGCGTTTCGTTGTGCGTCAACTGATACAGTCCCGTGTAAGTTTTAGTTTGAGCACCCAGTGCAATATAGTGAACGTTTTGGTCACGTGGGGTGGCGCTGAATGGTGAACTCTGGCGTCAACTTACACGTCAGTAGAGGGGCAAGTTGGTGCGGGGACCAGTGGATTATAGGTAGTGTATTTGCTTGCCACACTACTTATCTTGTTAACTGAGAGTTGAGTGCTTACGTTCGAAAGATTATCACCTACTTTCTGATAAGGCGAGGTGAGTGCCTTTGGATGATCTGAAAATGAGTCCCGACATCCAAGTGGGAGCTATCGTGGAGGGAGATTTGTGAAATATGAAACTCGTTTCAACTAATTATAATTAATATCAAGTAAATTATTAGAAAATATTACAATAATGCATGAACTTGCAGGTGAGAATTGCAATTGTTCTTGATAATGACTATAGGGCGGATTTTAATGAAATGATATTTTTATCTTTTCACTTTAGGCCAATGCCGTGTAGTGTAGAAATTCATTTTATGTTATGACAAAAGGAAAAAAACCCATTTTTATAGGTCATTATTTTTGCATTTTTTTATTTCGACTAATAAGTCATATTTTACCTTTTTCGTCATTTTCAATGCATTTTTTGCTGATTTTTTCGATTTTAATGTAATTTTAATGGTACTCGTGTCAAAAATATTTACGACATGCAACAAATGTTCTTCGCAAAATTATTCTGTAGCCAATTCTATTCGTTCACTCAGAAATTATTTTGACTGTCGTTGTGAGTATGTAATTCGTGCGACATATTTCAGCGCCATTGCCGGTTCGGCCAATTTCGGGATAACAAAAGACAGATTTCCTAGTAAAGAACAGTCCAAACCAAAACTTTGCAAGCTGGGCTGACGCTAACGAATGGAAGAAACGTTGATTACATCAGTAATGTATCCAACAGCATGGATTGTTCATCCGAACTGGTTTTGATAAGATTTTTTACTTCATTTTTCTTTGGTTTAAGGGCATTTTTAAAGCATTTTAAGAGCACTTTATTGACAATTTTGGTAATGGTTTAGGTCAGCAACATCCACCCCCTAATAATTACTAAGAATACTGAATAGTTGAAGCAGCTGATTATTTATAGTAGTCATTCATGTTAACAAGTGATCATTTATTCATTTATTTTACGTCAAATAAACAATTGAAACTGCGCATGACGTGATATGGGAGATGTGAATTCTGTCACATTCTGTGATCCCTACACTAAGTCATGTACTAAATGAATTGTGAAAAATAAAAAAAAAAAAAGAGCTCTCATGTAATAAAATCTATTTTCATGGATAAATAAGCAATAAATTTTGGGATCTTATCCATGATGTCCTAAATGATGTCCTGATGATCTAAAAGAGACTGCAATTATCACAGGCTAAACAATAGATACTCTTGCTTGCATGAGTATGCTAAATGCATAATTGAATTTAAATCACCCCAACACTTGCACCATGCTGTAAGAGAAAGGAATAAGTAATGAGTGTTTGATGCTAGACTTCGTGTATTGAGCAAATTATACCAAACAGACGCTTAGTACTCCGAATTCCAGAAGAAACTTGCACATACGTTGAACGGGAGAGGTGCCAGACCCATAGTGAAGTGTCAGCTGATGCGTCCTGACTCGTGACCTTTGTTCGACACAGGAGGCAGCACACACATTTCCAATATTAAAGTTATGGTGCAAATGACAAATTGAGAAGCAGAAGTTTCATAAGCGCACACATTAAATATCATGGTGAGAGTAGTAGTTGGACTCTGGTATGTCCCGTACAACTGCGAGAGCCAGCCTGAATTTAGTTCGTCAGAAGGCTTTTAAATAAATAACACATTAGAAGGTAGAATATTCACACACGCACATGTTAAAAATTGTGTAAATCACAAGCGCTAGCCGGAGGCAGACATGGATGTATCTTCATCAAGAACAAGGGGCCGACACAGGGGGGGCTCTTGCGCATGGTATCCGAGTTCAGCCAATGAGCTTCTGACACCAGTCTGCGTCACAATATTACCGGGAATTTAAATGCAGCCAAATACCAAAATTATCACATCGTTACAAGACATTGAAACATATTCATGAAGCATTTCTTTTAAATATTGCATCTTGTACATCTTCATCGCGTTATTTTTGATTGGTTACCGTTGAAAATTCTTATTTTGTACCACTTTCAAAATGTTTCTCAACACTTCTCGCTCTCTATGCAACATGGCGACCAGCGTTTGAACTGGCTTTTGAAACGAAGTGCCCATTGGTCACGTGATTTGTGACGCAAACTGGTGGTGCGCAGAACGAGCAAAAATCAGAACCCTAAAGGAACTCATCCATGTATTTCCACCATGGGCGGACCAACTCAGTTCCGTTTGAACGATTGTAGAGGCGGAGAATGTTCGAGGTTGCCAGAGCTCTGGGCCAATCGGAGTTATAGATTTAGCTATTAGAATTTAGAATTATTGTATATGAAGTTTTTTAAAAAAAGGAAATTTTGACAAGATGTCAAAATTATTTTTATTATAAAATAAATGATGTTGCGAAATACCGAGAAGCGGCGGGCACCAGCCGCTAGCATAAACGATTAAATATATAAATGTACAAAATAAAATAAATTGTTTGTACAGGCCTGGGATAGACTATCTGCAAAGTGCGTGAGTTGCAGAATAAGTGTGTTTAAAAGTAAAACTTACACCGACAATCAGCTTGCAGGGTTTTCTACATCCATGTATCGTACCACAGGAGCATCGCCCCAGTCAGGACAATGATGGACTGTTTAGTATTTCTGGTCGCCTCATCGGCTAAAGTCATTAGTACACTATATGTACATCATGTTTTATTGCGGGAGATAGCTGTGATCTCTGGTTGGCAAATTCTGCCGCCGACTTGCACGTGGCTTGCGGGACACTGCTCCGGCATTCGCGTGGTTTTCATAAAAAGAAACAACAGTAAAACTACCGATAACAGCTGGTTGCTAGAATTCTTCAGACTCGGCGAATTCGACCTAACTACTGTCTAAAATCCTTCCAACCTCCATCACACTGATGCTCTGAGCCATCTCAGCAGGCAAAAGATTTATGACCTTACGTCAGTTTTAATTCACCTTTTTATCACCTTATGAGTATGAATCATTATTAGCAATTTCGGCTTCTTCTAACGTGTGTTCAAAAACATTTTCAATTATTTGAATAGTCGCAATAAGTTTATTTGCAGAGTTTCTCTTCGACAGCTATAGATATGAGTGGGTTTATATTTATCATATTACATTTTCATTGAATTTTCAATTGGGTATTACTGTTTATAGCTAAATGAATATCATCTACTTTTGAACACACATCAACGGTAAATTAATTTTAAACGTTTAATTTGTCTTTTGACCGCCTACCAATAAACTTTTATATTACATATCTCGGTAAACTTATATCCTTTCTCTATAAGAAACAAAATATCCAGAGGTTTAGGCAACTCAAAGCCATTTCTCAAGTCTTCTTGTTACATGAATACTTTTGGCAGGGCTTCTTCGAAATCTGTAACTTCACGCAGGTACCCAAATCTGTATCGTCACGCAATTGTACCCTAATAGTGCAGTGTAGCTTTTCGAGAGTTGAATGTCGACAAAGGTTGTCTGTGGGGCACGGCGAACGGGCACCGTCCTGCAGGCGGTGCCAAGCCAATCTGCCGGGTCTGCGCGCCGCGTCGCCCGCGAGGCTTGCGCAGCTGTGGCGGCCTGCGGGGATGGCGGCGGGCGAGGGCGGGGCGAGTGGAGGTCATTACACTTGCAAATGCGCGTGTATTAGGCTGTTGATCTGGGCGATCGGCCGCGCCGCGTGGCCCTTAGCGCAAAGTGACTTATGTCCTTCCCTCCCATCCCCTACGCCTGCCACCCCGTCGCTGGACACGGCGATGTTCGCCGCCTGTAGGAGAAACTTTGAAGACCATTTTTATCCGTATTGATGCCAATTTGTGTTGGTTCTGGGGAACGTTCACGAGGTTTTATATTACTAACCATATGGATCGTGGATTGTAATACTGGCACAACACAAAAAATACGAATTTTGAGTTAAAGCACTCTCCAGAAGAGCAGATTGGCCTACCTTCCAACAGCAACTTCAGCATATTTTACAGTATAGTATTCCACCAACAAATGGCAAAAATGTGAATGCAAAATTGATGCATATGAATTCGTGGTGAAAACTTCTAACTCATTTGCCTTTACAACTTATTCACTTTCTCATATGCGTACGTATATATGGAGTGATATACGTAGTGTAGAGAAAGTTATGTAAAGCTGTGAAAAATCGATTTCGTGTTTTGAACGGAAAGACACGGTTTGTTGTCTCCAGATACCTTGTTCAAACCAAAGCCTGTGCAATAAACATGTGACCGCATTAAAAAACTTTCTATCTGACCATCAGAGATGTGCAGGTCTATTTCCATTGTGACAAAGGATATAATTCACTTAATTTGGAGAATAAAGACAACTATCCGAATGTAACCGCAATTGATGACAATCATGGAAGTCCAAATATCTCCACGGTAGATTTCCTCTTACTTTGGAAAATGCAAATAAAAACGACTCGATGCGTTGGATTGGGGATGCGACTTTATTTGGGGAGACTGAGGGATTTATCCATGTCATTCAAGATCAGGTAATCGCTACCAACAACGACAAAAATATATTGACAACACAGACGTCCGAGATGAACGTAGGGTATGTCATCAAGCACCAGAAACAATAGAACACGTAATAACGGCATGTACAAATTTATCAAACACAGAACACTTAAGCCCCCAATTTAAGAAACACTTAAGGCATAATTTAACAGCAAACATCATCCCCTGGCACCTTATGCCCACTACTGTAAGTATAAAGCGAAACCAGAAAATAAAAATTACAGAATGTACTATGATATCCAAGTACACACGGACAAAAACCATTGCAGCTAATAGACCACACATCGTACTTCACCGACAAAAACGCCTACTTCATTGATATCACGCATCCATAAAATTGATTGATTGATTTTTTTGTGTTTCCGGGCGCGTCAACTGCTTTGGTCATTAGTCCCGTTCGTGTAGTGCATGTTCTTTTCTCGGGAGATGGCGCTGATCTTCCCACACTGAATGGCGAGATCCGGCACCGACCTACCGTCGGCTAGTAGGGTTTCCCCCTAATCAGGACTCTCCCACCAGCGGGGCACCGCCCCAGCCGGGACAAGCTCTAAGCTCCCGACCGGTCTCCCGGGATATGTGGTAGTGTAGTGCATGTTAGTGTAAGTATGTTTGTAAGGAGAGAAGTATGTGTTGTGGTTTGTAAGTGTTGAGCGGAGAAACCACGGAAAACTACCGATCAGGACAGCCGGCCGCTAGAATTCTTCTCCAGACCGCAACTGAATTCGACCTAGCTGAAAAGCTAGTGTCGAAAATCCTGCCGCCGTCAGGACTCGAACCTAGGACCTTCCGGTCAGAGGCGCTGTAGTGACATCAGTTGATGCCACTGCTATGGATATTAAGTTAATGGAAATAGCAGTTGAAGATTAATTTTAATAATTGAATTAACGTAATCTTTTCCTGACGCCCATATTCTTTTATAAATTTGGAACGGGTTACGTTGAATTAATATTAGAAGAGCACAGGAGATATTTAATTTAAAAATATAATCAGACAGTTTGTTTCAATATGTTATTAAAAAAGAGCTTCTTAAATATGGTTAGGGAGTATAATGTATGTAATTTTTGTCTAATTTTAAATCAGATATTGACAATAAAAAATTATCAAAACCAATTTTCAAAACTACAATGATGATGATTGAGAAATTTTCCTTAATGAAATCGGTTTTATCAAATTCATTAAAATCTTTAAGCAAGCCTATGAACATTTTTTTGAAAGAGTAATCATTTTTCGCATAAGTTTATCTTGAAATAGAAAGATTAATTTTTTTTCGAAAATGGCCTCAGCTTTGGCTTTACATTTTTTCCTCCGATACAGCAAAGGACACTTAGAAAAAGCGCAAGTCTCATATTCCTTGGAACATTGAATTTTCGAAAATTGAAAAGTTAAAAATAAAACGAGTAAGTGTGGTCTGTTGTAGCATCAATAGTTTAACATTGAAATCGTATTTAGAAACCCGACAACTTGAGGCTACACGCTTATGAACGACGAAGGAAGTAGAAAGGTTAAATCCGAAAGCTATTAATGAAGGTTAGAACGGGGGACAATGAGTTAAGGAGCCGAAAGGAGACCTATCGGGAATGTATGTAAAAAGCTACTACCATATTCATAGATTCCTTTTTCTGTCTAATTATTGATTGTGAAAGTACCAGGGAAACGCATGATTACTTCAGATAATGATAATATTATTATCGAGTACTATAACTGATGCTGCTTTATGTTTAGCACTATCCCACACAAATATTTCATAGCTAGTTGAAAGGGGCGTCTCTGACGCTGTGAAATGCTTTAGTAGTATTTTCAGGTGTTGAAAATTTATATAATGCATAGATTTGTTCAAATAAGTTCAAATAAATTAGTGTTTTATTTGGAAGTTTAATGTTCATTCCTCAACCACATGCATCATTTTCATATGAATTTACAGCATTCAAATATACATTTACTTTATACCAGTAAGTATTTGCAGTTTCATTTAATCTACCTGCAATTCCTTTTCCTCTGAAAAGTAAAATCTCATTTTAGGAATATGTGAAGGAGTCTTAGTCTCTGGCATTGAACATACCAATGAATCGTAGAAGCTGATAATTTAATACACCCGTTAAAAAATTCCCAACACTCAATGGTCTTGTATGTTACCTCCATGCAGGATATGAACTGATAATACTGCAGTTTCAAAATTATAATCGCTGCAAAAATATACTTGCAGGTAAGAATGATGCGAATAGTTAGATTTTAGTACAGCCACATTTGGACGTTTTTTGCAAATATGCACAAAAAATGCCTGAAGAAGATTATCTGTAAGCTGTTCTTCAGCGTTATTATCTAACCCCAATACAAGAGTATTCTTAATTAGTTCCGAAAAGTCTGTCGCAAAATCTTCAACAACTACATCTGATTCTTCCCCGGACTTGCTTAACACCTCCATATTTTTGTCCCTTAAATTTTGAAGAGACTAAAACTCCAGAAACTCAGTCTAATTCATATTTAATTCTACTTCGGCAACTGCTCTATTGTTTTGTAGGCGAATCTACATAAACATTAAAAGGCAACTGTTTGGTGTGTTTATGTAAATAAAGTGTTACGTTTCATGAGAATAAGTTGTTAGTCACATTCATATAAAATGGGTATTTGCACGCTTAAGAACGTAAATGTTTTGAAGTCAAACGTAAGAACGTAAATGAAGTTTCTTTCAGTAATATTATTCACAGTTTGGATTTCTCCATATTTCACTTCAAGTTCTTCGAAATTTAATAAGTTCCAAAATAATACTATAAGTAAGATTTAGCAAATTAATTAAAAAAATACAGTAATACGAATGGAAATTAAATGAAATTTCTCATTGAAAAGACTCAAAAACACGTTTTTGAAAATTTTCTAGAATCTCATGGTCGGATTCGAAAACAAATTATGCGTTTCCCACCAAGAGACAGAGACGCGCCGAAAGACAAAATCATGTCTCGACTGGTGGGCGGAAAGTGGGCTAACCGTGAGTGACGGACTCGATTGATTGATTGATTGATTTTTCATGTTTCCGGGCACGTCAACTGCTTTGGTCATTAGTCCCGTTAGTGTAGTGCATGTTTTTCTCGAGAGATGGCGGTGATCTTCCCCCGCTGGATGGCGAGATCCGGCGCCGACCTACAGTCGGCTAGTGGTTTCCCCCTAACCAGGACTCTCCCACCAGCGAGACACCGCCCCAGCCGGGACAAGCTCGAAGCTCCCGACTGGTCTCCCGGAATATGTGGTAGTGTAGTGCATGTTAGTGTAAGTGTGTATGTAAGGGGAGAGGATAGTGGCCCGTTTGGTAGGGTACTGCTCCGGCATTCGCGTGGTGTTGATCGAGAACCACGGAAAACTACCGACAGAGCAGCGGCGCAAATTCTCCTCCAGACAGCGCTGAATTGACCTAGCTGGTCGAAAATCATGCCGCTGTCAGGACTCGAACCTAGGACCTCCTGGTCAGAGGCGTTGCAGTGACATCAATTGATGCACTGAACTACCGCTCCCGGTTGACGGACTCGAATACACGCACATTCGCAGTTACTCAAATACTATAGAGGAATGTAATGTTAAGACAACGACCCTCAATTTTTACTACTCTGTAAATACTGATATACAAAAAGGATAATTTTCACACATCTTCTCATATTTAACCCGTTCCCCTCATCTTTGATTCCTTCTGACGCTTTTCTTCATCGGCCTGGCATAACTCCTGATTAAATTTTGCAGTCACGTAGAGCACAAAACTCCGCACTACAGCATAACATAAAATTAATAAAATGACTCTCCAATCAACAAACACTATGTCAAAGATATAGAAGGCTAAAAAAATGATGGAGCCCAGGGTTTGCATGGCCTGGCACAGCGCCGACAACAGCACGGCGAGCTGCTGGCGCTCACGTGCGCCGTGGAACAGGAAGAGGCAGTGCCCGCAGCTGACGGTAGATTCGGGAAGTAGCATAGCACGCACCTAGGCAAGGCAACACGCAACTCCCACAACAACACTTTCACACTATTTTATCTTTTACTATTTTCGATACTACAGAGAATTCAATGTAAATGGAAACTGTGCCATTTTTATCAACATTATTGTAGAAAAAATTTGGAGCCATTTTTAAGTAGATATTGATTTTAAAATTGCTTTAATTGCACGCGAAATTACACGAAAATACTCATATCAGGAAAAAATACAAGATCTTATTAAAATTCTAAAAGAAATAAGATTAAAAACACGGAATTCTGAAGAAGTGATTTTGTATCAGAAGGGAACAGAAAAATGTTGAGTTTTCCAGACACTATATTTGACATTATTTAAAGCACATGTACTCATAAATCTAATAAAGTGAAGAGATCGCCTCTAGTGTAAATATTTCCGACATGAGAGACAAGTAAAAAAATTACAATTTTGTATTTTTAAAAAAAAGAGAATTAAGCAATGTAGTGCTTATTTCATTGGATGGGGTTCATCCCTTCTAAAAAATTGAAGAAAATATTTGGAGCCGTTTATAAGAAAATCTTGCTTTTGTTATTTTTTAAATTTGCAAATATTGCATGCACTATTGCAAGAAATCGACTAAAATTTTCAAAATCTACATGACGTTAATAAAAATATTTATGGGCCACAAATGTCTTATGAAGGAAAAATCTCTATCTTCTACTTTAAAGTTGTAGGAAGACGTAGGAAAAAATTCAAACTTTTGCAATTTTCGGAACTTCAGAGTTAACCGTGGGAATCGAACCAATGTCACTTTTATAAGTGTATTTTACTCTGTTCTTAAAGGTAATTTAAGGAAAACATTTGTAACCGTTTTTGAGAAAAGTTTGAAAATGTCTGGCGGTCTTTATGTAAAGTACCCCCAAATTTTAAAGAATGTTTTTCAACATTTCAAAGCTTCAACTACAGCCAGATGGACTGGGGTTTCTTAATTTTGGAAATGATCGTACGTGATGTTTAGGCGTTAGGTTTGTTCACATTCGACGGACGGGTATACGAGAAAGTAAAAATGTTTTACATATTCACTATTCGGAGAATAGACAAATTTTGTTTTATTTTGTTCAGTATTAAGTCTCGAAACCTAATGAATTGAGAGGGGTTTGGAAATTGTGGAACCATATCATTGTTCACTGCAAATATAAAACTAGCACATGATTCTGAAAATCTAATAGAAAAGTTTTATATTTACCAAAACTTAACATGCATGTTGTAGGGTATTTTTTCAAACGAATCGTGTGATTGATTCTTAAAGCCGTAAAGCAGAACATATAATTACAACCACAGACATTTTTACTTTCTCGCCTTACTTCGTAACGACCATTAGTATTGAAATCGTCCACCAGACAGCGGCGACGTTTCTACAGAAAAACTGTAATTGCCAGACCGTAACCAAAAGTTGATTAAATTTGTTCCTATCTATAGTAAATTCCTTCCTCTACTTGGGTAGACAGAATCGATGTATTATGGTTTTTGATACTAAAATATTGTTTGAAGGCAAAACGTTCGTCCGTCGGTTTGCCCGTCGACCTCTGTCATCTGTTTCACCTTTAGAGACTTGTTAATTGAGTAGTTGTCATACCCTCTTTCTGTGTGCATAAGGACAGTGTAATATTCGCAGTAAGTATGAGCGTGTTAAGTATACGGTTTTGGAAGTATTGGATTGCACTATTATTTATAGGACTGATAACTGAAAATATGGACTTGGGAGCAAAGCTTACTTATCTGACCTGCTCCAATTGTAAAACTGTCAGGATTGCAGGCGGTAAACGGCCTATCATGACGTTCATGGCAGCCTCAGTGAATGGCCAAATCTTGATGCTCAATAGTGTGAACGTAATGTCCTTTTTTTGGACTCAAATTTATATCTTATCCCATCTCCTTGATTGATGTTTACTTTTGCTTTCGGATTATATTAAAAATCATTATTATATCTGGTAAAATAAAATATTACGTAGCGAGATATGTTTGGTAACCAACACGGTGCCAACAAAATTTCTGGGAATCAAGGGTTCCCGCCCATCACACTACTACGACCACTTGGGCCCTAATGACGTGGGTATAGTCGATTTATTGATTGTTAGTGATTCCGGGCGCGTCAACTACTGAGGTCATAAGTCCAGTACGTGTAGTGCATGTTTTTTCATTGGGGGGTGGCAGCAATCTTCCACCCACTGGATGGCCAGATCCGGCGCCGACCTACTGTTGGCTAGTGGAGCTTTCCTCAACCACGTATCTCCCACTAGCGCGGCACCGCCTCAGCCGGTACAAGTTCTAAGTTCCCGACCGGTCGTCCGGCATGTGTGGTAGTGGAGTGTATGTTAGTGTAAGTGTGTGTGTAAGAGGTGAGGATTGTACAAGGAAGAGGAAGGAAAATCGCGTGCGGTCCGTGGCCCGTTCGTTAGGGTATTTAGTTCGTTAGAGTGCATTCGCCTGGTGTTCATTGGAGAAAACACGGAAAACTACAGATCAGAGCAGCCGACCGCTAGAATTCTCCTCCAGACTGCGACTGAATTCGACCTAGCTGAAAAGCTAGTGTCGAAAATCCTGCCGCCGTCGGGACTCGAAGCTAGGACCTTCCGGTCAGAGGTACTGCAGTGACATCAGCTGATGCACTGAACCACCGCTCCCAGTGGATATAGTCGAGATACGCAGGACTTCGGGTAGAAGTTTGCAATCCTTCATTGCAGCTGCATGGAAGTTCGAGGCCTCTTAGAAGCATTGTTATTCCCCTTGCAGAGTGTGCGTTTTGCACTGGAAAATATTCAAATTTCAGGGACCGTAAACGTACCTCGCCCCACCAGCTGAAGCCCAGGAAGGGCGGACTCGGCGATTCCTCCGAAAACCACAACCAAACGATACCGCACCAGGCGGTTATCATGTTGATCACCGCTATCGTTGCCACGATGTGCCGCTTGTCCTCTTTCCAACACTTCTTGACTGCCTTCCCAATGAGACTGGAAATCTGCCGAAGTCATGGACAAAGAGTTCAAAATTAGAATTAAACATGTTTATTTTTTAGCACTCATGAATAAAACACTTCCGTTGGGATGCAATTGGAGAGCGGAGTAGAGCTACGGAGCTGTGGAGTAGGGGGAATGTTATGTATTGCTGCATGAAAAAAACGGCAAATTTTTAGCCAAAAACTCTTATTACACGGCCCTGGTAACGAAAAAGTGAATAAATCCAGTGGATAAATTTAGAAAAATATCTAACGCGTGGTGTAGTCAGAATCCATGATTTGTGGGTCCCTAGATGCCGAATAATTGAATGACGGCAAAACGTCTATCCCTCTGTTTCTCGGTCTGTGAACAATGCTAGCGGCTAAACTGTTCAGCCGATTTTCTCAAAAACTGATTTTTCCTAATAGATCTGACAAACATCTGGATCGTTTGAATTTGAAATCGATACTTGAGTTTTTGGGGTTAATTTTTTTGTTGCATAGTGTGCAAACAGTTACGAGTATGGTGCCATACGGTGTCCCTTATATTGAAAAAAACTTTTTTTGCTAATTTTTTCTGGCCTCCCCTAAATATTTTTCATTGGATCAAACAGTATAGTCGGTATAAGGCGGTGAAAAGAGTCCCCAAACCTAATCGATAATTGCCATGCTCATATGAAAGAGAATACAAAATTACGTAATTCACAAAAAATCAGTCTCCTAAGGCAATCTGTTGTGGAGATACAACGAAAAACATGTTTTGCAGGTTTTTTCTCAACATCTATTCCGGGTGTAAGGCTGAAAAAATCGCAGAGACGGGGAAACAGTTAATTTTGATGGTATTTTTGTCAACAAATCTTGACGACAAATTCATATACATAATGTAAACAAATGTATAAGATTTTGAGTTCATATGGTGTGTTTAAATCTGTGTTTAATTATCGGTTAAAAGGGGTTTTTCCAATCACATTTTGGAGCGAATTTCAAATTTTAACTGAAAAAAATGGTTATAATTATTTTTACAACCGTCCACATTGTTTAAAAATCTGAAAAAATATATGTTAAGAGTGTTATAAACCCATTTTAAGGGAAAAATTGAGACCAACCTTATGAAGTCAAAAATGAATTTCAAAAAACATTTTTCTAAACGAATTGCTCGTCAAAATTAGTTGAGAAAAATATCTTCAAATTAAACTATGTTTCCCCGTCTCTACCACTTTTTTCAGTCTTCTATACGCAATATATGCTGAGAAAGAATAAAACATGCAATAGATATTTTTCGTTGTATTCCCGCAACAGATTGCCATAGGAGACTGCTCATGTTCATTTAGAACTATCCGTACAAAAAATTTAAAGACAAAATCTGGATCCCTTTTCGAAAAAATTGCATTTGAGCGTTTCAAAAATGCAAAATTTCGAGCTATATACATTTAAAATAGTATAATTATAAGCAATATTATAAGTTATATGTGTATTTTTGTGTATTACTACATTGCCACCCTTCCGTTGCGAATCAATGCTGAACAGACCTAATTTCGTCGGCACTTACTTATTGAAAAATATTATATGTTATTGAAAAAATGGTCAACTGTAGTTTGAGATAACAACATTAAGTTCATTTTTACACCCGTAGAATTCTTAGTCTTGGTTTCTACGACAAGAAAATAAGAATCCTTAAAGTACACTAAAAATCTTAAGTGTTAGGTGTCAGGAATTAATATTGTTTAATCATTCCAAAAATGTATATCGGTAATTTTCTTATTAATAGTAATTATTAGAAGAAGAAATCGAAAAAATATACCGAGAAAATAATTCCCTCCGGCGTTGAAGACACTTTCGTGATATCTAGTGTTAAATCTTACTATGTAGCATTGCAGTAAAGTGGCTATAAAACAAAAAGGTGCAAGTATGTGCAGCTAAATGTGTGTTATTCTGATTAAGGGTATTCTACTTGACAAATACAACAATTGATTGAGGCAGGAATACGCAGGAAGAAAAATTTAACCCACAATATACATGACTAATATTGTTACGCTACATAGGTTAGAATTCAGCCGCATTATACATAAAATAATTAGACACTTTTTCTTAAAAATATACTTAACGTATAGACAAAAGAGTCTTCTATTCGGAAACAGAAAAAAATCCACAGAAAAATAATTTAAACACATTTTTTTAATTTAACAAAGTAGTCGACAAGAACCAATGATTCGCCCGTTTCGAGCAACGGTAACTTTACGAGACCGCGAGGACGACAAAAATGATCGAAATAACATTTTGGAGCTAAATTGGTGTGCTCCAATGTCTTCCGAACGAGATTTGATCAGTCAGAATTTCGAACGCGCACTTTGAATTTTGTCATTATGGCCAGGTTTTTGGCCCGATTCAACCAGTGTGCGCCACCGGGACTTGATATCTCGGTCAGAGGCACTGCAGTGACATCAGTTGATGCACTGAGCCACCGCTCCCGGTCTAAGGTCATTAGACCCGTAAGTGTAGTTCATGTGATTTTCCTCGGGAGATGGCGGTGATCTTCTCCCGCTGGAAGGCGAGATCCGAAGCAAACATACTCCTCGGTTGCGAGTTTTCCCCAACCAGGAATCTCCCATCAGCGCGGCACCGCTCCATCCGGAACAAGCACCAAGTTTTCGACCGGTCTCCCGGCATATGTGGTAGTGTAGTGCTTGGTATTGATTGAAGAAACCGCAGAAGACTACAGAGCAGAGCAGTCGGCCGCTACAATAATTCTCCTCCAGACAGCGAGTGAATCCGACCAGCTAGTGTTGAAAATCTTGCACCGTCTGGATCTTAAACCCTAGAACCTCTCGGTCATAGCCACTGCAATGTCATCAGTTAATGTTCTGAGCCACCTAAGCCTGTTTCTTAATGAGCCATGCTGGCTCAGGAGAAACTGAACCTCAAGACAAAGTGCACGACTGTAGAGCTAGGCTCTTGGGGCGATTACACGGAAGGAGCCAAACCCAACTGGTGATGGAAAATTTTACCCAACCATCGATACATAGATACTTCGACACATCACCAAAAGATTTTTGATGTCGGTGAAAACATTAATAAAAACATCAATGTTAAAAATATCGATGTTTAAAACATTTATGTTAAAAACAATCGACCAATTTTAATTATTGAACTTAAATGGGTTATGTTTTATTGTTTTGTTACGTGTAAATAAAGTGTTGAAATAAATTTTATCGAATGTAAAGGAGTTGTTGTTATCTATGCCCTATATATGTGCCCATGAAACATAATAGATGTTGTTAAAATTATAATTAAGTGAGACATCCAGTAAAAACGTTCAAATGTAACCATAAAGAAATCTCTCCGCTTGGACATCGACACCAGAGATAAATGTCAGTGGCTGTTTTGAGCACTTCACAAAAAAATTAGTTTCTTGACATTTTTTTTATATCATGAGAATTTTTTTGAAAACATCAACTTTAAGTCGAAATACTATGTGCGATGTTAAGAAAACATTGAACATAAAACATCGATGATAATATATCGACGTTTCTGAACGAAAATATCTATGTTTTACAAAAGTGGATGCTTTTTTGCCATTCCTACCCTCCAACCACGTCGCGAGGGATTGTTGGTATAGTTGAACATTCTGCAAACTCAGGCCTGGCACACACGTTCCGGTATACCGATGAGGTTTGGGGGAAGCGGGAGAAATGAGGGTCAATTTTTGTTTTTTCATTATAAATCAGTACTAATTGCTCATAGGAAGAAGTATGTGCTGTTATATTTTGCATTAGTTATTAAGCTTGTGTTTTAATCATAAAAATTAATTAAAAATACATTCAAATCCTCTCAAATATTGAATTTCCAAAAAAATTGCACTTGACCCCATTACACCCACATGCGGGTAATGGGAGTTACAATATGAGTAATGGAAGTCACTAAAAAAATATGAAGCAAAATAAACATATTAATATTTTATTTTTTATTTTTATTTATTTTTAAAAAATAAAAAAATTAATATGTTCATTTTGCTTCATATTTTACAATTTATATTACAATATGAGTAATGGGAGGCACTAAGAAAATATGAAGCAAAATGAACATATTAATATTTTATGGCAATACTAGAGGTTTGTGCCTCCTCTGTACCGTGCTAAATGGAATACCATGGATACGGGCAGCTCTGCGAACCTTACACTTTCAATGATTGCTTTAATTGCTCCCGCCAACTGTGCTGATGATCATTCTCCTTGATTGGTCGTTCGTTTGCTATTTCTGGACATTTGCTAGCAAGCAAACTCATTCAGATCAATAAATGATTTTGCTTGAGCCATGTCAGGCACGCTGCACGTAATGAATATTACTGAACACCATTCTACCACAAGTACATTTCACTATAACTGCTCATAAAAAATTATAGAATGTTTTAAATTACTCGCAATTGGTATCAAATAATTTGCTTAAGATTTTCCCTTCCAACAAATTTTAATTCTTTCAGAAATCTTCAGGTTCACGTGAGGAAGACTATTTTCTAAGAGTCCTTTTTAACATCAACACTCTCTTTCCTGGCACGAACGCGATAACCATCGATGATGTAAACTTTTTTCGACAGCGGCGAATAACATGAACATTTGCTTCTATCTACCACTAGTCATGATGACTATAGCCAGTTGGCTATAGTCATCATGACTAATGGTAGAAAGAAGAAAATGTTTATGTTATTCAATATAGTTTGTTTATAATATTTATTGATAAATTACTGCCGACTCCCATTACCCCGTGACCCCCCCCTTTACCCCCGCTTCCCTCACGTGTACAGATCACCTGTACAGGTAAACCGGGGTGTGTGTATAAGCCGCTGCAGGCCAACCAGCACAGGCGGAGCGACCTCCGCAAGTGACCGGAGAAGAATCTAAGTTCAATTTTTTCTTACCTGCGCAGGCATGTAGACCTAAGCGTATGAGTCACTCCGACACGACTGTACAGTTTTTAAGTTCGTTGTGGCTAGTTCCTTGAGTAGAGAGCGTCGGTCGTCTTTATATTTACGTGTTCAATAGTGGTAACTAGTGACTACGCCTACGATAGTACTAGAGACTTTTGTGTTCCTGTCAAGTCTTGTACGAGTGTATTCATTTCTTTTTTGTAAGGCCCGGCACACACGTTACGATATACCTGCCAGGTAAACTTGCACAGATAAACCGGAAAGGTACAAATGTGCAGGCTAGAGCACACACGCGCTACGGTAGACCGGAAGATTTTTACTCTGTCAAGTGATGGCAAGCAAACTAGAAGACGGCGGCATCGCTTTTGTCGGTTTGTTAATGGCCATTGAGTGTAAAGAGAAGCATTTGCTTCGTTCCATTTGTTTGCTCGCAATCACTCGACTGAGTTAAAATCTTCCCACTTACCGTAGCGTGCGTGTGCTCTAGCCTGCACAGATGTAACTTTCTGGTTTTCCTGAGCAGATTTATCTGACAGGTATGACGAACGTATGTACTAGAGATGGGCTTAACAGCTTTTCTTCAATAACTGTTATCACAAAAACAGCTTACTCGTAATAGCTGTTATTAATAACAGTTGAAAAATAACAGGTCCATGACCAGCAACCTAACATGGCCGACTGCTAAGAGTTAAAGCAGTTGTAGCGACTGCTAAGAGTTCAACCACGCAAATCGAATAACGTTGGTAGCACCGTAAAGCTTGTGCAGCTACCTTACGGCGCTTCCTTGTACTACTTTCCGTAACATGTTTGGACAGAGAAGCAGCTGATATGAACGAGACTGGATGAACTGCCAAGGATGAATAGTAATTCATATAATGTGTAGCGAATGTGTATAGAATATAGAATATTACTAAAATGAAAGTGATTCGGGTTCAGATTGCAAATATTCTTTCAAATATGCAACTTGTGCATAGTGAAGTGACGAATGCCAAATATAATGAGGAGAAATGTGTTTTTGCTTACCTATAGCTAAAGTGTTAATGACTGTCAAATATCAAGTACCATAATGTGAGTTATTTGACCGTAACTCATTTTATTTTATCGGACCTAGGGAAATATTAGTTGATCTCACATAAGCAGCAATGGGACAAAAATAAGTTAACATATTGGACGGACTTAATTTAAAGGACAAATATCTTGTTGTGGTGTATACAATAAAATATAAAACTATTGTGGCACATGGTGTGTAATAATGACGAATTATGTATTAATGAATATAATTTGAACACTGGCAAATCATGATTGTTTATCTGCAGTGAAGCGGTTATCGCACAAAATGGTTACCACAAAATCTTGTAGTAGTTCGGATTAGACCCAGTAGGTTGCAGTTCTATGCATTTCAACCGATAACTGCCAATAACAGGATAAACGAAATAACTGTTACTTCACGTAACAGTTACGAAACGTTAACGGTTAAGAAATAACAGTTTAGCTGTTAAGAGCACATTCCTAGTGTGTACCGGGCCTTAGAATAGTGAGTGTACTGTTTTATCCTCTCTATTCCATGTTGGCTTGACGCTCTTTTCAATTAATAATATTTATATCATGAAGGTTCCCACAACCATCGTATCGTAACGAAATGTACAGTGAACGCTGATGGCGAGCTCAGATCTTTGAGTCAAACGTCGTCTTGACCAACAATTTCACGCCGCCCAACAACTGCAATCACGTAGGGATTCGTGCGAATGCAAAAGACGATGCTCGTACGTATACGAGCGTTCGATTACAAAACTAGCTCGTTTGGGGTTCACACTCAAGTGTGTTCTCAGCATTAAATGAGTTTCTAAAATAGATACATTCTAACTTCTTTAATCGATTCTCAGTTTACATATTTTGTATTTGAGAACATACGAAAAAAATTAGGCAAATATTCAATGAGATAATGTTTTTATTTCAGCGAGACAAATAGGAATATTCAATGAGACAAAGAGTAAGTTTTACATGCAAAAATAGATGTTTATCGCCACACTGGTATCGAAATCAATTTAAAAACCAAAGGACTAAGATCACTATCTCAACTGCTCATCGATCGTAGGTCTATGTCAGCCAGATAAACAAATACTCTTGTTTCAAGATCAGATACTTTACGTGACTTCGTTCCCTAACCATATACATCAACCAAAAACTTTTGTTTAAGTAATATTTTAGCAAAACAGGAATTAAATTGGAACGAGTGTCCATTTTGAGTCAGTTTGTAAAATAAAAAGGAAACAATTCTTCCATAAACGATGCATTTTTGTTCGTGTTTCCTGAAAGCTTTATAAAAATTACGTACCTGATTATATACTACTTATATACTGATTATATATAACTACACTATTCAATTGACAACTCACCGTTGCTTTTTTTTCTTTCTTCTCTGACATTCTCATACTCTTTTTAGGCCTCGGGTCCCCAGGCAAAGATAATCCTGTGGGTCTCCCCTCTGAACGATTTGAAAGCCATTGCCAGAAATAATTGTTAAAAACTATTTTTTAAAACTTAGTTCACTTGGTTTCTTACTTTCTTTGGTCGTAAATGTTTGAGTCAAAGGCTTGAATTTTTCTATACATTAAATCGAAAATACTATTATCTGAAACCTATCAAGTTCGAGAGAATGTAATTTATCATTTTTCATAAATCACCATAAAATGTGCAATGGTCTTGTTGTGACCGCATGTAAAAATGATGCCAAAAACTATTGTATTAAAATCCATGAAGTAATCATGAGAATATCTTCACAATACCACTGAAACACTACGCTCAATCAAATTCACAGAATGCAAAATGCTCTACAATTGAGATCGTTTTTCAGATGTTATTTTAGTGCCACTATAAGAAAGTTTAATTATTTCTAGTGTTTAAAAGAAATCATAATTAAATAAATAATATTTTTCACTTTTAAAATATCTGTTTCATTGGCACACATTATGAGAAATGCATTCGGGCGTTATTACAAAAACATAAGAATTATCCATTCGAATTAAATGTTTTCACCGTTTTCTGGGGTATCAAATGGTCTTAAACGTTAATTTGATCAAATAGCTGACTCTTCCTTTTCCTGAATGTCGGACAGTGAGCTGCATTCATTCAATCTTATTTATATTATTCAACATTATACTGTGGAGATCACTGGCGAGGCAAGTAGTTCATCTGTGAATTTTATACTGCTGGTCATCGTTGCCTGGCTAGCTTCCTTCAAGGTAGTAGTTTTCCTGCCTGGGTTTTGTTCATGTTTTGAAACCATTTATGACCACCACTTTTTGAATTGCACAGCAAAAGCACCACATCACATCCTGCAGTTCATCCGTTGTCCTACGCGGACGATTGCTTCGAGCTACTGCCGGCTCTCGAATTCTTTGGACTAATTCATTGGTTGACCAAACGTCGAAAAGGTGATATTAGGATAGTATGTTCCTTTGATCAACTACGATGAAGTGTCTCCCAAAAATACTTTAAGTGAAAATAAAATCTATGTTATTCAAGATGATAAAAAAAAGTTGACACTTAGCGGTCTAATTGTTTAATAAAATAAGTTTAAATTAGTACGGTTGTTATGGAAAAACATTCACAGGCTTAATTTTCTTTAAGTTAATGAAGACGTTATTCTGTCAATGTACCTTTTTGTTTCATACAACTCATGGTATTTGTTTTAGAAATCATATGATATTAAATATAAAGTACCTCACCAGGCATCTGAGGAATAATTGATAAAAGAAACCTGCTGCAAAATTCATCTCAACATGGAATACTGCCTCTCGGCCTAGAAGCTATGCTGCACAAATCAGGTTATTTATTGTCCTCTTCCTCTTCGAGTAGGATCCAAAACCAATCCAACTTTAATTTTTTTATCACACACAACCATAAATATTTTGTATAAACAATGTGACTTTATTCACCTCAGAAAGAAAGAAGAGTACGGGAGCCGAAGTTAACCTAACCTATACAAAATCATAAGAGACTAAATTTAACATTAAACATTGTTTTATAAAGCAATAATTCCATACTTTTAAATATTTATAAAAATTATTTACACTCTCCATTCACACTACAAACAGCTATTGTTAGTTTATAGATGCAATAAACGATTGACTATTTGACTAGCGACTGGTACGAACAAACTAACTTTATTTACTTCCTAAACTGCTACGATACCCTGGTAGAACAAGACATGTTAAATTTCTGTTTGTTTCTTATGATTATTAGCTGGTTAATTACAAATGACTAGGGCCCGGATTTTAATATGACATGTATTTTTTCTGAACCTTCGGGTGAACTTTAAAACAATTTATGCAGGAATTCAAGTATTGTCGATTAGAAAAACGTATTTTTATTGGTAAAATTTTATTTTTAAGGTTTTGGAAACCAAATTGACCGTTTTTCCCAAAATGCATCATATGTCATATTTTTAAGGACACAATAAAAACTTGAATATGTGTCTTGCATGACAATATATCAAGTGATATTGTCACAAATAAAGTCAACAATTATACCACAAAGGATTATTTGAAACGTAAGTGAATTTTAATGGAGTGAGTTGGGTCGAGCTCGTGGACATGTGGCTGAAAAAGTGTACAACAAATTGCTGCGTGTTCTTCAGCGAAATCTTGGATATTCTACAATGTGCAAAATGAGCGGTATAATTTCTGGAAATGTCGCATCATTTGAACTAAGTGAATCAGAGTTGCACTGCTGTGACATTGCCGCATTCAAATACGCTTCCGTGATGTCATGTAATGTGGAGAGGCGCTTTCCCAGATACAAAACTACCTCAGCGACGACCGTAGGTCCTTTAAGATGGAAACCCTGAAAATACACCTTGTGATCCTATGCGGCCCTCTAGAAACTGAAGACTGAGGAAATTAGAAAACATTAAACAAAAAGTATGCAGTAGTAAAGAAAGACATTTTGTTTGACGGGTTTTGTTGTACCGTACTTGATTTGTTTTACACACAAGTAATTTTTTTTAAATGTTAGTTGGTTCCAAAGACTTTAAACCGTACGTACCATACTCACAATCTATTTTGAGTGAATTTTGTATTTATGTTATACCTAAAAATTAACAGGAATTTAAAAAAAACCTGTATAGCGTCATATTTTATTTTTTCAGGTCATATTTATATAGGTTTTAGGTCATAAATGCTTGCATATTTTGCTGATTTTTAGGTCATTAAAATCCGGGCGCTACAAATGACGCAGGCATCAAGTTTGTGTTCACAGATCAGAAGTACTTGCAACAGCATTCATACAACGGGTAGAATGTTTACTATAATTATGGAAGTGAAGATGCTTGTAAACTTCCTCTTTTTTACGATATGATTTCTTATGAAAAATTACTTTTCATTGCGAAGATGGATCATGCTTTTATCGTTATTATTATTATTTTTCTTTTCATACATTAGGCATTTTAGAGTCGGATTAATCCCAATTTTGCAAGCAAAGAGTGCTCTCAGGACTGCGCCGTGTTTTCTATTTATTTATTATCCACGTCTATAAGTAAGGAAGACTTGTGGCGATCACGACGTATTCTATCACCGTAACTAGTTTACATGTACTGCCTGAGCTTTTTATGTCGTCACACAGCTAGAGAAACTGTGCCATTTGTACTAGAAACCTACAGCTTCTTTTTCGTTCCGGCAACAAAACGAATCGGAGACCGCCTCACAAAATGTTAGCACGCTGTCCATCCGAGTCATCCGAAAGGTTGTGTTCATTATTAGTACGAATAAATCTAATGGTTCTGAGACAGCAAGTGGCAGAATCGTCAGAGCGCGTTGATGTGGTATCTGTGACGTCTGCAAGGGCATGGAGAGAGGGTGGAAGGTACAGCGTGTACGTTGCAGGTTGCAGCGAAGAAAAGCAGCGCGAGTAAGGATGGTCCTCCTCGGAGACGTGCCGCTGGCGACGGGGCCGGGGGCGGAGCCGGGGACGGGGGCGGGGGCGAGGGCGGGGGCGGCTGGCGAGGCGGACCGCAGCGAGGCAGCCGCACCGCCGCTACGACCCACTAACCGAGGGGAACACGGAAAAGCGTTTATCGGGCAACGCCCGTCGGCCATCCGTCGCTAAATAAAACTGGAGCCCCACGGCCGCCTTTGCCCCGGCCCGCCCCGTCACCCACCCCACTTCCGGCCACGCCCACCCTCCGCATCCGTCCCCAGCCCCCGCCCAATCTCGGTTCAGCCCCGACCTTCCTCCCCTCGCCCTTCCCTTCACCGCCCCTACTCGTCCCTCCCCTTCGCTCAGCCCGCCCCGCCCCGTCCCGCACCATCCGTCCCGCACCATCCCGTCCCGCACCATCCCGTCCCAGCACCATCCCGTCCCAGCACCATCCCGTCCCGGCCCTGTCCCATCTCTGTCCCATCTCCGCCCCGTCCCGTTCCCGCCCGTCCCGTCCCCGCCCCTGTCCCTCCGACCCACCCCTGAAACGCCCGGCCCTCCCCGTCGCCCCTCGCCCCGTTTCCCTTCTCCCGGCCTCTTACCTCCCTCTCCGCCCGGCCCTCTCTACGCGGCAATGCGCAACGCAGGTTATTACCCCGACTCCACCGCCGCAGAAGCCACCGCGTCCGCCGCAACGCTCCGCTGTTGGCCACCTTCAAACGGGTTTTCAAAATACTATCTCACCTACAAGATGAAAAGGCTGTAATTCCGACAAATGTACGGCATCTTTGGAAGAAGGTTCTCCTTGCAAATATTCTTACTAATTCCATGTGGAAACTTGTTTAGTCAAACTTGTGCAGTCAATCACTAACGATTTTGTTTGCAATTAGCAATTTGTGATTAAGCAGTGTCCGACTTCGATAAAGCAGAAGCAAATAGCAGTGCTCGAGTCAGCAGAGATAAAGCTTGTGAATTTGAGACCTGCGTAGAGTCTGGATATTTGCGCCAAAAAGGGTTAAGTATATACACCACCAGGTATCTCATAAGATCTTTCAGTCAATTAGTAATAATTCACTACTTTTCATCATTTATCTCTCATTAACTTCCCACCTATACAGTGTACGGAAACAACACTCACTCTGGGCATCTGTTTGGAAAAGAATCTCATCCCTCGAGCCAATGTTTTCGATACTTGCTTACAGCTAGGTCGAATTCAGTCACTGTCTGGAGGAGAATTCAGCAGTTCTGATCGGTAGTTTTCCGTGGTTTCTTCGATCAACACCAGGCGAAGTAGTACCCTACCAAACGGGCCACGGACCGCGCACGATCTTCTCTACCGCTTCTTTGTCCTGTCTTCTCCCCTCACACACACACTTAGACTAACACGTAATACACTACCACACATGCCGGGAGACTGGTCGGGAGCTTAGAAGATATGCCTGGTTGAGGAGAAAAACCTGCTAGCCGACGGTAGGTCGGCGCCGGATCTTGCAATTCAGGGGAAGATCACCGCCACCTACCAAGTAAAAACATGCACTACACCTACGGGACAAATGCCCGAAGCTGTTGGAATCACTAACAACCAACCAACTAATCGAGCCAATGAGTGTTTTTTAGGGCGCGAACTACTCTGTTCACCCTTACGTTAAGCGCATGTTATAATCCTGGATGTGGCGGTGTTCTTCCCCATTGGATAGTGAGATCTGACGCCGACGTGTAGGTCGGGTTGCGTGGAATTTTTCCTGCGAGGCACCGGCCGGGACAAGCTCTGAGCTTTCGACTGGTCTCCCGCCTTGGGTTGTAGTGTAATTAATGTAAGTGTGTGTATGTGTGAGAATGTAAGGGAAGAGAACAGGAAAATGTTACCTTTATACCAAATTTATGAAGACTCATTGGCACTCAATGACTGATGGAGATTCAATGAATGAATAATCTCATGAAGAAATGTAACACTGTAGGTCATTTTGAAAGTACATTTTTGTAACAACACGTAATGTCATTAAGCGCCAATGGTAAAATTAGAAACCCATGGAGCTGAATTAAAAATTTACTGGGAACGTACGTATTCTATATGAATACTAATGCCTCCAGGAAGTCTTTGTGGCTCCACATCTACAGGTATGAATATGAATTAACCTACCATAACCGTAATCATCTGCAGAGAAGCCCGCAAAAGGAAAAATATTCGTGTAAACAAGCCGACGCACTCGGAAATTTTCAAGAGCCCGCACTTGATGACCCTCTATTAGCCCACCGTGCGCCGTTTCCAGCAATTACACGCCAGGCCAACGAATTTAACGCGGCAATTTACTCCGCGGGACGGCTCGTCATGGACATCCATTACTCAAAAATTTTTAAAGTTGTCAAGCGCAGGGCGCTCAAAGAGGAACGAACCGTTCGGCTAAAAACGCGTATTAAAACGTATTACCGCTTCGACCCCTCCGCCGCTCCCGAACCGAGCGAGGCAGACAAAGAGAGGGCGTGGCGATGGGGCGTGGAGAGGGTGGAGTACGGGGGGGATGGAGCGTGGGTTCGAATCTCGCTAGCGTCCTTCTAATCCGTTTGTTTCCGGTCGGCTGGGCCTGAAAGCGGGCGGGCGCGCGGAGGCAGCGCGCGCAGCGGCGGCCAATGGAATTAGACCGGTGGCGAGTGGGCCTTCCCGCGCCCGTGCGCATGTGGGCTTGTGATTCATTGCCTGGCGGCCGGGGGATCCCCGCCGTCGCCTGCCTGAGCTATGCTCCCTCGTGATGCAGAGGGTGACAATTGGAGATGTTTGTTGAAAGAGCTTCAATTGCGTATCCTCGTAACTGTTGCTTCCTCTTATAGCTGATTTCAGTGTCATATGCAGCTTATTCAATTTTTATCTCCATTCTTTTCTTTTTTATTCATTTTCGATTTATTAAAACCAAATTTGGAGGGAATAGGAAGTTTCGTGACACGAATTATCTTTGTGTTACAGCATTAGCGACATAATTCTATTTATACGGTTTTCAGAACTCATATTTTAATAATTAAATAATTTTAAATTTCGATATTTTATTTCATTTTATTTTTATTTTCCATTTTATTCAAGTTATTGATTTTCTTTGTTTTAAATTTAAAAACTTCCTCCGAATTTTGATTCAGTGAGCTCATTCTTTAGAGGTTGCCATTTTCATGAACATTTCCCCTTACATTATATATAATTTTGCTTTTACTAGCGATTTGAAAAAACCGTTGTTGTATGTTGTATGACTAAGTACTTCAAGTAACCATTTATAGACTATTTACTAAATCTCTTCATGAACAAATAAAAAATAAGCTGAATTATTTATTACTTAATTACGACTAATAGAAAGTGCGAAACTGCTTGTAATTCGTTTAATGTTTGTTTTATTGTGTGTTGAAATCAAAATTCAAGTGTCTACAAATGTGACGGAATGAGATTGCCTGATGTGATCGGGTAACCCATTTATATTATATGATTATAGATCAGGATAAGTTCATATTTCAATATTTTTTTGTATACCAGCATTATAAACGACCTTTTTCTCTTGCAAGCAATCGTTTAGAAGGGGGCATTTTATGGCACAATTCATGACATATTAGCATTTTACGACAAGAATGATTGCGTCATCACACAGTCAATCGCAGCGAGATAATCGTGGCGTGGGGGGATAGCAGTAAAGGGAACGGCCAACCACCACCATTTTCTCGCACAGATGTCAAATATCGAGATGTCACAAGAAAGTTGTCTCACAAAATTAAGTTTGATTCTCGTAAAAATGTGTACTTCTGTTATACAAAAAATAGCGTATACAGATGTTTATAATGTTGCTTTGTTCATTCGTACAAATTTGAAAACTTGCTCCTAATGTCGCTCGTTTTCAAAACATGTACTCATGCAATAAAGCTGAAGATTATAAACTATTTTCATAAACTACTATTATTGATATCTCGCGGCTGTGTTGATATTTGTTCTGTTGGATTGTGACAATCTGTCAATATATTTTCTAAAACAAATATTGCACTAGATTTACAGACTTTACACATGCACATGAACTTTCATTTGACGTATAAGCACAGAACTCACTATTAGACGAAAATCTACACAAAAGTTTTATCATGCAGAGAATTTATTGTAAATAAAATATAATTTTTTTTATCAAGCTCATATTTAATGCTACAAAATATTATTTAAGGAAATTTTCCATAAATTCATTCTGGGCTCACAAGCATCTTACATTTTCCTCTCATGTATCAATTTTCTTCTTGTGGGGTTCTGCCCTGACATCTAAGATGATTCTTGAGATAATGCTGTTGAGAATAGTAATCAACTCCAACCGTCTCTTCTTAAATACATATTGCAATGAAATTCCTTTCTGGTTAATTATGCTGCAGTTTCAATTATGCTTGCAGCATAATTGAAATGAAATTATAAAAAATATACATGTGAATGAGATTATCAAAAAATGGATCCATGTTTTGAGATAATTTTGAAAATGTTTCCAACACTTCGTAAAAACATATCCCACCAAATCAAAATATCTATTATAAATCCGGAATCCCTAGTTCATTCAGATCGACCTAGGAAATTAGTTTTGCAGAAAATCGTTTGAATGGTTTAGGCGCTGGTGTTGACCACAAATAGGCAGACGGATGTCCAGCCTGGAACACGAACGTTTGGACGTAAACCCATACATCGCAATCAAGGAATAACAACACATGAGTTTTGACTACATAATGTATCAAAGAAGGTAATTTACTATAAACAGGAGAAATATTTATCCATTTTTTCGGTACCAGGGATACACAAAACACGTTTTTCTGTCGAAAAATCGCCAACGTTTTTTCTGTAGCATTACAAGCCTTTCTATATATTACGATGTTAGTATACGCGAACATGAGGCATTTTAAATTACATTTTATTCAGTTACGGGAGGATGAAGTCTTAAGAACTGACGCGTTTGGAAATAGTTCCTTTCCAATGTAACTTCTAAATCAAATAAATAACACGCGTGGGTTTCCACTAGCATACAGATTCTTTGCCTTTTTGTACTTGCGATGCCAAAGAGTGCAGCGAGAAATCGTGAAACATTCCCACAGCGTAGTGGCGGGTATTTCAAAGATCTTCCACTGCGCGACTCTGTAACTTCGTCACCCCTTACAAAAAGTACCCGGCGGCTTTTTTGCGAGTGCCTCGGAATTTTCTGGAGCCAAGGAAAAGATAATGCTCGTCTCTCTCTCCGGGTCGAGAGTCCGGATACCTTTCATCTCTCGCTCTCTGCGCCATTAGCGATAATCGAGGCACACACGCAGTCGTCAGACTCACCCGCCGAAGTGATCTCGTTTCGAGCTCTCAGTCCCACAAAGACGAACGTCAAAAGGCGGCGGCCGCCGAGGTCGACTTAGTGGCGGCGAATGCGGGCTGCACCGACAAGCAGGAGGAGCTGCAGAAGGGCGAGTGAAGTAGAGGAGGAGATAAAAGGAGGTGGAGAGAAGTTAAGGAGGAGATAAAAGGAGGTGGAGAGAAGTTAAAGGAGGAGATAAAGGAGGTGGAGAGAAGTTAAAGGAGGAGATAAAAGGAGGTGGAGAGAAGTTAGAGGAGGAGATAAAGGAGGTGGAGAGAAGTTAAAGGAGGAGATAAAAGGAGGTGGAGAGAAGTTAGAGGAGGAGATAAAGGAGGTGGAGAGAAGTTAAAGGAGGAGATAAAAGGAGGTGGACTCAAGTTGAAGTACTGGAGAAGAATAGGGGCTCTCCCTCCTATCCTCTTGCTTCTATCCTAAAATTCCCCAGATTCCCTCAGCCGTAAACTTCAAAATCGGAAAACAAAACCCTCACCACAATAGACTAAAGCGAAAACTACCGCGACAGTTCTTCGACCCTCCTTGATTATCTTGTACCCGATATGGCTTCTCACATTTAATTCACATGTACTCAATGTATTCATGTCTATAAGTCTTCTCAATCAAAGTTAATGTAATTCATGTAACATCACTGTATCGTACGCGGATGCTGAGGGCCTTCGGGCCAAGCAGAAATAAATTTAAAAAAAGGGGGTGTCAGAGGGGGAGAATGTACCTGGCAGATGGAGCTAGTTTATTGTATGAAAACACGTGATTAAGTCACTCACACGTGCTCATCATGTTGCGCAGTAGCTACTAATGAGAACAAAAGCAAAAATTTAAAACTGATTAGTTTCAATACAAACAAAAATATTCAATAAAAATAATTTTTAGATACGAAAAATAGTTCTACAGGCATCTCAGAATCAGTTTTACAAAATTTAGAGCAACTAGAGAGGTCAAAAATCAGTTTCACTCTAAATGTTCATTTGCAAAAGGTGATCATCTTCGTTACTTCTTCGTGCTCAAGATGTATGTAACATTTACTCTGAGATATCCTGCGTACACTTTTAACAATATCAAAAACATTTCATTCAATATTATATTTCCAATAAATCCCAACTTTGGCTAATGAACATGGCCTCTTCCTTGTATTCTTCCGATGCAGGACGTTAATTCTTTCAGATGCAGTAACGCAGTGACAATAGAATAATTCAATCATTCATTGGTTCATTCAATTAGATCATTCAATTGGTACGTGCAGTATGAAAATAGAAACAACAAATATTTGTACTTTTCAGTCAAAATCGAAATTTAAAATCAAAACAGTTGCTTTTGTATTTCTCCGGAATTTATGGGTATTTAAAGAAGCCAAAGAAACCTCTCACATGGCCGTTGGCTGAACAATTGTTTTTCTATATCTGCGCGCATTAAAAATAAGTACTATAAATAGTAACAATAATAATAATATTTATTATAATAATAAACGCAACAATAAATAATAATATTTATTATAATAATAAACGCAACATTAGAATAATACTTTTAGGAGACAACGATAAGACAACAAAACAAAATTACGTGTTTTAGACTAAGAAAGTTCGATTCACATTTTATTTAAAGTGTTCACTTTACACGCTAATGATCGTTTTGAAATTTCGGCGGGGTAACAGCGTATATGAATGCTATACCCAAGACCGCGGTTCAAACCGATGGAAACCGTTTTAAAAACTAAACCGTGTATTCTTAGTGGCAAAAAGTCCTTCGTACGCATTACTTCGGAGGGGAAGTAAAGCCGGCTGTCCCATGTAGTAGATTTACTGCATTTAAAATATTATCAAGCCTAAAAGAAGCCTCTGCACAAAATTCAGATCGCCTGTTGCGTAGCCCGAATGGTACCTCCTTTCTCCGCCGAACGGTGAAAGGAGCGTAGCGGAATTTGCGTGGTCAGGTAGAAGAGGAGGCCTCAAGGGCTGAGTCTGGCCACGGAAAATAGAGCATCATTGAACTGAATTGATCTTGTTAAGTTAAATCTTGTCTGATTTTACGTTCGGGTAAAATTTTCTTGCCGTTCTAGAATTGAAGGAATCAAATGAAGATGAAGGTATTTCTAATAATATATACATTTTTATGAACCATAGTTATTTGCATTCAGCATTATAAAGTATATCTCTTTTCAACTTCATTTGTTACTAGTTTGGTGTTTCACACGTAGGTATTGCGCCTCGGTTACAGACCAAGAATATTTTTCTCGAGCATGCATGAGCACCCTAATCGAAAACAGGGTGACTAAACTGACAATCAGTGTTCAACAATATATAAACAATAAAGGTCTGACATGAGCAGAGTGGTGTTCACTCAGAAGCGCCCGAAAAGATAAGGCATTTGCGCAGGCAGAGCGAGGGAAGGGGAAGACGGGAGGTGGATGACGTGAAAGACGGCTCCGGGATTCCGAGTGACAGCGATCACCTGCCATCAGCGGCGCCGCGGGACGCGAGGGCGGTGGCTCACCGACCACATTGCGGATTCCCTTTGATTCCACGGCCCGCGAGCGGTGGGGATGGCGGGTCGGCGGCGGCAAAGGTGGTGACGAGATCGGAGAAGAAGGAAGTGGTGGTAGCTGCGGGAGGGGGAGGAGCTAGATGGCGAGGTACGAGTATTAGGAAGGAAAGGTGGTGTCGACAGTGGTGACGACGAGGTCAGCAGAGAGGAGCGGGGACGGAGAGGGGAGCGGGGACGGAGAGGGGACCGGGACGGAGAGGGGAGCGGGGACGGAGAGGGGAGCGGGGACGGAGAGGGGAGCGGGGACGGAGAGGGAGCGGACGGGGAGGGAGCGGGGACGGAGAGGGAGCGGGACGGAGTCGGGAGCGGGCGGAGAGGGAGCGAGGATGGAGAAGGGAGCGAGGACGGAGGGGAGCGGGACGGAGAGGGAGCAGGGACGGAGAGGGGCGGGACGGAGAGGGTCGGAGACGGAGAGGGAACGGGACGGTGAGGGTGACAGCGGTAGAAGTGAGACGAGAGGGTGGGCTGGAATAGAAGGAAATTGGTGGGTGCCGGGGACGAGATGCCCGTCGGCGGTGGTATCTGAATAAAGGCGTGCACCGTGAACTTCGCCGCCACTCCGCTCTTACCTGAAGAGATGTCAGGGCTTTAAAACTGCCGCTCCCGTGGCAGGAACATTGCCAGCGCCACGCAACCAATTAGCTTGTATTCGAAAAAAAAAACAACATGATCTCCAGGTGTTTTTAATAATATAACCGATGGTTTTATTCCGTCTACCCGCACCATCTACTCTGTCTACCCGCATCACTCCACCTCGTTTTCCCGCACCACTCTACTCCTACCCGCGCCGCTCCAATCTGGCTTCCCGCACGCTCCACTCTTCTCTCACCCCGCCCCGCCCGCCCCGCCCCGCCCCGCCGGAGCGCCCAGCGGCGTCGCGCGTCTCGTCGCTGCGACTCGCGTCCCGGCGTCGCGTGCGCGCTTTGTTACACAACTCGCTAATTTTTAATGAATATTCCGCGCCACACGTGCCCCTCTCCCTTAGCGAGTTAGCGCGGCGCCCGAGGAGCGGTCGTCCGCGGCGGCGGGACGGAGCGGGGTGGGGCGGGGCGGGGCAGGACAGGGTGGCCGGGCGCCGAGCTGGGGCTCGTCTGCGCCACAATCACGTTACCCGCGCGGGGGTGGCACGGGGCAGAGCGGAGCGGTGCGGTACCGTTCGCAAATTGTACAATTGTTTAAGGAGGCGGCGGCGATGAAAATGTGATGAGTGTTTCGAGAGCGCGCTGCGGTGGTGTGGGTGTCCGTGACGGGGGAAGCTCCGGGGAGGGGTCCGTGGCGATGGTCGTGGTGGGAGGCGGCCACGGCGGTCGTAGTGGTGGTGGTGATGGGTTGTGTTGTGGTGACGTTGGTGGTTGTAGGGATGAGGGTGGGGTCGAAGGAAGTCAGGATTGGTGATGGCAGTGGCGGAACGGAGGATTACACAGAGGGAAGTTTGGCGCGAGAAAAATGGGAGGCTACTTGGTTGAAATAACATGGACTCTGGAACAAAGCGTGAGACAAAGGGGCAAGGGAATATTCTAGAGGTGGAAGAGAGAGAGCGAGAGAAACGGAGAGGGAGAGAGAGGGAGAGATAGGGGAGAGAGGGAGGGCGAGAGAGGGAGAGAGAGCGTGAGAGAAAGAGAGGGGGTGAGAGGGAGAGAGGGTGTTGGGATCAGGATAATAATAATAATGCAAATCACACGAATAAAATGATAATGGTTAAATTTGCGATGTTGATTAGAAACTACTATTTGCAATATTGTCAGTTTATCAGTGATCTAGACGTGGAAAAAGAATAAAAAGTATTTTGTAATGTGAAAAGTATTTACACCTGTGATAATGGTAAGGGCAGCAAAATGATAAAGTGTTGACATCGAGATATGAAGTTAAATAAAGAGTTCTAAAAATGTAAGATGGAAAATGAAGCGTAGTTCATAAACAAGTAAATCAAGATTATCAGTATTACGAAACCATTGTTTCAAATAGCACACATTAGAAAAGTGAACCAATCATTTTTGGAAGTGATACGATATTAGTATAATTGTGGTTGAATACAAACGTATTGTTAGAGAAAATATCGTTTTAGATGTAAAAAGAGTTTACCACGATGATTATATTTTTATTTTCAACACTGGTCATCAATAATAATTAGTTGATATTGTAACGCTTGTCATCGGCTACACTCGTGACAAAAGAAATATTGAAGTGACAATACCCGACATCTTGCCCTACAAATAGTTCCTAGAGTAGCGAAGAGATGGCGTTACCTAGAAACAAATTTCTGAACGTACTTTCGCCCTAGCCAATCAGAACTTTTGTAGAAATGCAATGTGGCATGAGACTTGACTCGGACGAGATTGTCTTTCTTTCCGGATCGAGACGCTGAAGTGAGTAGATGGGTACTATTCCACCACACAACCGACGAGGACACGTGGAAAATACAGAAATGAAGCTTTATTAAAAGGTAATTGTCTAAGTATTTTCATGGGATTAATTACTGTGATATGTGAAGATTACGTAAAATTCGATAGGAACATTAAACAAGTAATGCAACGAATGTAAGAATAACGGTGGTGGTGGACTAAAATGAATTTATAAAACCACGTTGCTACATTCTCGTTGCTGGAATATAGAAGAGATTTTTTGTAACATAGGACGTGTTTCTGTTTCTTTGTTACAGCTTTTTCAGCTTTTTCAGCTTTTTCAGTTTTTTCAGTTTTTTCAGTTTTAGTTTTGAGCAGTTACTTATTCTACTTTTATTCTATTTCATTTTATTTATGGAATTTCATTTCGAAAATTCTATTGAGAATTTTGATAATTCCGAAAAGCATAGTTTATTCAACAACTGGCTCAACTTTCACTAACACAAAGTTATAATTGGAGTTTTGGACTCGCATTCTAACGCGACCATCACCTTCGTGTAAGCTGTGATTTAACTGGGCTGTACAACGAGGAGAAGGCGTACGGAAATACTCCGATTCCATCGCGGTAGGCAGCGCACAAACCGTCGCAGGGACAACGACGACCTTGGGCGTGAACGTCGCTCGACAGCCGTCTACGCAGCGCGGGATCAGCTTGGAAAATTCGCCGGTCGTGAGTCACAGAAAAGCAGAAAGAATATTTACTAAATTGCAGCTTGGAAAACTTTCAAGATAGAATTATGATTGCACAAATTAAAACGTTGTAATATGAGCTTCCTCAGTAACAGACATTGATCGGACAAGTTTTACTAAATATTAGTCTTGATAACCAGTAAATTTATTTTTGCAGTCGTAAGAGAAATCAGATCTAAATAATTTTTATGTTTATTGATAAAGTCGTCCTTGTGTATAATTCTTTATCTAAATTCATACATAATTGACTTGATGTTATTTGAAATCATTTAAGAGGAATTGTCTATGTAAAAAAGGTTTTGAACATGAATGAAAGCTGTTAAATTGTTTCTGGTAAAACGTTATTTCATGAACAGTCAAGAGACTTTGTAAACAGAATTTTGCACTGCGAGGTCACGCAGAAGCTGAATATTAAGTGTAAATATTGAGTGTAGTATTATTTAAGATTGAAAAGGTATTAGTGAATTTTGGGTTTCATTAAGAGATAATTTGTTTTGAGAAGTGTACATATGTATTTACTGTTTGTTTCGTGTAAATGTAGATCAGAGTCACTATTATTCTACAGAAAACTGCAGTTTAGGTAGGGAGTTAGCTACCATTGTGTAATCAAAAGGAAAAGTAATCACGTAGGAGAATATGTGAATGTGAGTGTACGAAGGATCATATTGGAAAGAATATATGTTACTTGTTCTTTAAAACTGTGAAATTGTGTTTGTTTGTTAAATGAATATTAGTTAGCAAAGACGAACCCACCACCGATAGGGAATTATCCATAATTTGAGGTATTCCCAGGTTTGTGTGACGTGTAATCACACGTCACAAAACAAGTAAATAACAGATTTACTTCTGTAATTCGGCGTATTACGAAATAGTTAGGTAGATACATGACGGTTACAATATTGGCTCGAACTTTTTTGTGTTGTGCAAAAAAAAAGGGCTATCGCAAACGTACAAAACAAAACGTCTTAATGTGTCATGTCTTCATTCATGCATATGACATGAAGTACAATACTGTATTGCAAGATTTAGGACGTGTTTCAGGCGATCTTTCCTTTTTACTGTAACTACTTTTAACATAATAGAAAAGAAAAAATATAATAGATTCTTAAAGGTACAGTGCTTCTACGTTTGCATATTTTATTGCCAATCTTCCAATCTTTCAAAACTCATTTGTGGTGTAACGTTAATAACTCTTGTCTCTACATAGTCAAGACGTCTTGTAATTGTCGCATGAAAGCGTCTCCCGCTCCAGTTCCTTAGTGGATGAGCGCTGCATTGCTGCAGACACCAAGCGACGAAGACTCTAGTAGGAGGTTACGATGGAGGCGGGGAGGAGGATACGACGGTGTCGTGGCCGCCTAGAGAGTGGAGAGAATGGATAGAGAGTGGAGGGAACGGATAGAGAGTGTTGGATATGTATAGAGAATGGAGGGAATGGATAGAGGGTGGAGGGAACGGATAGAAAGTGGAGGGAATGGATGCAGAGGAGGAATATGATAGAGTGGAGGTAATGGGTATACAGTGGAGGAATGGATATAGAGTGAATGGAGTGGTATAGAGTGGTGGGAATGGATATAGAGGGTGTGAATGGGCATAGAGTGGTGGAATGGACATAGAGTGGTGAGAATGGGCATAGAGTGGTGGGAATGGGTATAGGAGTGGATGGTATGGACAAAGAGTGGAGGGAATTGGTAGAATGAAGGGAAAGGGAAAGAGTGGAAGGAATTGGGGGGTGGGGCGGAGTGGAAACATGGAGGGGATGAGGGACGGAGAGGGTGAGGTGGAAAGATGACGAAAGAGGAGGGGGAATTGGGGGGTTCGGGGAATCTGAATTGTGAAGGATTGAGAGACGGGGTGAGTCGTGACGGACAGAACGGGGAGAAAGGGGGGGAGAAGGGAAGGGGAGGGGGCAAAATTCTGAAGGGGAAAGAATGCGTGGCAATGCAATAGGGGTGGAAAGTGAAGGCACGGGCGAGGGAGGGAGAAGTGAGTGGGAACTTGAAAAGGACAGGAAAGAGGAAGGAAAAAGAACGAAGGACTCTTGGAAAGAAAGGTTGGAGTGTGCCAGTGTACGTTGACGGGGGATGTGTACGGTATGGGATGAAAGACTGTGCGAGTCGTGACGGGCAGAACATGGAGGAAGGTCGCTGGGCGAGGTAGAGCTGGGTCTAGAGGGTTGTGGTGAATAACAGCGCCGTGGAATTAAGGAGGGACAGGAGAAGGTGGGCAAGTGGGAGAGGGGGGATTTCGGAGAGAAGACAGGACGGAAAGACGCCTAGTAGAAACAGGCGATGTGAAGATGAGGTGAGGTCGGAAAGGTAACGAGCTGAGACAAAATGGGCGAAGAGGCACGTTGAGGCATACGACAAGGGGGGGGAAGTATAGCGGCAGGCATTGCAGTGGGGGAGGAGGCGGGGCGGAGCGTGAGAAGGGGAGAGAGGCGGGGGCGCAAGTGCAGCGAGCGGCGGCCCTCGGCGAAGCAGAGCAGGGCAGGGGGTGGGGTGGATGGTCTGCCATACTGCGCCACGAACGAGCGTGCGACTCGTGTCGTCTGCGGCGTATGATGTTTGCCGCCATGCTCCAACGAGCACCGCCGGATGAGGAGGGCGGGCGGGGGGTGCGAGGCAGGGTCGTGCCGCCAGACAGTTATGCCAGAGGGCGCCCAAGTCGCTGGGATACAAGAGATGACGTAATTGGAGAAGTTACGTGAGCGTGGTGAGCCGTTTTCGAGATTATATGACTGCGATTTTGACGTATAAAAATGGAAAACCTCGTTGTAGTAAACATGCTGCTTGCAGATGTAGAATGAAATTGCTGCTAGATAAACCCAACTGTCGGAAAAGAACGATTATTTGTATCTCTGAAGAGGCGTGACTCATTTCGAGTTTGTTTATGAGTTATGTTCTTTCATATTTATTTTATGTACTTGCACTAACTAAATTCAAGATTCCTCTACTTATAAAACATTTTACTCTCACTTCCACACATTTTACAAATGTAAAGACAACAACACAATACAAAGTTAACTCACTTTTGGTGGCGTACTTTTTCATGTACTTGCAATGAACATATGTTATTCGGTATTTACTTCGTACGGCTTTCACATTTTAGTACGCACGTATATACGAAGCAATATACGTAGTATAGAGAATGTTATGTAATACTGCGGAAAATCGATATCGAGATTTCAACGGAAATACCCGATTTGGGGTTTCCTGATTCCGGAAAACTGTGGTTTTCAAACCGTTTGTCCGTCCGTCCTCCGTTCGTCCGTCGAAAAATTACATCAATGTAAATTTTTTACTTTCTCTCTCTCCCTCCCTCTCTCTCTCTCTCTCTCTCTCTCTCTCTCTCTCTCTCTCTCTCCTCCTCTCCCTCTCTCTCTCTCTCTCTCTCTCTCTCTCTCTCTCTCATCCTTAATGTTTACGTTAACGATTACAATTTGTTTACATTACTGCAGTTATGAGTATATTGCTTCAAATAATACGTTCTAAAGTTTATCGAAAACTTTCTCGAAAACTCGAAAGTTTTCTGTGAAAATGATTTCAAATTTCGGCATTTTCAGAAATGTTCAGAACGCCATTTTTTCCAAAACAGCATTATTTAATATGACATAAAAATCATTTTGATGTGTTCTTTTATTTGTTTTAATAGCCCAAATGTATTTTTTAATATCTCTTACGCCGATAATATGCACATTTCCAGCGTTATTGTGAAGTTATTGCATTTGTGAGTGGAAGTGCTTTATATGATTTCCAAAGAAGTTTCTCAAAAACTCAAAAATTTTCAGTGAAAAAGAGCTTCAAGTTTCGCATTTTCAGTAAAGATTAAAGACATTTTTTTTAAAAACAACTCCAAATTTTTCAAAGAAAATATCCATTTTGGACAAGATTTTACTATTCTATAATATTCTTAAAAGTAATATTTCGGTTCTACAGGAAACCGCAAAATTTGCATACTTTTATGTACTGTCGTGTATACTATAATGGTATTTGTTTGGAAAGGTGATTATGGTAGCCCTTTAACATTTATGTACATTCGCATTTTATAAATCTAACGTTCCTTCTTTCTTTCATTATCATTACGAGATCGCATTCGAATTTTATCAACTGTTTTGCTTACATGCAATCACAGGAAACTTCTCCCCCTGTTGTTTCACGACAAAAGCCACTACAAAGAGGCTGTCCCTCAATTGCTGCTCACTGACATCCAGCGTGCACGTGGTACTCCTCACCCGACATGCTACATTACCACCGAATACGTCTCGTTATCGGTGAGTCGTCACGGCGGGGGTGGGGGAGTCGAGGACAAGGAGGGACGGTCACAGGGACGAGTATGGAGACAGTCTCTCTCCAACCACTCTCCCCTGATGGGCACAATACCAGGCAGTCATGTGCAGCGAAGCCGGTGGCCCGCTTTCTAGTCATGCACATCAACAAAAATCATCGATGTTGCCTAACATCAATATTAAAAACTAAAACATATATGTTAGTAATAAATCGATAAAAAATTTGAATGTTTTTAAACATCGATGTTTTAAAGCTGGTTTAGTAATCTCCAACATTAAATTCGTGCGCAACAAAATGTAATTTGACAGTGGCCGTGTATATTAGTTTATAATTAAAATTTAAAACAAAACAAAGTTATAAAACGTTTCTCCGTGTATAAAACACGAGGAAAGACGTACGAAATACTAGGACATCAGGATGTTCTCGGGCGGGGAATAGGTGCCCGATGAAAGTAGCACAAAGTTCTTCAGTTATTATTTCATATTTTAACTTTTACAAAATTGTGATTATGAACATTTGCATCCATGAACAAAAACCGAAAACAAAAACATCGAGCACAAAACATCGATGTTCAAGAAAATATCATTTTATACATATATGTTTAAAGCTTCTAGTTTTTTACAGAAACATCGATGTTTTGAAAACATCTCATTCCTTGAATGAATTTATTTGTGAATGGACGTATGTCACAACTTTGTGAATACAACAGCCGAATTAGCTTAAAAATAAAAATTCAATAAAAAGATTACATTACAATTATTATTACATTACACTTCCTACATTTCTCAATCACACTGATCCTTTAACCTTTCCTTATCCTGAACATTCCACCTTTCCCACATTTTTCTTCCTCAAAACCCCGACATCTCTCTAAAATATGTTCCTAATCTTCTCTTCCACTTCACAGATCGTACTTTTTTCCCCTCACTATTCAGTCAATATTTACTCGCTCTCGTTTCAATTCTCAACCTATATGTTGTATCCTTCGTCTGTCACTTTCCTTACATTTCCCTTTTGCTGTTTCAATTGTTATTTATTCAATTTTAATGTTAATCCAAATATATATCCCTTAAATTGTTTCAATTGTTATTTATTATAGACTGACTCTATTTTCAATTGTTAGTTTTTTGATTTCTGTGATGTAATATAATCAGCAATTACAAGAAAAAATATGCTTATATACGAATAAAGCAGCACATACATGATCTCATAGTAAAGTGTATCTTTGGGTGACCACCTTGTAAGCATGAATTCGAGAGGGAAACAGCTCTAAACAATCGGAATTATGGTTTACCTTGATGCATCTCAGGCGTATACCGGAACAAAATATTTAAAACAGGCCACTTATAGAGAGAATATTAGAGAGTGCATGCTGAAGTAATTAATATTAAAGAGAACATGAAATAATGTTTTTCAATTTCACCTACAGTTAACATGTTCTACTTTTCTGTTATAACTTTGTTGCAGTTATTTCTTTTGTGAAATGTAATCACAAGGAATCAGCCAGGGTAAATGTATGTATTTTTCACAAGAGTGTAGAGTCTAACACTGCTTCATTCTGTACAAATATCCACGAATACAGTCATCTTGAGAATCTATTTCTAAGATGCTCAGAGAAATAACTGAAAATTGATGAGAAACTTATGAGATATTAGGTAATGGTTGATTATTAGGAGATATTAGATAATGTGTAGCTTACCAGCTGAAATATTTCTGTATATTTCTTATATTTTCTGGTGTGAAATCCACAAATCTGTCTTATAGCTTACATCTCCAACTTCTTCTTCTTCTTCTTCTTCTTCTTCTTTCTTCTTTTCCCCTCCAGGATATAGGTCATGTGACCTGTTGCGGCATCCATTTTTCTTTCCAATCTACCAATGTTCCTTTCGTTCTATTATTCATAGTTATGAACGGAAGTCTGTTCATTGGCATTCTTCATACATCATTTTATCTTCAACCATTCTACAACTTTCAGTGAATAAAAATAGGATATTTTTTTATAAACACGAAATCTCGCTCGGTTTTGAGCTCCTAATACCCAGTTGTTGTGTTCATTGTGGAGGCAAATAATCCAAGAATGTTTTTCCCCATTCATTATCAAAATCCTTCTGACTTCACGTCTCATTCTTACAATTTCTCATTCCAACCCACTATCCATCCAACGTTTCTGCTAGCGTGTAACTCACAAACATCCCACGCACTTAAAATGCATTAGCAAACAATCCCATAAAGTCACGGAGGTTTCCGATTACGTTTCTTGCCAGCTGCGTCTGGGTCGACTGGAGTCAGGTTCCGTAGGCCATAAAGCATGGTGAATGACGTAGCGCGTATATCAATGAGACGCGACGTTTCTCGTGTTTTACGGCGCAGGAGACGAGATGAGAAACGCTGTGCGTGCCCTGGCCGTGTGCAGTCGCCCCGTCGAGCGTAGAGGGGCAACCAGCCTGGCGGTGGACTGCATTACATTGACTGCACTAGAGGTCCCCTTGGAACACGTTCTGATCGATGCTGTGAAAACAATTTAATTTGTTTAAAGAATTGTAATTCCGACCGCGATTCATTTAACCACTAAGCCACCGAGACGACTATCTCTTCGAACGATTTCGTACGCAAAATGTATTGCTTCTTCAAAAATATCTTCGTTAAAATTGATTTGACTGATTTTCTGCGGGATTGAAAGTTCAAAACTGGTTAGAAAACATCAAAAATTAAAGGCCGAAAAATATCAGTTTTGAGGGATTCCCGGACTTATCACAGGGACTGATGAACACTGAACACCAGGGGTTAGCACAATGATTGGAAGGTCAAAAGCATGAGATTTGAAATCGTGCCTAAGTACATACAACAACCCCCTCAAAAATGTTTCATAGCATTATTTTCTAGGTAACCTTTTTTTTTCAGACTGTGGTCGGCTCAACTACCGGACTTCCTCAGTATAGAAAGATATGAGTCCGAAATGATAACATGTATGGAAACTGACCTAAATGAGTCACTCAATTTGCTTCACCTGTATGGCACTCTCCAGGAAGCTAGTGAGCATACCAAGGTGAGCGGGTGTGCTCTATATAGAGCGGTATGTTCTCCTGTATGTGTGTCTGTAACACGATATCTACCTATGGTATCACTCTGCAGCTGAGTATAGGCTGATGAAGAAGAAAGTCCTAAAGAAAGTATGGGAAATTTGGAACCGAGACGTATTGAAAAGTGTAAAATAATAGTTGAATTCAATCTAATGATTTGTGTTTACCTTCTCAACATTTTCCTTGTGATCCAGCCAATCGCAACGTGGCCTGACCTGTCCCTCGCTGTGCGCCGTATGGCGAGATCGGCGATGGCGTCGCACTTGCCAGCTCGCCTCTCGTCCAGGGCGGCCGATAGGTGTTGACGCCCCCGCGCGCACATCCTCTCGAACGTGAAATCACCCTCCGACCCTCCCCCTCCCGCGCCCCTCCAGCGGTCACCCCCTCCCCACCGGGGCTCCGATGGAAAACGCTCGACTCCCATGGAGTAGTGAGAACACAACGGCGATGATTGCCATTGTTTAAAAATGATACGTTATACAAACAATATTTCAATTAATTATTGAATCTTTACTTCCTCACTACGGAGTATGAGAAAGTTATGTAATGCTGCGCGAAAAAAACGGTGGAATTTCGGCAGAACAACTCTTGTTACAGGCTTCTGGTAACGAAAAGGTGGATAAATTCAGTTGCTCAATTCAGAAAATATCATCTATTCAGTGGTGTAGCCAGAATCCATTTTTTGTGGGTTCTTGATACCGAAAAATTGAATGACGACAAAATATCTGTCCGTCCGACCGTCTGAAAAACACTAGCGGCTAAACCGTTCAGCCGCTTTTCTCCGAAATTCATATTCCACAATTGATTAGTTAGTTAGTTAATGCCTTATTTTACGTCGCGAGACTCGGGCCATCAGGCCCGCTCTTCCGTCTAACCACGCAAATTTCGATACGCTCCTTTCACCACCTAGCGGCTTCGATAGGGTTAAAACCCGCAAACTCGTGTACAACAGTCCGGTACGCTGACCGTTATACCACCGAATCCGCGAATTCGTAAATCGATCAGGCTAATGTCGCAATCCTTGAATCTGAAACCAAAATTTTAATTTTGGAGGGTACTTAACACAAAACCCATGGGACAATTTCGAAACTTTCAAAAAAATGGCTCCATCGTTTTTGATTAAATTTTGACGTTGCACAGTGAGAAGGACGTTTAAAAAAATGATGTAGGTATCATGTTCGTTGAACTCTGAGTTCTCGAAAATGGCAAAAGTTCCAAATTTGGCGAAGTCTTCCTACAACTGAAATTCAGTTACAGATTTTTCCCCTTAACGAAATATTACTTAAAGGTAGATTTTGAAATGAGGTCATGTACAATTTTTTGAAACTTTTAGTACTTTTTGCATACCTTGCGTGAAAATGGAAAGTTTTAGCTTCACTAGTTGTAATATATTTTTTACAAACTTAGTGGTATAAATAATTTATAGCCTTTTTCATACTGTATGGACCGCTGTAATACCAGCAAAAAACGTACGAATTCGATTTATTAAAGTCACGATGCAAGCAAATACAATAAATTAATGACATAATGCTCAGATAAGTAAAATAACTCGTTTTAAACGTTATTTTGCTTACTAATATAAAAATTGCAATTTTGGAATTTTTACGTGAATATGCAATTGCTAGAGTCGCCATACTTCTTTGCTACGTATTAACTTATTTTTAGAGACATAGTATGTTTTGAGTGTAGTACTCTCGTAGTAAAAGATGTACAAGGAACATCGCTAAATCTTCAAATGTTATTGTTTGGTATTATGATATATTCTATATAACGTTTGACAGTAGAAGCAAATAACATAAAAGTACTGTTTAATAAACGCAATTTACACTGTTAATAAATTTCAAATACATCATAAACATTTTCATATATTTTTGGAGATTTTACTGAAAACCGCTGTCCATAGTTTTGTTAGCTTTTGCGAGAATTTCCGCAAACCTTCACAATATTCTTTCATTTTGTACGAACAAATCAGTCTAATGACGATTAAGCAATAATGATTAGATTCACACTGTTTTTTTATTTGATGTCATATTAACAAATACAAATATAATGTATCATTTCACTTTAGACGCAAAAAAAAAAGTTTCGAATTCTCGTTTAATTCAGAAACCAACTAGGAAACCATCAAGTTTTGTAGCACCACGGGGGTTACTAGATATTTTTACTCCTCAGGCGACTTCCAACTCCTCGGGACAGAGGCCCTCGGGTTTGGAATTCGCCCTCGGGCAAAAACATCTACTAAATGCTCTTGATACATAAATAACTATTATGCACATCCCCACCTCCTCCGCATAAGGTGCTTTACGGGTTGCATATTCAACGTTAAGACCGTGTCCGCAGTCATAATCTATCGTGGTCAGTGGTGAAATGTAATTCTAAGTTAGAGCCCGATCTACCTCTGTCTCACATATTGACTGATACTTATTGGCAAAGAACAGAATTTATAAATTGTTATTTGTATTTTTATTGATGTACTACATACGTAAATCATATAAGTCAATATTTCCTTACGTTCCTACTCATAGTATGTATGTTGATGGATGGAAGATGTTGATGGATGGGAGAGTGTCTTGAAACGTCAAAATACATTTTTGACACGCGCAAATTAGTAAGCATAATTGTTCAGGCAACAATCGGTTAGAACAATTTCTCTTCAATAATTTCTGGTTGTGTTATTCTGATTTGAGTAAATAGTAAACTCACTTGGTTTCGTACCTGGGAGCCAGAGTATCTGAACTCGAGAATTTTACCACTTTATCTAGAAATTCAAAATCTTAAAAAATATTACTAAATGGTGTCCATATACTATCAGAATATTCTAATTTTAGGTTATCAAGCTTAAAAACATATTTTTACTTAGATATTAATTTTTGGATTATCAATAGTCCTGTATATATAATAAACAAGAACGTAAATATAAACATACTCCAAAAACATTTTTTGATTGATCAGAAGAACATATCTTATAGCTCGAAGCATAATTACAGCTATTTCAAGGGAACTTCCTTATTTTTAGCATTCAACTCAGAATTCAATGTATTGTATCCATAATATACATGATCACCAATCTAGGATAGTGTGGAATGGTTGTTCAGTGACTAAACTTAATAAATTCTTTTCCCGTACAGCTCAGACAAGATTTTTATCGCTTATCGTTTTCCAATAATTTTTAATGCAATTTCTAGTTTATACATGATTAAATCTATATTTTAGTTTCTGTCCGTGTTTTTAACCCATAAATTCATTATTCTAAAATTTATTATTTAATTATTTTTTGTAATAAGTGTCCCCTAAATATAAAATTAATGAGTGTTGTCACTAATCATTCTATGCAGACCAGACAATGTAGACTATAGGCGGCAGTGCTGCCTTTTGTTTCTCTACAATTCTCTTTCGACGTATTCGATAATTGTCTCTAGGTCGATAAAGCGACGCAAGGTCGCACAGCTGATTGACACAGTGTTATACGCACGGAAATGAAGGAAAGAAGTTTAACTCTCGCGTATCACAAAGATGTTTTCACCTTGGGTTGGTAGAGTATTTGGCTATGACCGTATAGTTGGCATACCCACTTATCATAAATCTAAAAAAGAATATTCCAGAATTTTGTACTAATTATGAACTAATTTATACACAAAATAAAAATTTTCATCTACGTACAACATCCCGCATTCGCCTGGTGTTGATCAGAGAAACCACGGGAAACTACCGATCAGAGCAGTCGGCCACTAGAATTCTCCTCCAGACAGCGACTGAATTCGACCTAGCTGAAAAGCTAGTGTCGAAAATCCTGCCGCCACTCGAACCTAGGACTTCCCGGTCAGAGGCGCTGCAGTGACATCAGTTGATGCACTGAGCTACCGCTACCAGTCTATCGTTCGAAATATCTGAAAGAGGGTATACGAATAGCGGTCATTATCATCTTTACATCTTGAAACCTTTTCCATGCTTTTTACAATATTAATCATATAAGAATAATATATTAATTAATTGTATTCCCTCATTATCTAGCAGGCTCATCTTGCCTCAACCTCGCGATAGCGTTCAACTTGGCTGATACCCTACCTCGGACCCTCTCTTCCCCTCCCCTCTCCATGCCTTCCCCTTCAGCTACAGGGGGAGCGGGCGCATGGGGTGAAGCTGGAAGTTCGCTTCCACTGCAGCGGAGAACCGTAGGTCGCTGAACTCGAGAATAATTGACGTGGGGAACGCAGCGGTTAATGGGCCTTCAAGGCAGTTTACTCGCGCTCTTGTGAATAATTTCATGGCGAATTTGCCGACCCTGCTGCAGCATCTTCACAGTGTTCTCACGACTCTGTCCTCTACAAGAATCGTGGCCACATCAGGATATTCATAGGCGAGGGGTTCGACAGGTAATGGGATGATGAAATGTGTTGGCTAATTAGGTAGACATGCCTAACATCTCTGAATATCAAGTTAGGAAACTGGTTCCACCGGTCCCACGTGGTACATTTATAGGTCTCTAAAACTACTGTGTATCTTGGGAGGTAATTTTCTATAAACCACAATACTTGTAACTTCAGTAAAATATGAAGAGAACGTTTGGAATCGCATTTGCGCAGAAATAAAAAAAATTAGAGATAGGTTCAATAGATAGGAGATATTTTTTACGTTTGAAAATATCGATCTCAGTAAATAAAACTACCTAATTTATTTTAGATTTTATTATTAGAAATTGTGAATAAGATACTGATTTAAATTTCATTCTCTCGTATTATATTTTGTCTATCCGTATTATTTTTATAAACTTTCCCTCTATTTACGAAAAAAAATTCAATACAATTTTACTGCGATACTGAAACCAAACTAGAATTTTCTATAACTTTTGTCGATCAGCGTGTATCGTACTTGCTTTGATAGGTTCAGATAAATTACGTGTTAAGTATTTCATATTGATTTGGAATCTTCTACAAAACATGTAATATACGAATAACAGAAAACAATAGATTTAAATTAGAAGATAATTCACAAAAATAGCTTTGAGTTTTCTCGTCTATTTACATAATAAGAAGAAAGTATTGTAAACCTGCAGCTGAAAGTGGCACTTTTTTATTAAAAACCTCGTATTGTGGGACCCTGTTACCGAAATAGTGGATAATAATTCTTGTTTCTTTCCTCTTGTTTTGTACCGGGAGCGGTAGCTTCAATACATCAACTGATGTCACTGCAGCGTCTCTGCAGCACCGGGCGGTCCTAGGTTCGAGTCCTGATGGCGGCAGGATTTTTCGACACTATCTTTTCAGCTAGGTCGAATTCAGTCGCTGCTTGGAGGAGAATTCTAGCGACCGGCTGCTCTGATCGGTAGTTTTCCGTGGTTTCTCCGATCAAACCGGGCGAATGGCGGAGCAGTACCCTACCAAACGGGCCACGGACCGCGCGCGATCTGTCCTTCCTCTTCCCTGTCCTATCCTCTCCCCTTACACACACACTTACACTAACATGCACTATACTACCAAATATTCGGGAGTCCGGTTGGGAGCTTAGAGCTTATCTCCGGCTGGGGCGGTGCCCCGCTGGTGGGAGAGTCCTGGTTAGAGCCTTATTAGCCGACGGTAGGTCGGCGCCGGATTTCGCCATCCAGCTTGGGAAGACCACGGCCATTTCCCGAGAAACAAACATGCACTACACTAACGGGAATAATGACCAAAGTAGTTGACGCGCCCGGAAACACGAAAAAACAAACCAATCCTCTTGTTTTGTCTCCAGTACGTAGTCGGAATTCAAGATTTTTGGTTCTTGACACCGGAAAATTGGTTTATTACAAAACGTCTGGTTTATTAACTGGGAGGACATTTAATTATGTAACCTATCAAAGTAGAAAGGTATCTAGTTTATGAACAATTACTAATAAAGTCACTGAATTCTATTATTCTACATAAACAATATTGACGACAAACTAAATTCAACATAAGGTTTACATTGTGTATCAGATTGTGGAGGCTCACAATATGAATATGAAATTGAACATTTGAACCATATGAAAGTGAACCATATGAAATTGTATCTTTTATATGACAGGATTATTTCGTATTTTATGAAAACAGTATCAAATTCATTTATTTATGAGAGCAACGTGTTACAGTTGTGAATGTTCATCACAAAATGGTTTGCTGCAGGATACACATTGTTTCCTTGATTTCCTTTTTCTTCTAGGTGTCTGATTTTTACAAATAAAGCAATCTCCAATAATAGGAAGCCTTCCACTGGAATCTCTCTGCGGTTGAGTTGATGTTGTAGTAATAGTCACTGACTTTTCCAAAATGCACTCTATGTCTGGTCTAGGACAAAAAAGATCGCAAGCATGCAGGATGTTCAGAGTGGTACACTGCAGCTGGCATTCCTAATTGCTTTCCTAATTTTTAAAGAAAAATCTTCCTTCTATATGTAACAATCTTTGATTGAGTGTTATTCTCACTGTGTATGCGGTAATATGCTAAGCATTGGACATCTACCATCTTACGTTGCCACTGGCCATCCATGTACTGGGTAAACTTGGTACGACCTCGACACTGAAATAGTTGTTCATCCACAGTGCGTGACTCCGAAGGTTTTTAATTTTTTCTCAAGTTTTCGTTCAACATAGTAAATATATCTGTAATTGCTGAATCCTTATCATTTTTCCCGTTCTGCACGTGTATTTTCAGTATCAAAATTGATAAATCTTCCGATTTGCCGAAATTTGTATATTATCGTGTTTACCCGACTTAAAGGGTACGAATCACTTCTCTATAGTTCCATCGGGTACACAAAATTCGAGAAGCGCACACCTGCTGTAATCAAAATGCCCAAATAAGCATTGAATTCAACTGGGATCAGAGGTTTCAAAGTTCTCCGTACTCAACATTCGTTAGTTTCTGAAATTCTTCCATTTTTCAACAATGAATGAATAAATAAAGGTACACAGTTGTGATAATCTTAAAATACTGCTGATTCACAACAGAATAGAGTATGAAAATAACTCGTCACAACCTACTTTTTCATTTCTTTCAAAAGCTGACAACTATACAAGACAGACATCCCAACATAAAACAATTAAATACAAGAGATTACTAATAATTATTAGAATACATGGACACGCAAGGCAAAATATCTGATATAAAAACCGAAAATAGGGGGTTACCCGGGTAACCAAAATGTAGACTAAAGGATATTTAATTGTAGACACAAGTGTTAAGATCGAATACCATGATAGAATAATTAGTCAAAACTTAAGACCTGATTAAAATTCATTATTTTACAAATTATTTTAAAATAATGATTGTAGTCGAGAAGGGTTAAGGGAACTCAATCTCGAGAGGTCTAGCTCAACATAACCATAAACTCATTTCAATAGTTCATCGTTTTATATTCATTTAGTATCTGCACTGCGGTTTAAGTGTCATTCGCATAGAGGGGTTCATCAGATATGGCGATGAAATGCTTTGTATCGTGATGCTTTTCAATATTCATTGGCCATAAAAACTCTCATTTGCGAAGCAAGTCGTCTATTTAATAGTAATGAGAGAATGGTTTCTAAAGTGCAGGCCAACGCCGTTTCACGCCACCCTCAGCGTCGTAAAGCCGCAGAGTAACTTGTATGAAATTACGAAATTGCCGTAACAGAGGCGAAAAGTTAACTGCATACAGGTGGTAATTTGCAGGATTAAAAATTAAATTTTAACACCATCAGGGAAACGGCGTGAAGAGTGCATGATACTAGTAATTTTAGAAAAGTATAAAAGTGCGCTGAGGTGAAGTGGAAACAAATTAACCTTTGGTCCCTTAACCCGACGAGACTTTCGACTTGGTCAGTGGTTTTCGAAATCGTCTCGATTAAAAATAACAATATAAATCCTAGTATATAATATTGTAAACTTTAATGTATTACTTACATTGATATTTGTGTAGCACGCCAGATCTTATAGATTCAATTATACACTGAAGCAAATTCATGAGCGTTCCCAGTCACCACATACACTTGGAGTACGCAATATGCATTTAAGGTGAAGGTTTGCGTCAAATTTCAGTAGGCATCAGAGATTCAACATAACAGTGAAAGCAGGCCAATTTAGGAATATCTACACGTATTTGAAATAAAAGATCAAAATACATTAGAAAAATATGTAAAATTATTTCTTACTAAATTCCCTCTGGGTTATATTTTATTTCACAGCTGAGTTACTTCAATGAATTTATAAATTTCTCAGTAATATATTATTTTAATAAATGTAGTTCACTGCACATATTCATAGATCTATATCAGATGATATTGTCAAGGGCTTCATTAAATGGTTCAAAGTTGTAACACTGAAGTCCATCGAAATGATCCGTGCAAACATTACGCACTTAGTGAAAGATTGTTTTAAAGTGAAAATAACTTCAAACTGTGTACCAACTACAGAACAAACTCTGAAGGTAAATATTGAAGCATTCTAGTCTCCGCCATGGCGTGTCTATTAACGCCTAAATTTAAGTTTATATAGATTTCGAGATCCTTCTCGCTTCTGACCACTCTACTACGGTGAACTGATCACCAGAAGAGCTAAAACTGCACTTCATGCTTCGCCCCTATCGGAAGTTTCCCCCCCAAACGTTTTCACCAAATGTTTCCCCCAAACGTTTCCCTAAACCTTTCCTAAAAGGTTTCTCTGAATTTTTCCCTAAACGTTTCCTCACACGTTTTTCCAAATGTTCCTCAAAGGTCTCCAAAGGTTATCTTAAATGTTCCCCCAATTTTCCTCTCACGTTCCCGTATGTGTTAATATGGAAATTAAACTAGCAATTCAAGAACTTAAGAGTACTTATTACGAAATACTTCTGAAAATATAACGGCGATAAACCTACCTTGTTAGGTGAAACGGAAAGTTCTGAATAGCTAGAGTCCCCAGAAAAACGAAAACACCAACGCATGTTATGAAAGAGACCCAAAGATATTTCGACAAACTTTGGTATCCCTTAAAATAGGTCTTAAATCATTGTTTGAAAAGTGAAAATAGCTTGTGATATACCAAAATGACAACCATTTTTATTATGGAAATGTCATTTTATTTGACATAGAATGTAGGGATATCAATAGACGATCGCGAGGGCGTAGCTATGTGACAAATAAACAACCGGCGTTAAGGATCATTTTCTTTAGGTTGAAATGACAGAGCAGAGGTGAAATAAGCATTGTTTTGAGAGACAAAAGAAAAAGATATAAAATTCGCATGCTTCCGAGTTTTAGAAGAACATTGATTCGCTAGAGCAACGCGGTGATGAGCGGGTCGGCTCATGATATTTTACTAGATCGAGGAAAGACTGAAATTGACAGTTGTATATCGTTTCTTATATTAGGATAGACCGTTCTTGTAAGAAGAAAACTAGGCGTCCACCCGACACGTTAGTGAGGAAAGTCACGGATTATAGTAGTATCGCCGGGAGAATTTGGAACCAGATACGGACATTAGACAAGGACTTTATCCAGAAGCAAGATTCTGCTGCGTCGACAAAGAAGGTTCTAGGGGGCACCATCGAACGAAGAAGTGAAGAGCGCGCGAAGACCTACGAATGAATAAAAAGGTTTTATAAAAGAGAAACAATTTGGTTTTCGCACGAAGTAAATATTCGTGAGAAAGCCAAATCGTTTCTCTTTTTCAAGATCTAGCTGACGAGGTTGACGCGGGTGGAAGGGTGGATGCAATCGTAATCGACTTTGCGAAAGCATTCCACGTAGTACCGGATAATCTACTTATCAGGGAATTATTAACTTCAGGAATTGATGCTAGAATTGTGAAGTGGGTAAGCGAATTTCTGAGAGACAGAAAAAAAAGTTCCAATTGGCACACAGTTTTCGACTATGTGTATTGTTACTTCAGGGGTTTCACAGGGAAGTGTTTTAGGTCCATTACTTTTCTTAGCGGACGTAAATGATCTCCAGGTTAACATACAATCAAAGGTGCGTTTATTTGCAGTCGATTGTGTTATATATCGAAAAATCAAAAGTAGCGCTGACGAACAAATATTGCAGCAGGATTTAGTACATTTACGTGATTGGGCTGAAAAAAATGACATGGGAATTAACGAATCGAAAAGAAAAACAATAACGTTCGTGCGGGGAAGAAATTATGAGGAACCAGACTATCGTTTAGGTGAGGTCGTCATCCCAAGAGTCTCATCATGCAAGTATTTAGGAATTCATCTAGATAGTAAATTAGGGTGGGAGAAGCATATAAATCAGGTAGTAAGAAAAACATGGAAGTCCTTGCATTTTGTAATGCGAATTCTAAAGAAAAGTTTTGCAAACGCGAAAGAATTAGCATATCTCTCGCTGGCTCGCCCTCTCATGGAATACGGAGTGGCATGTTGGGATCCATACAGAAAGTCGCACCGGAAAAATCTAGATAGAATACAGAGGAAAGCGAATAAGTTTACCTATAGAACTAACGCAATAAAAAAGGCATGGGAACCTCTAGAAATGATAAGAAGAAGGGCGAGGCTTTGCCCTTTATAAATCGTACGTAGGTCAACCAACTTGAAAGGAAATTCAGGTTAAACTGGAAAACCCAAATTACTTTGGTCCAAGCGATCACACTCACAAAATTCGAACAAGGAAGCAAAATCCAGATCTTGGAAAATTTTCCTTTTGTAACAGAACAATTAAAGATTGGAACAGTTTACCCGCAGCAATTGTAAAAGCATTTTGACGTCTTAAAGCTTTTCCTCTAAGTTCCAAGTTTTAGAAATAAGTTAGAACAATATGAGAGTAATAGACATTAAATGAGTAAGTGCTGTGAAGTGCGGTGAAGTGCTGGTCAGTGTAATTCAAAGCAAAAACAGTGTAGTGTAGTGCAGTACAGTAAGTGTAGTGACACGATCAATGAATTGAAAAAAATTAATTTAGCTAATATTTATGTAGCTTGTATTACATTTTAGCATCTCCAACATATAATTATTGGATATCATGACAGAGTTGAAATAATTGTTATAATACTTAATATTAGTGATAGTATGATTATTGCATTTCGGTTTGAACTGCACTCCTTTATTATTATTTATTATTATTAATATTATTATTTTATAAGTTTATTATTGTAATTAATGTTATTTAACTGCCACCGGGTCATACCCAATTGCAGTTCAAATAAATGTATAACTATTATAATATAGAGAAAACTGGTCATGACCAAAGATGAATTCATTTTGATTATCAATATAATAAATTCTAATTTGTTAAGTTGAAAGAAAGCTGATTTTCATTGTTCGTTACGTGCAAGCAGCATTTTAATAAGATTTTCAGATTGCTTGTCACTCCGTATGGATGGCAGATTGAATTGGTTGCAGAGTAAATAGCAACAATTATGAACTTCGAACCCCAATTAACTGAGCTAGCTAACTAACAACATAATTTTTGAATGAGAGGTATTTAAATTACGTAGGAATCATTAGGTATTAAGTGTAACCTTTTTCTGGCGCCCAAATTACATTTACCAATAATAATTATGTTTAAAAATGTCCCTCCAAGTGGGGCTTGTTTTTAAATAGAAAGACGGGGCTTGTTTCAAATTGGCACCAGTCAACGTCGAGTATGTTTCAAACTATACACTGGAACACAACGTTCAGCGTTTCCGGCAAATGACTGAAGCATTAAAGTAGTGATGCTACAGAATAACGAAGACATTCTCGATTCTGTTTTCCTCTTCTTTTCTTACGTCGAGGCATGTTTCTCGGAAGGACTAATAATAGATATATGTGTAATACACCAGGGACATGGAATGCGTACTCATGATGCGCACTCCCATAACATCGAATGCGCTCGTTTTGTTCTGGGTAAAATAAATAGTTTAATAACATACGCTGACAGATTTCACCCTCAATTCACACACAAGTTGGAATGTCCCGAACACTACTGGAAAGAGTTATGCTTTTGCAGGTTTGAAAACTATACCTTACTGTCCATGTACTTGGAGTCATCGGGCACCTGCCTCTACTTATGCGTACTATTTGTATACGTTTGGTTATGTAGTACAAACATGTGATAAAAGTAATAATGCGATCAAATTTCGATCAAATCTTACTAAAAGAAAACCGAAAATATATTCTATATATTCTCTGTACGGAAAATAGAAAACCCCCAAAATATTGTTTATATTTATTCTCGAAGATTTTTAAAATGATGGAGGTTCACAAATTCTGGAAAGTTCAATCACTATTCACTGTGAATACAGATTTAAATAAGTCTCTGAAAAAGAAATTATAATGTTCCATATTGTCCTATATCTGCACATTCATGTTGTGATGGACTACAGCAGGAAATCTAACTATACAACTACATTTAAAAACATCACATATAATAATGTGATGTTTTTAAATTTATAAGTATAATATATAATAAGCACATATACTCGTAATTATAAGTTTCAAACGATTGCTGGAGATTGCATTCATATACACACACTATTCTTTGCATTTAATGAACTCGATCTCGAACTTAAAAATACCGTTTTCTACTCTTCGCTAACTACACGCTTACACTTACGCTTGCTTGCGCTAGACCAAGGCCTTGTTGAAGATATCAAAACAACTAAAGAACGAAATGAACATGAGTGTTCGGATTAGCGTTAATTCTAATATTTACGATATTTTTAAAATTTTGTTTATTTTATAAAACCTGTTAATTTTAGGAATCATCTGCTACTTACTACATTCATTTCAAGCAAAATCACGAAATTTGGTTGAGTGAAAAGGTCAAATTTCTTTTTAAACGAAAACCATTTGCATTTTAAATATAAAGAAACTAAAAGTGACATGATAAAAATACGCAGCTTCAAATGTTTTGACATAATTCTGTCCCATAGCAGCAAAGTAAGCATATTTCCTCTAGCTTTAGAATATGTGTCAACCTCGACCACAGAATCAACATTTTCTTAAAATTAAATAATACAGAATATGTTGTGAATATTTAATACTAAAATTCTTACAAATTATGATCTATCAAACGAAACGTACATTTTTTCAATTTTCTCAATTTTACGGCTCCCTAAATTACTTTAAAAATATCGTCAAAGAGTAAAAACTTTTTATACGCTTATATTAAACAAAATGTACAGTTTTTTAAAAATACATTTGAGCATTTCAGAAATGCACTGCTGTTGATAATGTGTTCTATAATCACAACATACTTTGTAACTGACATACTTTCTCGCATGACTTTCTAATTTTTGCTCTATTTGGCAATTTTCGAATATTGAGAGAGTAAATAGAAAAGGAGATCAATATAGGTAGTGTACAGAGAGAGAGAAAGAGAGGGGGGGAGAGAGAGAGAGAGAGAGAAGTGGGGTGGTGAAAATGTATACAATTATTGAGAAAAGTGAGGAGACAAAGGGAAGGCGAAAGCGTCACAGTCGTGATAACTAGAATGGTGCAGACCGGACGTAAAGGAACAGTCGTAGGGACAATTGCGGCGGCGCGCCTACGGGGGGGAACGCCAGCTCATCCTTATTCGCCGACGACGTTCGCGGCTTCTCGTCGCCCAGGCGATCCCCGCTCGCCTGCAGCAGCGGGAGAAGAGCCACTGACGGTAGCTCAGTGCATCAACTGATGTCACTGCAGCGCCTCTGACCGGGAGATCCTAGGTTCGAGTCCTGACGGCGGCAGGATTTTCGACACTAGCTTTTCAGCTAGATCTAATTCAGTCGCTGTCTGGAGGAGAATTCTAGCGGCCGGCTGCTCTGATCGGTAGTTTTCAGGTGGTTTCTCCGACCAACACCAGGCGAATGCCGGAGCAGTACCCTATCAAACGGGCCACGGACCGCGCGCGATCTGTTCTTCCTCTTCCTTGCCCTATCCTCTCCCTTACACACACACTTACACTAACATGCACTACACTACCACATATCCCGGATAGACCGGACGGGAGCTTAGAGCTTGTCCCGACTGGGCGGTGCCCGCTGGTGGGAGAGTCTTGTTTAGGGAAACTCCACTAGCCGACGGTAGGTCGGCGCCGGATCTCGCCATCCAGCGGGGAAGATCACCGCCATCTCCCGAGAAAAAAGAACATGCACTACACTAACGGGACTAATGACCGAAGCTGTTGACGCGCCCGGAAACACGAAAAAATCAATCAATCAAAAGCCACCGGTCTTGTCCTTCGTCGCACCAGCTGAGTTGGCTGAGGGCAACGGTTGCCACTGAAACGGCTCGGACCAGGAGGGCCTAGAATTCGAACCATGTGTATCTCCTCTCCATCTGCACCAATCATAACCATCTTTGGAACAGCAATAGTAGACCTGAATCCTAACGTGTGTGCTGAGTTATGTCTCAAAAGAAGATAAATGCGGATTTTATTCCAAAAATACGAGATCATGTTGATGATGAGATTCCAGTAAAATGTCACTTTTACAACTTGTATCATAAATAACTATTCTGCAAACAGCATTACCCTTGTTATACCCCCTTATTACCCCCTCAATTATTATTTTGACGATACAATGTAACAAATACTTATTGTAACATTCAATACAAACGCTAGCCACCAAACATTTACCTGAAGAGAACACTCTGTGTATCTGAAAACTCCTACAGACATTTGTTTCGAATTGCGCAATGAAACGATACACTTATCTAAGCATTGTTTTAGTGGACCTACGTGCCTAGAAATAACTATTTACAATCATAAACCATCTGGTGTCAATGAAGTATCTACCACAATAGTTGACCCCAGATAGTTTATCATGGAGTATCACAAAATCTCCGCTGCCACCACAGAATTTATTTGCAATCAAGCATCGTCAGGTCTATGTTTAGTCTAAAGTGATCATTTCATTGAAAAAGGCTAACTGGTTTGTATTGAGTTATCTTCAAGTGGACTTTGACACCTTTGCCATCGTCCATCACTAACATTCACCATTCAAGATTATGAACCTCATTATTATCCTTATTGTCTCGCCTTGGACGCATATATTTATAAAAATATCAGTTAATTCAGAATGACCATGATGAATGCCACAACAAAATTGAATTATGAATCTAATGTCCATCTAAGCAGCAACACCTTTCCAAAACCTCTGAAAACGTACTACATATATATTACGTGATGATCTGAAAGGAATGACGTGCCTCTCAATGAGCTTTTAAGTAACCCACCAATGCCCTCTGAAACAATATCAACTAAACATAAAACAAGCAAAAGCTGACCGGAATCTACTTCAAGCGTCTAATTTTCGTCTACAGTTGGCGCTGAAAGCTCTGAGCAATATTTATAAACTGCATGTACTACCTGAAAGTGTATCCCACAAAGAAGCAGCCGCGTAAGAACGAAAATGAAGTGTAACACCTGTCTTAACATAATGTCCTTGCGGAACGGCTGTCTAGCGGTAGCCGTCTTCAACTTGGTGACTTCTTCAATTGTTCAAGGTTAGTTTTGTGACATTACATACATTTATATCCCTTTCCTGCTCTTAAACATAATGAATTATTACAAGTGAGGTGGGAAACTAATTGTGTGGGGTTAGGACGAAGGTATGAACTGTGAATTAAATTTCATCGGAGGCTTTCATTATTATAAATACTTTCCCACGCGTGTTATCATGCTTCGTTCGTTTGTGATCACGATAGTGATGTTTTTGAACCCTTTAACCACATCGTTCAGACTTAATATACAAAATGATTTTTTTTTGCATTTGCCGGAACAGGAAGTCATGCACAGCTCAAGATCCGGTCGCATAATATACGAAATATTCACGCTGGTGCAGGTAGTTTCACTATAACGACACTGTGAGATGAAACGCTTGTCAGTTGCTATTTTCAGCCTGGTGTTACAGGTTCTATCGTTTTTAGCAGCACCTGTCTAAACACAATCTGCCTGGCAGTTTCCAAATTCAACCTGGTGAGTTTCTCATTTCTTCATTAGGTAGAGTAGAAGAAGCGAACGGTTCAAGATTGTCTTCAAAGAGCTCGGTTGATCCCGGGTTTAGGGTGGCACCACGGTGTAAGATATATAGGTGTGTCAACTAGCCGCCTTTTGGGCAAATTTTCTGAAGCCAGTTTGAGGCTAGTTCTTAACTCGTCCGTACGGTGCGCACGATCGGTTTGGGCATAACAAGTCATGGCCAGGTGATGGCCGGCATGGCGTCGCTCACGTTTCCAGCGTAGTATTTTTGTCAATCGGAGAAACGCTAACGTAAATGTATTAAAGCCTATTTAGACGTATTACAATGTGCATCGGAGGTGTGATTTTTTTAAAATTTACCACCGATTGAAGATTTGCATTTTAAATCAGGAGGTGAGGTTATTCTAAAGAGAAAAACAAAAATAATATAATAATAATAAACAGGGATTACTTTTACGAAAAACACTTCAACTGTGATTTACTATTAATCAAGTGACGGTCACGTTGCTTTACAACCCATAATGTAGCAATCAATAATGGGATTGTACTTAATTGCAGTGTACTGGATCATTTGTGAAGACAATTTCAATATAATTAATAATTTTATAATAAGAAATAGTCATTTGCAATAATAATTTTGCACATTCTGATGAGATAGTTTCATAATAATAAATTATATCCTATTACTGATGATTACTTACAAATCGTATTTTCACACAATACCGATTTTGTCATACGTCATACCCATACAGATCGCAGCGCTTATATGCGAGAACTACGAGAACTAGCCTCACACTAGCTTCAACTTGGGACTGGGAGTGAACACACCTATATATCTTACACCGTGGGTGGCACGGTTCCTTTGGTTCCTTTTATGATTCATTATTTCTCGCGATTCCTATGTTTATAGTTGCGCGGTTCACTATAACAACTGAATTATTTATGTTCAATGTTAAATGAGAAGAAGTCACCTGATAATTTGTTGGCGTGGAATTATGTGTATTTTTGCATTTCAAGTCTACTTCAAATAGGTTTGTGTGTCTACTCAGATGGAAGGTATAAATTTTCTTAAAAGTGAGTGATCCCAGGTCTCGAGAGCGAGGGCCGGAAGGCCCTCGCGAAGGTAGCACGTTGGATCCGTCGGGTAGCGACGGCGGTAGCGGTAGCACGTCGTGCGGTAGCACGTCGCGACCACTTCGTGAAAAATGCGTTGGTTAAAGAACTGTGTAGGTTAAAAATTAAATTTGTAGCGTGAAAAATCCGAATAATCAGTTCACTTAATGAGAGTACGTTGCTACGGAGATTTATACGTACAGGGGCCTTTGGAGCAGGGAGGTAGCTATTCTCCGATCTACCTTTATTTTAAAAATTATATTTATTGCTGTAACACCATGAACTTAACTACATGCGACTACTACGTATAAACAAGGATTCAGTTCATGGAGTCGACTTCTTCTAATGAACCGAATCATTGAATCAAAGGAACCGTGCCACCTAAACTCGGATTTACCAAGAGCTCTCCTCACTGTTCACTCATGCGTCACCCGAGAACTCGACACCGAATGGCATTCCTGTTCCTGTTCTTTGGCTCGACAGCCCGCTAAAGCACCTTGGCCGACTAGCGGTGACCCAGCCATGGGATACGGGATTCGTATGGTTAACTCAAAGACGTCCCTTCACAGTTTATATTGTTCTTCATAACCTTAGGATGGGCTTCCTCATTGTCACACAACAATAGATACTGAGACATTTGTAAGGAATGTGCCCAGATATAATTTGCCTCCGCCGGAAATCGAACCCAAAGTTGCGCTGTGGAAAGCGATCACACTAATCAACGAGCCATTCACCTGACGATTTTCATCGGACAGCATCCCGTACATCATGCAAGTCATTGCTTGTCTGCAGGCCTGTAGAAGGTCGATGACATAACCCGGAAGTGGAAAGACGACGGTGAGGACAATGGCGAAGAGTGAAAGTTTTCCAAAAGGAGAATTTACCTACAGCAATTTGTTTGCCCCCCTACAGGTTGGCTTCTCGCCTACGAGGCACCGGTACGCCCGTCATACGCTGGCTACTTGCGAGGAATCCTGGACGCCCGGAGTTACATGCTGCCGGACTCTCTGTTCGCTTTCGGCCACTCCTGCTACCTCGCGTACGGCGCTGTCAAGAAGAACACCACGGCGCTGCTGGTGTCGCTATGGGCGCAGACGATCGTTCTGTGCGGTGCTTTCTGCGGGCTGCTGGTCATGCTGCCAGGAGTGCTCGTTGTCGGCGAGATAGTGGCCGCCGCTTGCTTCGTGTACTTTGTTATTAGACTCTGGTATTGGAATTGTCATTACTCCTACAGGTGAAACATTTCATGAAGGAACACTCCAACGTGTTTCTCATAATTAGGGGGCGTGTTTGATGACCCCCAAAATTGCCAAAATGATCGATAAAATACTCTTTAAATGTTTTAAAAATTCCCTACAAGCAAAGAAAAATTACGTAAAATATGTGATCCAAATTAGATCGGATGAACAACGCAAGCTGTTGGATACGTTACTGATGTAATTAGACGCTTCTTCTATTCGGCCAAGTGAACTCAGTTTGCAAACTTTTGGTTTAGACTGTTTTTCGCGAAAATCTTTAGTTTCACAAAATCGGCTGAAGGACAATGGCGCTGATAGGTGTCACATGAACCTTACAGTGTTTAAATGGCTGACATTACAATTTCTGAAGGAGAAATTGAATAGTTATTCAGGAATTTTTGGAAATTTGTTACTTTCATATTATTAAATTAAAATAAGATATAAATCGGTTAAATCAGGAAAATACATTAAAAATGACGGATAATGGTAAAACATGACTTATAAAACTGGTTTATTTTCTTTTGTCATATCATAAAATTAAAGTCTTTATTAATTGAAATGATTGAAGGCGTTGTCATTGTCAACAATATTATTTATTTCAATAAGAGCAGCTTTCGATGACTTAGCCATCATCATCAGTTTTCTGCTGTCTGGGAGTCACAAAAACGACTACACAAAACGACGTCACAAAAACGACTGACAATGACAACGCCTTCAATCATTTCAATTATCTAAATGTCAACTACAACTCACCACTGAACCAAAGTCTTTATTGTTCAGCATTGTTCTACTGTGAAAAGAGAAAAAAGACATTTCATTAAAATCTGCCCCCTACGCATAATATTATCAGCAAATAATTTCCTTTACTGGTTTGGACTCAGAATCATAGATTTTTGTGTTCTTTTCATTTTTCTAATTTCGTTGCACCTGCATATCACCGAACGTTTGTGCGCATTTCCAGGACTCAAAGTGCTCTTCTCGGAAAGTCATTAGCGTCATTTGCGAACAGCAAGTACAGTGAAAACCTTACGGCCGAAATAATGGCCTAAGGTTAGGCGTGATGGCATGGTCGCACGCGATCTAGTCCTGCCACAATATGATAATTTCGTCAATTCAAAAATTCGTTTTTTTTATCAAATGTATCAGAAAAGTATATTTTCCTTTAAAAATACTTTGAATAATATCCTCAACGCTTCGACTAAGTTTAAGCATGACATTATGATCGTTTCAGAAGAAGAGAACAAATAAGTTCCCCATAAACTCTGCTGCAACAAAGCTTTTCTCCAGAAAAATTACATTTGTTCAGTTACATTTGACGAGTTGGACGATGCTGTGTTTTTGCGTCTGAAATAACTTACTCTATATATGTAATAGGCTAAGGAAAATTGGGGATTGTATGATTTACCAAATGGCGCTTCAAAACCCCATGAAGTGCTACTTTTTTAATGAAAAATTATATTCTTCAGAAGTGTATCAAACATTTAAGACAAATAATTTAAAATTTTGTAGATTATGCTATGAAACAATCAGCATTTACACAAGCTATCTGCATTACACGCCACGCAGCAACATACACTGCTTTCGTGCTTACTAACAAATTGCACATCCGACAACCATAAAACTTGTCTTACGTTCTTTTTAATACACACTCGTAGACAGGAAAAGAGTTGCACCTAGAAGGGCGACCGGATTGATTCAAAGTTGGTGGATCGGTTCCACATCGAAAGACAACTCACTGATTCCATTTACACGCCTGATCGCGCACGGGAACTGTGTGCGTCCATTCAGGAGGCCTGGTACGGGTTATCGCAGGATGCCATCCAACATACGTATCATTGCAGCGACGCCTGGTTCACAGTTTGCAAAATAGAGGAAGTCCTATTGTGCATGCCCTACCGAGAATCGTACGTTCAATGCATTGTGCATTAAATATTACGCACTGTGAGCTGAAAGTAATCACTTCACATCCTCGATACCCTCTTCCTCCATCTCACATTGCACTCCATTTGCCCACGTCCTTCTGAGTGCAACTTTTTTATCTAAAAGTGAACTGTATTCACTTCGAAGAATGCTTTCCTAATACTCGTGTAAATGAAATTTGCAAAGTTTAACAACTTCTATCGTTTCTTTTGAATCAGTTTCTCAAAAGAACCGAAAATCTATTGTTATGCCAAATGTTATTGTTAGGTTAATTTTAACTGTATAATTAAAATTTTCTACAATTTAAAGGAAATCATTCTTAGATTATTTGCTCTTTCTTTTTGAACAAATGATTTTCTCTTGCAAGTTTTAATTTGTGTTTTTCGTTTTCCTACTTTTGGAGCATGAAAATCAAACTGATAACTGCTTTGATCAATAATGACATTTTTAAAATTCTTCGATTTTTCAAACAAATGTAGTATTATACTTGTAGTCTAACTATTATAACATATGTTTAGAAACTTTGATATTTGAAGCATATCTTGCATTCATATTGCATAAATAAACTAAGAAAGGTCCTTTTTACAGGTTCTGGTTCATAACATACGATTTCTACAACTCAATAGACGAGACATACCAGTTCGGGATTTTGAATCCGAAGTAATACCATAGATGAAGACTACTTTTAAAATCATTTTTTTCGTAAAGCGAGAGTTACACTGTTGTACTGTTTTAGCTGGATGTATCATTATAGCATTTAACATTAGTTAATAGTTTTTGTGAGCATTATTGACAATAAACTGAATGGTAGTCAAATACATATTCTGTCCTAGATATTTGATTGTCTACTGAGAAGTAAATAGATATTTTAAAATCATAAAATTTATTTGGTTAAAAATGGGAGACATTTAACTTAAATTTTCTAGAAAGAAATAACAAGACAGAAAGACGTTTAAAAGGATCTCTTTTGTAGTAGATATGTTTGATTTTGAGATAATTTTACTCAATAGACTTATACTTTTGAGACAATTGTAGTGTTTATAAACTATACTAGCAATTACCCAAATGAATATGTAGAATAACGGCTTCTGTGTCCTATTATTTTAGCACCTGATGATGTAACAAAACTAGTTACGAAAAGTTGTGAAATTGCTGAAATAAATGATTGTCATAAAAACTTTGGATACTTTTATTTGCAAACATATATTGACAATCAAGAAGAAATATTGATTTAACAAGACAGAAACACTTGAATAATTAAGATTAGAAGTGATATGATAGAATAAAAGATATACTAATTGCATTTTCGGTATTATCTACGGATATTTTCTTGAGATTTTATATTGCTTGCTGCGAGAATATTGTTATTTTTCCAGCAGTAGTCCCAATGACCTTTCGATACGACCAGGTCCAGTTGATAAATATTTTCTATGAAATAGAGCCAAACAAGAAGCAGAATAAATACACTGTTGGCGGTCTGAAAGTATTGTTCCCCTGGATAAATTGAATAAGAAGTTTATATTATAGTGTTAACTAAATGTCAACATTTCTTGTTCCCTTACCAAAATGTAGACCCTCATTCCGGAACAATAATATTATCTTACCACACCTCAAACCCTAAAAAGCCCATGCAGTAGTTTTAGCAAATTTTTTTTAAGTCACATAACTTTGACAAGCTTGAGTAATAATTAATTACTTTATTTTAATCCCACATTGGTGTATCAAGTCATTGACGCACAAAAGAGCAATGTTAAACAAATACAGATTTGTTACACAGTTTAAACAATATGTTGTGTACGTTTACTTGTACGGGTAAATAAATACATCTAACTTTTCTTTTTCCAATTAGATGATATTTCTCTATGGAAAAAGAGTCCTCGCTCCAGGACAGTTCAATCATTTGTATTATATACAAAAGTTTTATTATAGAGATGTTACATAAGGAAGTTACCTCGGATCACAGAAATAGAGCGTCGTGAACTACAAATTTCTAATCGCCTCCTCCAGAAGGTTATTAGTGCGACTTGACACATTAGGAAATAAAAAAGTTCAATGCTAAACCACCATTCAGTTATTCCTAAACTGGATCAAGCTTTGATACGATAGCCTAACCATCTCTAACTCTACTCACTAAACATAGCCCTACCATCTCTAACATTGTTATCATCGATCGCGAGTCTAGACCAGAAATCGTCTGATCAGACTCTTTTCCCCTATCGTTTCCACAACCATCCCGGGATCGTGACTACAACAAACCGAGAGAGGTGGCTCAGTGCATCAACTGATGTCACTGCAGTGCCTCTGCATGTTAGATCCTGGGGTTCCGAATCACTTCAGTGGCAGGATTTTCGTCACTTCTCCGATACTAAGTCGAGTTCTGTCGCTATCTGGACAACAGTTCTAGCAGCCGGCTGCTCTGATCGGCAGTTTTCAGTGGTTTCTCGGATCAATACCTCGCGAATGCCGGAGTGGTACCCAAAGGGGCCACGGACCGCGCGCGATGTTTCCTCCCCATTGCATGCCATTTCTTCACCCCTTACACACACTTACACTATCATGCACTTCAATACCATACATGCCCCGTCCCGGTTGGAACGGTGCCCCGCCGGTGGAAGATAGTAGTTGGAGAAAACCTCGGTAGCCAACCGAAGTCGACACCCGTTCTCGCCATCTAGAGCAGCACGATCACAGCCACCTCCCGAGCAAAAAATCATGCACTGCACTTATGGGACTAATGACCTAAGCCGTTGACGGAGACAATAAATTAATTATTACCACAACAAATGCAAACTCAATGAAAACTTTTTTTCGGCGCACCCTTCCCATCATCTCTAACATCCAGACCCCTCTCACATTACCATCCCTATCCTGGTCCGTCGCATGTCCAATTAATTGTTTGATGGTTAATGTTTTAGGCCGCGTCAACTACTATGGTCCCTTAAGTGTAATGCGTGTTTTTGCTCGGGAAGTGGTGGTCTTCCCCCGCTGGATGGCCAGATCTGGCGCCGACTTACTGTCCGATAATGGGGTTTTCCCCAACGAGGTATATCCCACCAGCGGGGCACCGTTCCAGACGGGACGAGTTATAAGCTCCCGACCGGTCTCCCGGCATGTGTGGTAGTTTTAGTGTATGATGTTGTGTGTGTTGTAAGGGGTGAGGATAGGACAAGGAAAAGATCGCGCGCGGCCCGTGGCCCGTTTGTTAGAGTACTGCTCGGCATTCGCCTGGTGTTGATCGGAGAAACCACGGAAAACTACCGATCAGAGCAGCTGGTCGCTAGAATTCTACTTCAGACAGCGACTGAATTCGACCTAACTGAAAAGCTAGTGCCGAACAGCACCCCCACGGGCAGTGACACAGTTGATGCACTGAGCCGCCGCGGCGGACCGCGCGTCGAAGAAAGCGCCTCGCACCCCTTATTGTGTTACGTCATCAGCGCAGCCGACGTCGTTGTCGCCGCCGCCGCCGCGTCGCCCTCGCGAGTTGTGTTTGGCCAGCGTTGATTGGCCGGCGAGCCGTCGTCGTCGTCGCCGGACGGCCCCACCCACTTTCCGGCGCGCGGAGGCCCACCCCACCCGGGCAGGAATCGAGGACTCGCAATCAATTTGGGGCGGACGCGGCCGCCGGAGGAGGAGCGCGAGGGGATGGAGCGCTCTGCCGGGGGAAGGCCGGCCCTGGGCGCGGGCCGCCTGCACTCTCCACGTTCTGGAAAAAGTCGAGAGTAAACATGCGGACACGAGTCACGAACTGATCATCTCCGTTAATGGGACGGGCAACAGACGTCAAAAGATTTCATCAAGTTGCGTGATGTTTATTCGAGAAAGGGATTGTTATTAGACTAGCTGAAATATACGGCGCTGACAATTTATTTATTTTTATGGTCATGTATATGCTGAAAGGGATTGATTGATTTTTTCATGTTCCGGTGCGTCAACTGCTTTGATATTAGTCCCGTTAGTGTAGTACTTAATTTATTCGCTAGAGTCAGTAGCGGTGCTTAAGATAAAAAATCATCTAATAACAATATGTTGTAAAATACAATGAAAGAAAATTATAGTATTTTATTAAAATTTGAAGAATTAGGTTAAAAATAATAATTTAAACACTGTGTTTAAAAAATTATCGTTTCCCTTATTGAAGGATTGAATATGAAGAAAGCCGGCAACCCGGATATTTTGCTAGTTTTAACACTTCTTGAGCGTGCAATGGATGAAAGATTTATATTTTTTGTCAGTGAACACCACTAGAAATAACTCTCTTGATTGGTAGGTATGCATCCTGAATTAATTTTGGTGGGTCTTTCAGAGAACGACCAGTCAATCAACCAATTAAAAAAATTTCTGCAGATAAGCTGAAAATAACGGCCCATTCCAAAGTGCGGAATAGCCCAAATTTTTTTTAATTTAATTTAATGTGATTTAACGAAAAATATATAATTTAAGTGCTCTAATGAAGTTGAAAACTCCTATCTATGGTTACTTACCCATTGCTGCGTGACATATCTACTATAACGAAGTGAAGTTGTTAATAATGGTGTTATAACTAAAGAAAAGTACCACTGAAGTGATTGATCCTATATATGGCACGAATAATTTGTGTAACTTAGAATCAAGCACAACATAGTTGTGGTTCAAAAACTGAGTCCAGAATGTGCGTTTTATAACAAATACTTCAAAACTTCCATTTAGTATACGCAGCCTCACTCTGGCCACTTACTCATTGTTAAAGTCAAAATTTTAAAACGTGAAACGAGAGCAGAGAACTGTAATAGTCTACGTGTTGTTCTGAAGCATTTGCTACAAATATATCACGTCATGGAAGAATTAATATAAAATAGTAGTTTACAAATGGCGTTGAAACAGTTATTGAAAATTTATATTACCCCTGGTGAATTGTCTATTTTACATTGAACTACCTAATATGAGCCGTTTATTTTGGAGAGAGATAACATTTGCCAGTTTTTCTTCACAAATAAACGTTTGTGTTAGAAATGTATCTCAATTGTGTCTTGGCAAGTGTATGAAGAGTATAAGAAATGAAAGTAATGGAAACAAAGTCATGAATAAAGGAATATATATATATATATATATATATATATATATATATATATATATATATATATATTGATGCTAAAGTGTAAGATTTTTATTGTGAAGTGTGCTTTATTGTTTTAGTGTGATAAGTAAAACTCCACAGGAATTATAGACTTGAGTAAAGGTATTTTATTTTTATTTTCCTGTACATTTTTCCATTATTTTACAAGTACTTATAAGGTAAGAGAAGTATATGGGAGGTTTGAAGGTGGGGAAAGGGGAAGGCTAAGCAAGGCCGTAATGCGTAAATGAGCAATACAATTGAGATAAGTGGGAGAAGAAGTTGAGAGCAGGATGAAATAGTAAGAGAAAAGAATTTATGTTTAATACATTGTGAAAAAATATCACAGCAAGGAAGGGTTCTTCAGATTAACATTAACGTATTAAAATATATCTTTAATAAAAATTGTAAACTTGATTATACTCCATATTTTTTCACCGAAATACGGAAAAGAGCAAGTTGTTGGTGTCAATGTGAAATATCCTTACGCAAAACCTGGCAACGCCATGTATGTCATCTAATAGATGGCTGTGATAAATAAATACCTGAGTAATAACGGGTTTTTAGACTAGAAATATTTAATATGTAAGTAGTCACTGTCATCGTTTAACTTTAACTCTCTTCATCGTCAGTCGGAGGCGGAGTCGCGTGGTAGGTGGAAGGAGCGGAGGCAGGAAATATGGTTGAGACTGCTGACAAACGGCCTTTCTGTGTGGGCCGCACGACGATTCCTGTTTTCCCGTTTTGTTTAAAAATCGAAAGTAAACACGTTCACACGCGTTACAAACCGATTTTCATAAATGGGTCTGTTCATGGTCGTGCACATAATGTTCTGATATCGCTAATGTTCCTTGACAACCGATTGCTTCATGTTGCGCAGTCTTTGTAATAGAAAAATACGAGTCTCAGAATGGCAGAATAATATCAAACTCAATTGCAAATAACATAAAAAATCATATACACACCAGTAATAAACAAAACCTAATTAACCACATAAATTATTTTAACTTTAACACACCTTAAAATCTGAAAAACTGTGCCAAACATCGACATTAACAATATCCATCTTCTTTCTGCAGAGAGCAACAGTGATTTAACCTAATCATACTGATAGAGAATTTGTGGCTCGATTAGAATGTGATTAGACAGCTAATGATTTAATATCCTTTGCAGGTTTGTTTACTGCCTGTATGGAAGTATTAAATTTTCTGATATATTGTAAGTTTAGTTCCAATGCTGTCTCAATAGAGATATAAAGGAAACTCTCAATTATTTCTGAATTGACCACTGCCTTTCACTCCAAATTAAGTAAAAGAATAATTAATGAACAAATAATTGATGATGAATTAGATTAAGTTACTTCATCTTGTTGTAAAGGAGGTCTTGTTCGTCAAGAATTAGTCTAGGTTCTTTTTTCATCACGTTTTTAAATGTTCTTCGAGTTTATATATAATTTGCCGATGTCGACGTTTCTATTGATAATCTTATTCGAAGTATTTGAATTAGATGACAACAAAGACGATCGCAATCAACTGGTGGCGCAGAAAGATAATTTGTTTCACAAACTGAGGCCCTTGACATTGATTTACCTGCCTATTTCGATATTTCAATATTTCCCGACTTATAAAGCAACAAAATCTGCGCCAATAATCGCCACAGGTACCGGGAATGTCATTAAAATCATCTTCAAACTTTCATGAGCATCCCACACAACAGGTTATCGAACTGTACGCAATCCTTCCCTTTTTCCTTCCTCATTCTCGTTCTGTGATTTATTTTATTTATTTTACGTCAAAAAACAGTTAAAACTGTGTATGACGTGCTATGAGGAAAAGTGAATTGTGTGCACATTTTCAAAATTCTGTGATCCCTACACTAAGTCATATACTACTTAAATTTCGAAGAAAGAAAAAAAAAGCTCTCATGTAATAAAATCTATTTTCAAGAATAAAAAGGCAATAAATTTTGGATCTTATCCATGTTGTCCTTCGGAATAATATTTCTGCCGCGACAACGTGGAAACGATAATTTGAATAATTGCATTTCCCACTGAATTCTAGAAGACGTGCAGAGAAAATGAAGTTACTTTTATGTCCAGAAGCAAAACAAGGGGTCATCTCAGCATTTGCTCAATGGATTAGGAAAACTGGGCGAAACTGGTCGAAGTAAGTAAGTCTGTAAGTTGGGAGTCATACACTTCCCTTGGGCAGGGGTAAATCGCGAGTAACGAGTCAACAGAGACATGAGACTGTTGATGGGTTAACCAAAGAATAAAGATAAAGCAGTGTACAGAAATCGCTGACATTTTAATTCTTACGTAATAATACAGTAACTTGCTTCGGTCCGTTCGTCACTTATATTTAAACACCTTCCAGTCGCCGATTGAAACAAATGTCTTTCGACGAGTCCCGGGTACGCTGGTGGGGGACTGACAATTGTAATAACTTTCACGAAGGTTGTAAAAACTTTCTGAAAATAACGTGTTGAAACATTGTGAAACACGTTTTAACAACTGAAATGCGTTTTGGTGACTTACGGTATCTTCAGACGTGGTTATTTGATTTATGTTAACAAAGCAAATTCATTGACACAATTCTTTGCCGGTTTCCCCAAGTTTAATCCGGAAACGTTTTTACACAAAATTCGTGTATTTAATAGTTTCAATATACATTCAACTACACTAATGAAACTCGTTGAATTAACTTCCTCATTTTCATGAATCAATACGACTCAAATCATCATTAAAGATAATTTAAACATTATTAACGAAACGAAAAGTAAACAAGCATTTATTGTACTTTTTCATAAACTTTCTATGCCTCAAAATGGGTGAGTGAGCAATGTAAATGTTTAAAATACACTTTTTTATAAACTATAAAGCCAAAGAAATGTTTTTAATATGAAAATATCCGCAGGAGTCTTCTCACTAAGCATGTAGTAGGCTACCCTTTCCATAAAGTGCGAAAAACATCACTGTTGTTAAAATCAAAATGATTAGAGAAGACGCTTTCTCTAAAAGAGTACGTTCGTCCCCTAGAATCCTCCACAGGTTCTCCAGCCAGTCAGCCTCATCTCGACGGCCACCGCGCCCCACGCAGTCCCCCGCCCACGCCCCGCCCCCTCCGCCGGCCGCTCCGCGCCGCCGGGGCGTCGCGGCGCATCACGGCCGGCGCGCGTCAGCTGTCTAGTGGACGAGCGGCGGCGGTGGCGGCGCGGGGGCGGCGCGGGGGCGGGGCGGGGGCGGGGACGAGTCGGGGTCGCCGTGGTGGCGCCGCCGCCGGCCTAAATCCATTAGCGGCGCCGATCAGCGAGGGGCGCGCCCCCGCCACGCCCCCTCCCTCCCGCCCCGCCCCGCCCCCGGCGTGGGCGGCGGTGGGAGGGGACAGCTGGAGCGGGGGCGCTGGGAAATTAAAGCCGAGCGACGCCGCGGTGCTGGCGGACGCAATGTCCCCGGCTGGGATGGAGATCAGCTCAATGAAGATATTGGGCGACTGCGATTCATTCAGCTCCCACGAACACAAATGAAGACAATGCGTGCATTTAACGCTGTCTCCGTTCTCCGGGTTAGCTAGTTGTGTATGCGAAAGCGTTTCAATCTTTCGAAATATTTTTTCTTCCTCGTTTTACTTTGTAAGAAGAAAAAGAATTGTAGTTGTGCGCTGGAAATAGGTGATTTTTTCGACAGAAAATATCTTATTGCCGTCCCTGGTAAGGAAAAATTGGATGAATCTTGTCAGAATCCATAATTTGTGGGCCCTTAACACCGAAAAATCAATTGATGGCGAAACGTCTGTCAGTCATGCGTCCGTCCGTCCATCTGTCATCAACGCTAACGCCTAAACTGTTCAACTAATTTTCTCAAAAATTGATATAGCGCAATCGATCTAAGCAAACTCAACGTCTCGTCAGTTTCAAACGGATGTTTCGTTTTTGCGTGTTCCTTACATTAAGCTTGAACATTTTCAAAATATTCTCAACAATGGCTCCAAATTTTCTGAATAAACCTTTTCATCGGATAGCATTAAGAATAGAAATGCACGGGGCTCATTTTCGTTGGAAACCCTAATTTTTCGAAAATTTCGAAGTTCAAAATTTTTCGGCTTCTTTCAACTCCTACAGTATTGATGATATTTTTTTTTCTCAGTGACACACATCCTTCAAAAACAGATCATGAAACAAGGTAGTGTGCAATTCCTCGAAAACGTGAGTTGTGTTCATGTACTTAATGTTTATTTTTATTTGGAATTTATACATGAAGTTTATAAAGTAACATTTTCTCAAAAAGGTTTTTCTTTAATTCCATGGATAGAGCAAAGGATGCTTAAAAATGACGCGGGTCCTACTTTCCATGAACTCCTTGAATTATCGACAAGTGCAAAAGTTAGAAAAATTCCAGAAATGACGTCCTGGTGTAGCACCACTACTTTTTCTGGCAATTTGTTTTATTTTATAATTTAAATATTCATCTCTAAAATTTCAATCTTCTAAAACAAGTAATATGCATTCTTAACAGAGATTATTTTGGAACTGCAATGTGTCTTTTCTTCGATTTAGACATTAAAAATGTAGCACTTCTCATCTTCTTTTTTTTTACATTGAATAAATAAACAAATTAGTTGTTTGATTCTATTTGAACTTGTACCCGCTCTGTTTATTGATCCATATTAATGAAATATCATCAAATTGTTTTCAAACACACAACCTGCTATTTCTAGATTCGTTTGGAATATCCGATTTCTTTTAACTTATGACACGCAGGTAGGTTTCCATTCTATTCGAGGATAATTGTCTGCACAGCAATAAAATGACAACTGACCCAAAAGTTAAAAAAAAATAAATATGAAATTGTGAGAGTTGCGGTAAATAATATTGAACACACGGTGAAATTAAATTATAGATGATATTTCTACCAAACAATTAATTATCATTCGTTTTATAATTTGGTAATTATCATATTAGAATACGAGTATACTGATTAGGTTTGTTCCAACTTGAATATTAGAAATAAGAGGTGCAGCATTTAGCAGCATTTTTATTTGCATGAATAGAAGCTGCCAATTTCTTAGTCTTTCTTTGTTTTAAATGTCTTGTACTATTAAAACAGTGAAAAAAAATACTCCAACTTCCTGGTCTTACAAGTTTATTTAAATCCTTATGTTTTTATTCACTAACGATACCATTATCAACATTGTGGTCGACTGAATAAAATGGGAAAAGATCAAGCGTCAGAAGACACGACTTGAGAAATCTCAGAGTGACTCAAGAGACATTCTAGTATGAAGAAATACCTTGCCCAAGAAATAAGATGACAAATTATTTTCGAGTGTTGCCTTCACGTTGTTGTTATAGATCAACAGTTTGTTTCTAAAAAGGTTCCTCATGAGATGATGCATTTTAAATTTTTAGTTCTGATATAGCGGTTCAATATCGATAGGAATTGTTTCCAACGATAAATATGTAATGCGCAGGTATGTCATTATCTACAAAAGACAAATAGCACATTTTTCATGCTACTTATTACAGTGAAATTTTAAGTTGTGTTATTTTTGCAGCATGACATAATTATATTTTCAAAATTTTGTGTTTTGAATTTCGAGGTACAGTGTAAAGGTGTGAAAGGGAATGTGCGGATTTCACATTAATATCATGTGAGTTAAGAAGGGCTGTAAAACAGTGAATGAAAAAAACTGTAATTTATACTGTAATGTAATTAAATTATACTGTACTGTAATTTATACTGTAACTGTAATTTAAACTGTAATTATTAATATGACTTAGTGTATGGATCACAGAATTTTGAAAATGTGCACACAATTCACATTTCCCATAGCACGTCATACGCAGTTTTTAACTGTTTTTGACGTACAATAAAAAATAAATAAATACTAAATCCAAATAATGAATTGGAATTCACTGCATATCTCAAAAGAAACAAAATATTTTTCGCCGTAGCTCAGGGAAGCTGAATACGTATTTAAAGACGAAAGGCAATTTTGCAGATAATCAAAAGCTAAAAATGTTCATGACATTAAATACATCCTAAAAATAGGAAGCTGTCTCAACACAAATTCTTTTTGCAGAAAAATGACGCCAAAGAGACGAGATGAGATGACCCCAAAGAGACCCCCCAATGCAGGTGACCATTCCCACGGGAAGCAAGGAGATACACGAAAAGGCCAAGGAAGGTCAATTTCGGGTCGACACCAAACGAGACACGCCAATAGCCTCGCCCGCGCCGCAAGAGGCCGGCCAAAGCCAGCCGCGGGTCTGCGAACGAGCTGACACGGCGGCGGCGGCGCGAGGGGGCGGGCGGTCTATCGCAGGTCGGTGCAACGTCAGTCGCCAGCGAGCGGGCCCGTCCGTTCGCCCGTTCCGTCCCCCGCCGCATTCCGCCCCGCCCGCCCATCGCCCGCGGGACAATGGCGCCCTATCGCCCGCGCCACACGCCCATTGTGGGGCGGCGGCCGAGCGCAGCCGATGCCCGAACCGATGGCCCGGAGCGGCGCGAGATGGCGCGGGGCGGGCGGGGCGGTGGCTGGGATGAGAGGGACAGCCGAGGGCGGGGGAGGCGGGGTAGCATAGATGGGCGGGGTAAAGAACGGACCGGGTTCGCGGTGCGGGGTGGGGACGAGGAATGCAGTAGAGCAGGTGGTGGAGAAGAGTCGGCTGGGAGGGATCGGCAGGGAGGGTTCGGCGCGGAGGGTTCGGCGGGGAGGGTTCGGCGGGGAGGGTTCGGCGGGGAGGGTTCGGCGGGGAGGGTTCGGCGGGAGGGTTCGGCGGGGAGGGTTCGGCGGGGAGGGTTCGGCGGGGGCTGTTGAGGGGGGGGGGGGGGGGGGGAGCAGAGACGGTGGGGCCTCCAGGGTAAGTGGGGGGAAACGGGGCGGAGGCGAGCCAGGAGGGGTGAGTTGAAGCGAGTCGCCCAACCACCCACCGAACTCGAGGACTCCGTCGCTGCCTGGCATGAGACCGCACATTCAGAGCTTGCGGCTCTCTGCAGTTTTGAACTCTAGATGCAGGTTGAGAAGAGATCTAATGACCAAGGTTGAATCTCAAGTTTTATGTGTTATTACTTCGTCCTCTGAAACTAACTGTAAACACCTTGTTGAGGGACATTCTCATTGCATACATCTCTTTTTATACAAAAGGAAGCCTCACGGTTTGTTGGCGCAGAGCCCAAAATGAAACTTAGATATTGGTCCATTCAAATAGCATTTGGGTTAATGTTGAAACACAAATTTCAATTCCATAATGTGAAGAACTGTTTACTGTCGTAAAAATGCTACTATCGGCGTTGGAAACTAAACAAAAATGAAAAGTTTCAGCGACAACAATTTTATTGAATTAAACATCTAGATTCTTCCTAAATAACAATCAAGTTAAATTTCTCTTTTTAAATTATAGTCAGTTGTGAATATACTGAAATAAACTTTCGGTTGTGAAGACACTGGTCCTGATACAAAAATGTATTTAAAATGAACACTTGATCAGTTTCGGTGATCGCTCATTAAAGGTTATAGTGAAGATAGCCTACATACTCTAGAGAAAAAATACTTTGCAGCATAGAAGCGCGAATTCGAATAACATTAAAAGTTTACAGATTTCGTGAGTTATTTTGTAGTATTTCCGGTGAGTGAAAACGTTTGAGGGAACGTATCGCTAAGGAAATAATTCCATGAGTTTCGTGGAAATTCCGTCCTGGCTGAAGCGTTAATTGTCACAGACTGCGAGGTGAAGAGTAGTGAAATCCCTTTTGGATAGTACATCGTAATGTCTGTGAAAGGATGTTCCAGATCAGAAGAAATGTGTTAAATGATAAAAACCATACAATAGATCTAGAACTGCACGAAATAATAGAAATAAAAAAATGTGTGTGAGAATAAATGAATATATTGAAATATTGAATTCGTATTGTATTATTTTACAGAACCTCCGAAATAATAAAATCAGCCATTGAGACGAAATTAGTTTTGTTCGCGTAAGCGGCTATAGAGAACCTCTGATAAGCGAAAGAAAAATGATTGTCTCTAGAGGGTCACTATAACAGACGTCGACTGTAGTAATTTTTCAGAAATACAATTAACACGCGGAATGATCTACTCTGACATTTATGAAGTAGACTTACCAGGGAAAATATTTATTTCTTGAATATTCTTTCATTATAAAAATACTCATTTTCTGTAATTCATAAATTTTTGTTCACATCATATGTTTTTATTTTAAATCTGACAACTTGAAAAATATTAAAACAGAACGTTAATACATTGATAAGAGTAAATACTAAACAAAAAAGTCGGAAAACATTATTTTCCCTGATCAATATTATTATTTGGGAAGGGCCACTCACGTGTATAGTATTTAGTAAATATTGTAAGTGTTCATGTATTTTCATTCAAATTTTGCGTTTTTGGATTTCGTGTGGCCCAAATTTTGACAGAAGTCCTATTTTTATTGCACAATAATTTGGTTTGGAAGATATTTTAGCCTTTAATAAACATGCTGCAAGAAATAAATTATTCACATACATTTTTAAACAGTATGAAATTTTATAAAATCGCTGGAATATGAGTCTATGGGAAGAATTTTCTCACTAAATGAAATTACTGACATTAAGATAACTTCTTATGCTATTTACAATTTATTATCAGGAGTATTTTAAGGAATAAATAAAAATAATCGCATGTGCTGTGGTCAAACACAACAACTACACCACATACATCTTAGAACCATTTTTCTACGAAACCAGCTGGGGCATTGATAATTTGAAGAGTATATGATGATATAGCAATTAAATAACATAACTGCTTTCGTGTATCAAAACACGAGCTGCTAAAGCAAGAAATTACTTTTTTATACTTGTAATAAAAACACGTCTGAAATCATTTATGAACCTATCCATCTTAATTTCAGCTGTCATTTTTGAAGGCGGTTGAGGACAAGTTGCCTGCACTCAGGTAAGCCGTTTGAAAAATGTCAGGCTAAAATACATTAATGGTGTGGCCAACGATTATATCAGTGACAAAGTGAACTAAGCTGTCAAATTCTTCCAGTACACGAGCTCCAAAACACATATTTACGAATTTTATATTATTAATTTTATATTATCTGTAACACACTTTAAACGAGATCCAATAAAATTGCATTTTTCTTCAACAAATATATTATTTTTCTTCATTGCAAAATACAAAATTAGAGCCCCAAATAGACGCTTGTGCAGCGTATTTTATGCTCTGCTGAACGCTGTATGCTCACGGTATTTTCCTTGATCAATTTAATAATGATTATTAATTAACATTAATAATAACGCAGAAAAAAGTTGTAGTTACCTATCAAATTAGTAAATATATTTGAACATAGGATAGGAAGTGCAGTAAAAATTTACAAAGGTGGTTCAGGATAAATATTACAAACCTCGAGGGGATGTAGAAGAATTGAAGATAATAACTTTGAAATTAATTTGATATTTCATTGATGTATTGGATAAATCTCTGTATTAATTTATTTTAAAGAATATAAGGATAAATATAATTTATGATTTATTAATTAACTTCATCGTTAATTCATTGTAAAAATTGAAAGTGTGGTTATTATTGCCACTCATGTTCTGTCAATGTTTTGGTTAAATGGAAGATGATGATGAGAGTAACTTTAAAAAATACCTAGCTGCAATAGAAGATGTTATATGAATAAATAATTGTTAACAATAATTATATTTATAATTGCAAGTATTATATCGCTCTCAAACCAAAACATTCATTATCATACGTTGGCGTTAATAATTGATCCACCTACTTAATATAATAGGTCTTTTCTATGGAAAAAATTGGAGTATAATTAAACATAAGAACTACATACTTTCATATGACACTAAAGACATTTTGCACAACCTCATTTTCTTTATTTTTGTAAATATACAAGTTTCCAAAGTTAGAAACTTTACACCACATTTCTGAGAAAATTATCATCAATCATTTATTTTGACTAAGCAATTTATGGAACGAAAACGGCAGAAGTATGTCGATGGAATTGGAACGTCTTACACATTGCAAACAATTAAATCAGGCAGGGCTTGATACGGAACTTTCTGTAGTGGTTGACAATTTTCTTAGATTAGACTACTTCCTTGGAATACTTTCTGTAATATTTGACAGTATTCGTTTTGTTACATACTGACGACGCTTACTACTCTGAAACGTTAAGTACGATGGAGCTATGAGATCCAAACTACCCTAGTGATGATTCTCAGAAGCATAAAGGCTGAAGTTTACAAACCTTTTTACCTGCTAAAATTCTGCGTATGTTTCAATATAGAAAGCACATGTAACGCTAATTTCCCACTTGCTGGTTGGTTACTGATTACTCGCACGTCAACTAACGTGCTCATTCGTCTTATAAGTGTAGTGCATGTTATTTTCCTCGTAACGTGCCGGTGATCTTCCCCCGGTTGATGGCGAGATCTGGCGCCGACCTACTGCCGGCTAGCTGGGGGTAGGGGTGTAGGGGTGAGGATAGGACAAGGAAGAGTAAAGTGAGATAGCGCGCGGTCCCTAGTCCGTTTCTTAGTGTACTGGTCCGACATTCGCCTGGTGTTGATCGATTGATTTTTTCGTGTTTCCGGGCGCGTCAACTGCTTTGGTCATTGGTCTTGTAAATGTTTTTTTCTCGGGAGATGGCTGCGATCTTCCCCCGCTGGATGGCGAGATCCGGTGCCCACCTACCGTCGGCTAGAGAGGTTTCCCCCTAACCAGGACTCTCCCACCAGCGGGGCACCGCCCCAGCCGGGACAAGCTCTAAGCTCCCGACCGTTCTCCCGGAATATGTGGTAGTGTAGTGCATGTTAGTGTAAGTGTGTGTGTAAGGGGAGAGGATAGGAAAGGAAGAGGAAGGAAAGATCGCGCGCGGTCCGTGGCCCGTTTGTTAGGGTACTGCTCCGGAATTCGCGTGGTGTTGATCGGAGAAACCACGGAAAACTACCGATCAGAGCAGCTGGCCGCTAGAATTATCTTCCAGACAGCAACTGAATTCGATCTAGCTGAAAGGGTAGTGTCGAAAATCCTGCCGCCGCCGTAAGGACGTGTTGATCGAAGAAACCACGGAAAACAGATCAGAGCAGCAGGTCTCTAGAATTCTCCTCCAGAGAGAAGAAGACGATAATTAAGATAAGAAATTTTAAAGCATTTTTCGCTTGTGGGCTTGATGTGAATATTAAACATTTTTTTAAAGAAACGTTCCTTTCTCTTCATAATTAGCAATATATGTAAAAAATGGCGTTACATTTACAAACAATTGTGAAATATAACTGAATTGAAAAACATGTAAATGGTTTATCAATAAGTATGAAGCGAACAAATAGCATTTGTTTCGATGACAGTGCGCTCTAGCGGCAGCAGACCGCAATAATCCCGTGATAAGAATTTGAAGTGTGAATTACAAAACCAAGATTTTCTCAAAACGACTTCAATTTTTGTTTCTTTAAAACTTTGAAGCGATAGTGCTAAATGCAATCCATAAGATAATTTTAACGCTATGTTGCTCTATTCTAATCTTTCTAATTGCTCTATTCTAATTTTTCGACATGTTTCTTGCGTCGTTAATATTTACATTAGCAGAAATTTGTTCACATTATTGTATTTATGAGTACATGTGCTTTAAATATTAATTTACAAAGTTGTTGAAAACTCAATTTTTCTGTTACAATGAACTCAAAATTCCGCATTTTCAGAAACGTTGAAACGCCATTTTTTCAAAATGGCTCCAATTTTTCCTTCAATTTTTTTCAACCTGTTGTGCTAATTACAGTGTTTAATCCGACATAAAGTTCATTTTGATGTATTTTGTTTTTTCAAAAATTATACAAATGTTTTTTTTAAATGACTTTTACGCCGTTAATCTGCACATTTCCTGCGATTTGTAAAAACAATTGTATTTGTGAGTTTAAGTGCCTCAACTGACGTCAAGTGAACTTTATCGAAAACTCATAGAGTTTGTGAGCAAAATAGCTTCAAATTTCGCAATTACAGTAACTCTTAAACCCATTTTCATAAAAACTACTCCTAATTTTTCAATGAAAATTGCTATTTAGAATGAGGTTTTACTCTTCTTTATCATTCTTAAAGTAATATTTCGGTTCTACTATTAGCAAAACGAAAAGTTAAGATAATGTCAAACAAATGTACTTTGGGCGGCTATAGATTGCAGCTAACAAAAGAATGGCGCAAGTGTAATGTCAGTCCACACCAAGGAAAATTCCCATTCGTGTATTTACTCGTCGTTTTTCTTTCTACGCACATATTCGCTCAAATACACTCCAACATATATTCGTAATATAACTGCGGTCATCGGACAACTTACAAATTACAAGTGTTACTTGTCTGCCCCATAGGCTATTGAAACTTCTCAGGGCAATGAAGTAAAGTTTGCAATGGTAGGTCTTTAATTTTGAAACTAAATAACATTTGTTTAATCAGCTATTTTCTCTCTCTGTCTAATAATTACAGATAACTTGTACATGCAATACGTTACTTCAACGAGTTGGCAATAAACAATAAATCAGTAATAAGGCTCTCAAATAATTAACCTTTCACTTACTTCTTCCCTAATCACTTACACTGTGACCTAAATTATTTACATCGTCGTTTAGTTTTAACATCTTTTGTTTTGCGAAACATAAAGAGCACTGGAGATTACTGAACCTGCAACTGCTTTCGCTTTCTGATTCGGAGGTCACTATTGTGTCACTAGACACTTTTAAATGAACCAAGTAGTTAGTTAATAGACAAGGAAACATTTTTGCCGCAATGTGCCGCCTTGATTTGCCGACAGTTCCGACAAAGGTTCGCATTTAATTAATTATGAGGTTTAGGTCAACGGCACTACTCAGAAAACTTCGGCACTGCGATAAGAGGCATTAACACTTCAGTAAAAAGAGTGGAACTCGAAAGTACCACCGGGAGCGGTAGCTCAGTGCATCAACTGAAGTCACTGCAGCGCCTCTGACCGGGAGGTCCTAGGGTCGAGTCCTGACGGCGGCAAGATTTTCGACACTAGCCAGGTCGAATTCAGTCGCTGCCTGGAGGAGAATTCTAGCGGCCGGCTGCTCTGATCGGTAGTTTTCCATGGTTTCTCCGACCAACACCAGCCGAATGCCGGAGCAGTACCCTAACAAACGGGCCACGGACCGCGCGCGATCTGTCCTTCCTCTTCCTTCGTCCTATCCTTTCCCCTTACACACACACACACACACACACACACACTTACACTAACATGCACTACACTACCATATATTCCGGGAGACCAGTCGGGAGCTTAGAGCTTGTCCCGGCTGGGGCGGTGCCTCGCTGGTGGGACAGTTCTGGTCAGAGAAAACCCACTAGCCGACGTTAGGTCGGCGCCGAATCTCGCCATCCAGCTAGGAAAGATCACCGCCATCTCCCGAGAAAAAAAACATGCACTCCACTAACGGAACTAATGACCAAGGCAGTTGACGCACCCGGAAACACGAAAAAACCAAACCAAACCAAACCAATCGAAAGTACCGTAGATGCTCGAAGCGAACTGAATATAACTTTCAACCTAATCCCCTTTACCGTCTATCAAACGTTCCAACACCTTGGATATGTACGTTGGGTTGTCTATCCCATGTGCGGCACATTTGAGAACACTTTGTTATTATGTATAAGTACTTTTTGTGTTGAAGATTTAATAGGGCATGGATAATTCATTGTGAATGTCTGTCCGTAACGTGGAACAACGGAGTTGTTGATACGAGAGTTCGTAATGTAATATGAGATACATAAGGCGTGTATGTAAAAAGGCTAGTAATGTAATAGGGGTATTGTGCGTAGAGTATTCAATTTTTATTATAACACCTCTTACTTACTCCATTTCTCTAACAAGTACTTACACCTACTAATACATCATATTTATAATCTGGCATACTAAACATTCCCATAATGATCCTCTGGGAATATGTTCAAGAAACATCTTACATTGCAGTCAGCATGAAGAATTATTCTGCTATTTAAAAATTATACTTTTCAGATTATATGCACTTTTTAAATGCATTTTAATTATTATGTTTTTATAAATACTTTAATAAAATATGTTTATGGTGGCGTAAAACATTTACATTACTGAAAATAGAGAAGTTATCTGACACGTTACTTTGAGAGAATCAAGTGTAGGGCTTCTGGATGGAACATTTAAGGTATTTCCCACAGTGATGAAACCAAGGTTTGCAATTTTTAGTGACATACCATGCCTTCCCTCTTGTTTAAACTTTCCTAAAACTTTAACGTATTTAATTTGCAGTTTGAGATGTAAAGAATTGCTTTCTAGGCACAATAAAATAAAAACAGCTAAAAAAATAAGAACACATTGGAAATCAATTTTATTTTAAATCATATCTAATATTTTTGTTTCTCACGCGCAAGTATATTATTTTAATTTATTATCGAATCATATGATTTTCTATTTATCTTCCCTTAATTTTTCACATTTGGATTCTGAGTAGCAGCCTCTGCTTAGAAGTATATTCCCTCAAAAGCAGCAGCTGAATAACTTCTCTTGATTGATGCTCATTCTTCTCCGAAACAAAACAAAAAAATCCACTTGACTGTGCCTTCGCGCTTCTGTCTCTATTTGCACCATACTGTCGCCACGTATGCGCATCACGCTACCACCCCCTCCACCGCGGGTCCCGTTGCCAGCACCGCCTTCCACCCCTTCCCCCCCTCTCCCTCCCCCCCCCCTTAACCGGCCCCCCCCCGCGACCTCCTCTGTCAGCCGCCCCACGCCCTCCGCCACCCCACCACCGCCCCCGCCACACACACCGCCGCCGCTGCGGCTTCCCCCCCCCGCCCACCCCGCCCCGGGCCGCTTATTGCCCAATAACGTCGCCACGACCCCCCTCGTGCCCCCCACCTCCCTGCCACCCCAGCCGCCTCCGCCGTTATTTGTTGTCGAGACGCCTCCTCGTCCTTTCCGCCCGCGTGCAACCCCCTCATCCCTGGCTCCGTCGCGACGCCTCGGCGCCCAGCAGCAGCTCCTGCGAAGCTTGTTGCTAGGCGCCAACAACGCGCGCATGCACAGGGTGGTTCGGAATGTTACAAACTTTTAGGTCACTTAGAGATGTCAAAGATCGTCAATGAAATGAAGTACTCTTTAGGACATGTCTTCAAGCAGCAGAATCTTTGGATGCGGACATGGTCGTAAACCGAAAAAATCACGGTTTGAACAGGACGTGTCGCAATTTTTTTTTCATTTGTTTAATTTTCGCCTTTTTCCACACCTTTACATGTGTTATGTGAACGAACAGCAGGATATATTTTATTGGAAGATAATATTGATTTTCCCATCTCTTGACATCCAGCATACGGCATGACCAACTGATAGTAGAGTGTCAGCCTTACGGCCCGAGAATGACGGGTAACGTCAGTGGGGAAAGGACAAGCGCACCGAACAATAGGAGATGAATAGTGATCCAGTGACTGTGTTCTGGTGACCGTGCTCCCAGTGAGCTAGAAGGCGTGTATACAGGTTGTATACGACCCAAATTTGGAAATGTAAGCAACGAATGGCCAGCGTGCCGACACGGGCACTCGGCACAGCGAGGAACGTTGCGAGTCTGTAGTCAAGGCAGCTCAAAAACCAGTGGAATATTCTGTAACTTGAAAACGCGATATTTGAACAAGCGGGTTTTTCCACGCCTCGGAATTTGTTGAGTAGAGGGATCTCCGTGAAAATGTACAATTTCTCCACCTGGGTGCGATGGTCGCAAGCTTCGGACGTGCGAGATATGCGAGGGCTCTTGCCACGGGACTGGAGGCTACGAGCGGCGCGGAATCGGGAGAGGCGGCTGATGTTTCTGCAGTGCCTCTGATCGGGAGATTATAGGTTCGAGTCCCGACGATGACAGGATTTTTGGCTCTAGCTTGTCAGCTAGGACGAATTCAGTCGCTGTCTGGAGGAGAATTCTAGCGGCCGGCTGCTCTGATCGGTAGATTTCCGTGGTTTCTTCAATCAACACCAGCCGATTGACGGAACAGAACCCTAACAAACCAGCCCCCGACCGCTCCCCTCGATCTGTCCCTTCCCTCTCTTGTCCTGTCCTCACTCCTTTCGTACACACACTTACACTTACATATACTACATTATCACGCATGACGGGACATCAGATGGAGGCTTAGAGCTTCTAGCAGCTGGGGCGATTCCCCGCTGGTGGAAGATATCTGGTTGGGGAAACCCCGTTAGTTGACGGTGCCTCCTAAAGTCGGAGTCAGATCTCGTCATCTAGCGAGGGAATATTACCACCACCTCTCGCGGAAAACATACTCTACACTTATGGGACTATGATCATAACAGTTGACGGTACCGGAATCAGTAATTACTGACAACGAGCGAGGTGTGCGCAGGCTGGGGTACTCGAGTCCACTAACTGACAGCTTGCATTAAGTGTTATGGGGCGGAGTGCTGCCCGAATAGTGCCCTCAAAATTGTTGTAAGCATGATATAGTGTTTGTTAAAGTATACATAAACCTATAAATAGACATTCCGTCTCTGTTACTTACTCTATCCAGAAGACATTTACACACACCACACTAGCACACATTATGAAAACCGTGCGTCTGTATCCACACTTCCTTGTTCTACCAGGGACATTTCTCCCTCGGGGTGGTCACCTAGTCGTTAGCCTCTTTTCACACACCCCGTAGGCGCACACGTTCATCCTTTGGACCGGGAGCGGTAGCTCAGCACATCACTGATGTCACTGCAGCGCCTCTGACCGGGAGGTCCTAGGTTCGAGTCCTGAGGCGGCAGGATTTTGACACTAGCTTTTCAGCTAGGTCGAGTTCAGTCGCTGTCTGGAGGAGAATTCTAGCGGCCGGCTGCTCTGATCGGTAGTTTTCCGTGATTTCTCCGATCAACACCAGGCGAATGCCGGAGCAGTACCCTACCAAACGGGCCACGGACCGCGCGCGATCTGTCCTTCCTCTTCCTTGTCCTATCCTCTCCCCTTACACACACACTTACACTAACATGCACGCACTACCACATATTCCGGGAGCCCGGTCGGGAGCTTAGAGCTTGTCCCGGCGGGGGTGGTGCCCCGCTGGTGGGAGAGTCCTTGTTAGGGGGAAACTCCACTAGCCGACGGTAGGTCGGCGCCGGATGTCGCCATCCAGCGGGGGAAGATCACCGCCAGCTCCCGAGAAAAAACATGCATTACACTAACGGGACTAATGGCCAAAGCAGTTGACGTGCCCGCTGACACGAAAAAATCAATCAATTAAAAACCCGGCCGGAGCGGTGTGCCGCTGGTGGAAAATGCCTGCTTGGGGAAAACCCCGCTACTCGAGGGTAGGTCGGCGCCGGATATCGCCATCCAGCGGGAGGAAATCACCACCACCTCCAGAGCAAGTACACGCACTACACGTACGAAACTAATGACCATTGTAGTTGATTCGCCCGGTATCACTAACAATGAATGAATCGAAGCCCTCAACCCGTCTATGCCTCTGCCCCTACCTTAAGCTAACGACGCGAGTACCGCCGGGATGTAAACAATCTGAGAGGTTCTTTTTTAATCGGGCGAACCCGGCAACACGCAGCTTAGCACTGTCTTCTCCCTACACCCACCTGGGGACTATCGACGTGAGAACTGCCAAGAAACTCAAGTCCAGAAGGACGGTTGCAAGTCAGGTTTTTAACTTAACGTAGAAGGACGGTTGCAAGTCCAGGAGAACACATGTCGGCAGACCAGTCGGGTACTTAGAGACGGATATCGCCATCCAGTGCGGAGAAGATCACCGCCACCTCGCGTGATAAGGAAACATGCACTGAACTTACGGGACGAATTATCTTTGCTGTTCGCATGCCCGGAATCACTAATCAATTAATGAATAAAACTGACGACGTCACATTATCTTGCGTATTTGATTTTGAATGCACATCTCTATTATTTCACTTGAAATCAATACTATCTTTCTAGTTTTACATTCACTGCAAGCATTTACGCTTTTGCTGTTTATCCACGCCAATTCATTTTCTTTGCTGCATCTTTTGGCCTTCGCTCTACGTCACCCACAGCTCTCTTCTTCCTCTTCTCTGCTCCCTCACTCGATTTCCATGCATATGGTGAGAGCCTACCGACATCAAGCATTTAAGGCAGCTGAGACACTTCGCGGCAGCTGACAATATTTTGGTTATGCACGTACCATTGTTCCCAAAATTAATGACAGGGCTATAAGAGTGCTTTTTAATATCATTTATGAAGAATTTTATTAATTTTCATGCTATATCAAAGAGACCTTTACTTTTAATTCAAGTTGTTGTGAAAAAGTACACAGACAAATATTTATCTGCTGTAGGATTCCTTAACCTATCTACAATATTTTTGTTAAGAAATATTAGACGTTACCTGGGTTCTGTAATAAGCTTTTTCTGTTGAAAATTCTCCGATTTTACATAACTTTCTACTCTGTAGCGAGAAAGTAAAAACGACTTAGTAAGTAAGTAACTTATTTATTGGCTGTAACCTAAGTTATACACCAGTACGTAAAAAACAATAAGAATACAGTTACTCAAAAATACAAAACTTAATTACAAAATACTTAAAACTAATACAATTTTAAACATATTTACATTACACTAATCTTAACAACGACAGGTATGTATTTTTTGTTTTGATAAATATTTCAAAATGTTCACAGTATTCACATTCACTTTAGTATCAAATATAATATGTTATTAAATTTAGTTAGAGAGCAAATTCATTAAAAGAAAGTAAATGATCGTAACTTAAAACAAAATTTAAGGAAATGAAAAAAAGTTTAAATATTACTCTGGTCATTCAGCCTCAACAGGTTCACGATGTTATGAATTTCTTACCGTACCATCTCTTAATGGTTAATAAATTCGACAGAACTTTATAATGTTATAATGTTTGCTGGTGATTGAGATTGTATGTCATACATCTTTCTAGTTCCAATACTTAGTAGGTTACGTTTTTGAATTTGTGTTTTGCACTGTTAAAATCAGCTAGCCTAATTTGAGCCATTACTTTGGCTTGTGCCAATGGTACTTTCTAGTATAAATATGGTTTACATTTAAGGGATTCTGTATGTTTTATTAATTTGTAGATTAGGCTGTAAGATGACAAAGCTAATCTACGATTCTATCCTATATTCCGTATTTCTATCCTTCTAAAACACATTATTTGTGTACAGGTTGCAAATACGTGAAATCGTCGTCTCAAGCTCACTCGACTCTAGTAGATCGTTTGATTGCTACCGAGAGACTCGGATATTGGTTTTCAGAATAGTAACCCAGTTCTATTTTTGGCCGTGAGCATTTTCGTATGTATAACATAGTTTGCTTAATTGTATGTATCATCATTTAGGAAATTTATTTTCAGGCATTTTCATTTGCTTCGTTTTGAGAATTTATTTTCAGGTATTTGCAACCTATATGCAGGCAATTCTGAAGAGAGCAATGCTGTATGTAGATAAATTGATGCAAATGCCTGAAAATAGATTCCCCAATCCATGCTACATACAAGAAGCAAAAGTAAAAACGTCTTAAGAAATATGCAACTAAATTTAAAAATAATATTTTTTGGATGAATGGAAAACCTCAAAATTCCAAAAATATCGCGTAAAATATATTATCTTTTACCAAATTTACAATTTTAACAATGTCAATAAATATTTTTCTTTCCAATTAAGCAAAATAAATTTTCCTATTACATTACCCCCGTCGATAGCTGCGATAGAACAGAAAAAATTGAAACGGAGAATAAAAAACATATTTAGTTTAAATTACAGCAGAATTCGTGACTTCGAAATATCCTGTAATTGACGTTCTCGTGAAGTTATTTTTGCGACCCGTAGGCAAAGGTCCCGCTGGAGGTCATTAGGAACAATCATAGTTCGCGTGAGCAGGCGCTTTTTGTTCGTTATGGCGAGTAATTACCTATCATGCTTTGCCTCAAATTGGACTCACCTGACCTACATATCAGTAGCAATATTCATAACTCTCTTCCTCACTAATTCACAGTACACGATCAGATACTCTCAAAATAATAATTTGTATTATTAACTGAGTTAATGGTTTTTATGTCCGCAAGAAAAATTCTCAGTATAATTTGGTTGTATATGATCTCACTTTATTTCTGGATATGCGAAAAATCGAGCAGGTTACGTAGATCAAAATAAATATTATTTTTACTTCCAGATCACAGTTGCAAGTTTTGGCTAAAGACATTGCCTGTTTGAGATAGGAATTACACGATTTTAATGGTTATTAGCTTTTCCTGTGTGTAACACATCCTCACGAAATTTAACAATAAACATCAAGCAATGGAGAAAATAATGATTTGTAATACGTAAAAAAGTATATGGAATAAAATGCGAGATAAAAACTACGAGTGTCATATTTGCTTAATAGAAATAACTTTAAAAATCAATATTCTAGCTCTTATATATCGAGAAAATATCACGAAAGCTTTTATTATCGAAATCAAAATTAACTGAAACCAAATAGTTTTTTATGTATTCTATTTATAGGTCGTCCTATTTAATGGCTGACAAAGGGACTGTCGGTGGGTTCCTAGAGAGAGAAAGAAAGCTGAAGAGTAACTTAAAAATTACACTATCAATTAATTAATCAATATTTAAATTTGTAAGGAAAAATGTTTGCTTTTAATAAATTCATATTCCTGCGTTGTGAAAGTTGATTCTAATGTTCATTGCAACTGACAGTCTCAATTGTTCTCAGTCATATCAAACATTTTTGTATTTCATTCAGTTGGAAGGAACAGCTAGGGAAGAAGGTTGATAGAGCATGGAATTAAGACATATAAATACTAAGGACCGTGTTCAAAGGTTACAAATAGCATGGATTTGTATATTTAGTATTGAATATTCACAAACTGCAGTCAAAATTGTTAAACCAAAAAATATGACATACTTAATATTTAAAACTTCACTATCCCATAAATAATACTTGGTGATGGACAAATTCTCTACAAAATAATTCTCAACTACTTAAACCTTCATTAACTCAATTTCAGTGATTGACGAAGATGAGATTCTCAGATTGTGAGTCCTGAAATGGAGGCGATGAAAACCAGAGGGGCGATCCCAACCATAAGATCAATTCTAGAGAACGACAAGTGAAGATGTGATGATTTTTAAAAAATGATATTTTTAAGAACAAACTCGTTTATCAATTTTTATACTTTTGACGACTGAACGCTGTTTTGATGTAGAGGTATCCGTATAATCTAGCTGGCAACATCTTTAGGCCCTTTTGTTGTGGGTAGGCTCACTCTGGTAGTAACCGCCTGAACTAGCTCTCTTGGATTTGAGAACCAATGTAGTTCATTGTTTATTTACCGATGTTCGTCAAGAAAAAATATGAAATATATCTATCATTTAATATTGTTTCACTTACACTCTAATAGTGTATTCTTTGTGTAATAATGTATTCTGTAATAATTCTTTGAACGTTTTGATTAAATAGATGTGGGGGGTCAGCCCGACGTTCTGCTCTGTAATGATGTCATTAGAAGTGCAAGCGCTCAAAGGGACTTTGGAGGCAATGTCATTTTATTCCATCATGTCACGAAGACTGTATGTTCCCGCAGGGGACAAGACACGGACAGGATTCAATACCTCTCATTGACCCATGTTTAGTATGATCAGTGCGTACAAAATCAAATATTCAAAAATGAAAGAGAAAATACTTCAATTTGAGTGCTAAATTTAGTTTGAATATTAAATGTGTTGCAGTATGCTCACATAATAATTGATTGAAAATAATAAGAAAGATACGTGTCCAATAATGGAAGGAATAAGACAGAGATCAATATTTTGAGAACATATGTCTAAAATATGAAAACATATTACATATAAACAATTTTTACGCTAATTCATCTCGTAAAATGGACGAATAATGTGGTCGAATGCTCGATTAAGCGAAATTAGGATTTTCAATTGAACATTCGTTTAGGACTCATTTATAGTGTCTCAGAGCTTCATAAAACGCTACATGGCACAGGAGTCTCCATGTAGTGAAATACGACGTTGCAAATTTAGAAACAGAAAAGTGCTCTTCAGAGGTTATTTAATAATTGGCGTTAAACTTAAAACAAAATACATAACAATTCGAATATTACTTCAGCTGAATTTCAGCTGATTAGTGGAATATTCCTTAATATCCCTATAACACAACGCTGTGCTTCGCTAGTATTACTCGAGTTGTGAGGTTTCCACAAGTGCGGAAACCCCATAGATTCAGCGTATGTGCATGTTTAGTCATTTAAGGAAACAGAATCAACAAAACCAATGATTGTGAATAATACGTAATAATTCATATATGTAATACCTATCGTGTATATGTATCTATATGTATATTATCCATTTCCTGAATGTAAGACACGGATCGGGAACTCTTAAGGTCCAATCCCTGATGGTGGCAGAATTTTCGACACTGGCTATGGAGAGATATGTCGGATTCAGCTATGTCTGGAGGAGAATTCTACCGGCCAGCTGCTCTGATTGGTAGTTTTCCGTGGTTTTGCCGATCAGCTCCAGGCGAATGTGGGAGCAGTACCCTAACAAACGGGCCACGGACCGCGAGCGATGTATCCTTCCTCTTCCTTGTTCAATCCTCACCCGTTACTCATATACACTCACATGCACTATAGTATCACACTTGTCGGGAGATTAGAGCTTGTCCCTGATGATAGGAGATACCTGGTTCGGGAAAATCTTCGCAAGTCGACGTGGGTTGGATCGGTCTCACAATCTAGCGTGAGAAGAACACCGCTACCTCCCGTTGATTGATTGATTTTTTCGTGTTTCCGGGCGCGTCAACTGCTTCGGTCATTAGTCCCGTTAGTGTAGTGCACGTTTTTTCTCGGGAGATGGCGGTGATCTTCCCCGCTGGATGGCGAGATCCGGCGCCGACCTATCGTCGACTAGTGGGGTTTCCCCCTAACCAGGACTCTCCCACCAGCGGGGCACCGCCCAGCCGGGACAAGCTCTAAGCTCCCGACCAATCTTCCGGAATATGTGGTAGTGTAGTGCATGTTAGGTTAGTTCGACATAGCTGAAAAGCTAGTGTCGAAAATCCTTTGTGTGTAAGGGGAGAGGATAGGACAAGGAAGAGAAAGGACAGATCGCGCACGGTCCGTGGCAGTTTGTAAGGTACTGCTCCGGCATTCGCCTGGTGTTGATAGGAGAAACCACGGAAAACTACCGATCAGAGCAGCCGGCCACTAGAATTCTCCTCCAGACAGCTCTGAATTCGACATAGCTGAAAAGCTAGTGTCGAAAATCCTGCCGCCGTCAGGACTCGAACCTAGGACCTCCCGGTTAGGGGCGCTGCAGTGACATCAGTTGATGCACTGAGCTACCGCTACCGCTACCTCCCGTAATAACATTTATGGGATTAATGTCGTTACAAGTTGACGCACTCAGAATTACTAACCAATCAGTAATTGATTACAAGAGAAAAAATATTTTTAAACAACGAAGTAGATATGAGCATTTAAAAACATATGGCAACAATATGAAAACCATTGAAATACTGAACGATGACTTATTCATCAAATGTAAAAGAATGCTTACATTGTGAAAACGATAACAATTCTCACAAGTTCAGAAAACTACGGAATTCAGGTAAGGAAATCGTAAAAATATTTGGAACATATGGTGCAAGTTCGAAGGAAACTGCACGCGAGTCCAAGTATTGTTTGAGGGCAATTCCAGGCGCAGGATTTCCTCGCTTGCCAAGGAAAGCCTAGTGTAAGTCAGTGCTCTTCCTCGACTAAACAGAGGTCTCTCCGAGGACAGTAATTTCGTATATTCGATTCCTACTACTATTAAATTTAAGGCGAACATTGATATTTCTAATAAAATGTTTATTGATCTGGGTTATCCGGGTGACGCCGCGTCGAAGGCTGGGGTGCCGACGTTTCGACCGACATATCGCGGTCCTCTTCAGGGCTGAACTGCGAGTCCGCAGTACGTCGGCACCCCAGCCTTCGACGCGGCGTCACCCGGACAGACCACATCATGACTCTGGCCGCGAAAGCCTACGATATCATTTAAAACGTTTATTAGATCATTGCTAGAAAATGTTAAGAATAAAATATTTTTGGCAAGGGGAAAAGCACGAAATGTATATTCTGCAACTATATGTACACAATATGAAACATATCAAATCTTTTTCATTGATTTACCTCTTTAATTGACGAAAAACAGTAAAATTCTACAACCTCTTAAGACAGATGACAAGCTAGAAAGCTACCTCACGAAGAGGGACCACTTAAGACGTAATATTCTTAGGCGTGAAGGTATTAAGGCGTTTTATAAGGTGTAGCATATGGCGCAAGTCCGTGGAAATACGGATGCAAGTCGGAATATTCCTTGAGAAGCGCTGCACTCGCGGCGGCGGGTTGCTCGCATGCCGGCGGTGCGCGGCGCGGGGTGGCGCGGCGCGGCGCAGTGCTCCGCCCCGCAGCGGGGTAATTGCGGGCGTCGTGGGCGGTGGGCGGGGCGGGGGCGCGGGCGGCGCAAGGCGAGCCTCGGAGCGAGGTCAGCGCGCCGGGCCGCGCCGCGCCGCGACGGCGCCGCGGCGTCGCGTCACGTGACGGCGCCGCGCCGGCGGCGGCGGCGGCGGCGGCGGGGCGGCGGCGGGCAGAGGCCCGGCCCTCCGCGGCGCCGGCGCCAACGGGGTGGCGCGTCGCCCGCCCCACGGCCCGCCCGCCCGCCAGGCGCGCGCGCGTATGACACATCGCGCCGCCGCCGCCGCCGACCCCCACCCGCGCCCCCACGCCGGCCCCCACCCCCGCCCGCGCCCGCGCCCGGGGCTCGAAGCGAGGGCTGCCAACTGCGCGCGACGCGACGCGACGTGACGCAGCGAGACGGCGCAAGGAGCGACGACGGTCACTCAAGGACACAAGCCCTATGCCTCATTTGGATCAAATTGCGATATTCTTATCTACACAGATCTCAACCCTCCCGGTGTACTAAGAAGGAAAATAAATTGCAGAGTAATACAGAAAGATTTTTTTATAGATATCTTAATTAAGATGACTCATGTTCGGTTATTACCCAATTTCATTTTGTTGTGGCCTAGAAATGCCTACTGTGCATCTCTTCATTCGGATGTCCTTTCAAAATTATATTATGAAAATAAATTTTAATATTTCGACATTTACTTGTACTGTATTTTAATGTCTTATCTACTTCACCTTTATTTATATACTTTTATGTATACGTAAAGCCTGTACCCCTTTTCAGTGTTTGCCTCATTTGGATCAAATTGCGATATTCTTATCTACACAGATCTCAACCCTCCCGGTGTACTAAGAAAGAAAATAAATTGCAGAGTAATGCAGAAAGATTTGTTATACATATCTTAATTAAGATGACTCATGTTGGGTTATTACCCAATTTCATTTTGTTGTGGCCTAGAAATGCCTACTGTGCATCTCTTCATTCGGATGTCCTTCCAAAATTATATTATGAAAATAAATTTTAATATTTCGACTTTCGCTTGTACTGTATTTCAATGTCTTATCTACTTCACCTTTATTTATATATCTTTATGTATACGTAAACCTTGTACACCTTTTCAGTGCCAAGAGTGTTTCAGGGTTTATGTAATATGACTAGCTTAAGCTGCGGTTCACACATCGATGGTGAATGAGGAGTCACACCCATGGATGGGGCTGTGCCCAAGAGTGTACGGCGTCTTATGTGCAGTAAACTGTCCCTGAAGGACATCGAGAAGCATTAAACAAGAAATTTGATAGAAAGCCCGAAGCCGTTTGAAAGAGCTTTATATAAACATAGTTCCTCTTAAAATAAAATAAAATTTTGAAATGATCAGGATGTGAAGTTGGGTCACAGAAAACGAACAAGTCCATTGCGAGATGGGGTATGCTGTACAGACGATTGCTGTGTTTACAACAGTCTATAGATTATGTTTTATTCGGTATCAAGGGTCCCCCAAAACATGGATTCCATCAAAATCTCAAAAGCAATTTAAATGATCTTGGCTGTCCAGGTGACGCCGCGTCGAAGGCTGTGTTGCCGACGTTTCGACCATCTTATCGTGGTCTTCCTCAGGGCTGTTGTGCGCAGGTGTGGTGGGCGCTCGGGAATATATAGTAGTGGGGCCGGTGTGGCCGGTGCCGGCCTGGACAGCCAAGATCATTTACGTGACTCTGGCCGCGAAAGCCTACGACTTCACTCAAAAGCAATTGCTTGCATAATTCCAGAAGTTTCTATATATTCCGTATAGTAGAAAGTAGAAATGAGAGATCGCCAACCCGAATAATACTTGTTTATTCAACGAATAACCTCTCCTATTTCTAATAAATTCCCATCCCATGCAAGCCATTATTGTTGAATATCAAAAAAATGTCTGTAACATCAATGTAAATAAAATGACGCTGTTTTTACAAGACAAGACTTTACACGTGAATAAGACAACACGTTTTGTTCAAATGAATTTTATGACTTGTGTATGTTCTGTAATCTTCAACCAATAGGAAGGAGTGTTAGGAAAATTGGAGAAAGTGTTTGTCACGAAAGATTATCAAGATGCAGTGACGTCGATGTGGAGACGTTATTACACAAAGTTTGATTAGGAATTGATTTGGGAACGAAAAGCAGAAATGACATTACGACAAAAAGAATACAATAAAATACCGAAAAAGCCCAATATGTGTTTGTGATACCGAAAGCATATTGCCTATCACTACAAAATGTTTGTTAGCATTGCCAATACAGCTTTCAAATTCAAATTTCAAAATTTTATAACGAATCGGCAATATTTTACGTATATTTTAATAAGTAAAAACCTAAAATTTCCGTTCAAAACAGCATAAGGAACGTTTTATAACTTGATTTTAAAATCAGAACACACTTTCACACACGTGCTTGTATACTTATTTACTCAAATACGAGTTCAAAAGTAATCGTGTATTTGTAATCTTTAAGGTAATGGAACAGGCAATACACACATAGAAGTAAAACGAACAGTACACACGTGGCAGTTTCTCAAGAACCCTTACCGATTTTCTGGTACGTTTCTGAACTAAACTACTATTTTTTTGGGGGGACTGTCCTGTTTTCTATTACTTCTTCCTACACTAATTATACTTCCAATGGTTGTCTACAATATAAACTTGCCTAGATAAATAATATTTTGAAGTGGTTACATACGTAAGCTAGTACTCTTATGTTCTACACAAACTACTTAATTTTACGTATTGGATAATTTTATTTGTTTTCTAATCCATGTATTAAACGAAAAAATGAAAGAGAAAATCAAGGTATTATTATTTGAATTTTTTACTTATTATTTTTATTATTTAGTATGGCATATGTTTTCTAAGTAGACAAGTATTTCCTTGTAAGCTGTGCCTTTTCTTCTTAATATTGTCCCTTTCTTCAAGCCTAATCTAGTTCTAACTATCGCCAATAGAATTCAAGTTTCCAACATCCTACCAAGGGCTCCTTATTCCGTAAGACCCGAGCCAGTCTCCCTGGCAACTGCGTCGCATGAAGTCGAACAGTTGGCAGCTTCATCCCCACCACTGCTTCCCCTCCGCGCGCCCCTCCCCTCCGCGCCTCGCAGTACCTCCCCGCCAGAGCGTGCCACGCGGCGGCGGTGGCGGGGAGATAGTGCAGGGGCAGCGCAGGGTGGGGCACGAGCAAGGGAGGGGAGGGGCTAGACGAAGAGGGGAGAGGCGGGGAAGTGCTAACACGTTGTACAAAATATGAACACACTGCGAAACATATCGATATAAATATCCTCTTCGCAAATTACAACGATTTTACTCCCGGATAAAATATAACAGCCACAAGCCCTTTCTGCATGGGCGTTTTCAATGTGAAAACACCATACATAGTGTTGTAACACTCGGTAGATAAAATGTGGCGTGACAGCGATGAATTGTGTTGGTAGTTATTTATGAGCTTGCTACAATGAAGAATGCCAGCTGTTTCTATATGAAAAAATTAACGAATACGTTATTTATTGTATTTTCATGATAATTAAATACAAAAAAGGGAAGACATTATAACTAGGTATTTATTCGATTTAATTCAGTCACACGTATGCAAAGAGCAATAATGATAGTATTTTGATACTGATTGAAGAATTTTCTGACACAGAATGATTTTCCTCATTTGCCAATTCGGCCTTAATTTCTGTTGGTTTCGAATAGAGTACGCCAATCAATACATTTTTAATTTAAATTGAGATTTCTTCTTTTCTCCTACTTATCAAGGGTACCAACAATATTATCACGTGAGCTGCGTAGATCTCTCTAAACACATCATATGTATTCCATTCCATTAAATAACTGTAAAGCTTTGTTTTGTGAATATACAGTCTATTCTACTCACTCTGGATGAGTTCTTCATGTTGGGACGAAAGAAGGCATTCTACCTGCAACATGAAAACATGTCATTACGGGGCAAAAAAACTTCTTAAAATACTGTTCTTTCTTCACGAACTTTCAAACACGTAAGAAAGAGTAGGCTTCCGCGGCCAGAATCAGTAAATACTGGCTGTCCAGAAGACGCCGTGGTCCTAGGCATAGGTGCAAACGTTTCGGCTATCATTCTATGACCTTCCTCAGGGAAAAATGCATTTCGGACAGCATTTCGCCTTGAGGAAGATCGCGGAACGACCGAAACGTTGGCACCTGAGTCTAGGACACGGCGTCTCCCGGACAGCCAAGTATTTAGAAACACATAGGCCTACCGACAACTTACATTCTAAGGTCGGATCTTCAAATACCAATTAATGGCGTTAATGAAGGACGCGCAACTTTGAAATTTTTGCGATTGATAATTTGAGTTTGCGAATTCAAAACTCCATCAAACTGCCATTATTACAACATTGCATAAGCTGCTTTGAAAGTTTCATAAGATTGTTCGACCCATCGATAGAACACGCATTAATAGTTTTTAAAATGCAAAATAGTGCATGATAAAAAACATATCTTGCAATATCATCGTTAATTTACACAACTGTGCTTGAAGAATGATATTAAATCCTGGTGATGAAAATCCTTAAAGGGAATACAAAACAATGGGTTAAAAATATTGCACTGACTAATCCTAAATAGAGACTAATACGATAAACTTATCCATGTAATAGTCAAATTCAGGCAGTATAAATAATCGCTAATTTTTATTTCCATTTAGAATTATAAAATTATAAATGATAAATTTGATTGTTATCGTTGATTTATATATTTTCCTTAACATTACTATAATCGAAATGTGTGTATTCATTTGGGTCGGCTCTTCATGGTGACCATCGCATTTTATCCTTCTGGCATGCAGACAAAGTTCGTGAAAGTTAAACAGTTGCAATTTTTACGTAGAAAATAGGAGAAGAGAGTTAATGCAAGAGTGAGAAGCAAGGTGAACTTAAATTATTATTTTATTGCCTTAAATTATTAAAACCCGACCTGTACTCGGGCTTTTCTTAATGCTCGTTCAATAACTCGCTAGCACATCTCCTCGTCTTTGCGAGCACGTGCCCGAGTATACGTAGGTTCAGGGCACTGATGAGGTGTCTCCCTTGATGTGGCTTTATTGTGCTGCTATTTGTTAGCACATTTGAGATATATTTTGCGAAATGCGAGCCAGTAATGTCACTTGCCTTTTGTAGTAGTTTGCCGTGGTAGAAGAAATTCTGTACCGTGGGGCGCGTGTTGTTTTGAGTTTAGAACGTTGAGCGTGCCACAAAATTATGAGTTTTGAAAATCATTCGGGAAATTAGCTTAGGAAAAATTTTGGAAAAGCTTTGGATGAAATTAGTGAAAATTCTAATTCTGAAAAACATACACATTGTTATTGTGCAGATTTTTATGCTGTATTATTGTAACGTATTCAAGTAAGTTAATAAAATATAAAAACTCGCGCTTTAATTATTTTCAATTGGGTTTCATTTATAAAAAAAACTTTCAAAAATAATAAGAGTCTATGTATTTGTTTCACCAAAATAATTAGTGATGTTATCTAAACTATCTCTAAATGAGTATTCTGAGACCACGCTACCGGTCCCAAGCGCCTGGTACTCGAAGTGTTAAACCATCTTATTGATACTAACACACAGTACATCACGATCCAACTTGTGCTATATTCTACAGCAGTCTGGATCGCGCGTCACTCTTTGGAAGAGTGGATATTTAAATAAATGAACCTCGGCATAGTTAACCGCACAGAGAAATAAAACTTGTGTATTGTGAATAAAAACGGGTACAAATCCTTTAGAAAAATGTCAAATTTAATAATATTAAAAAAATTATATATACTTTGTGTTCCACATTATACTCTAAATGTGTTCTGGTAGTACTATTCAATGGAATATTTAACTTCTCAATTAATTACGCTTTTGAGCAGTTCTTTAATTAAATAAACACAAATAATGTAACATAGTTCCATCAAATATGTATTCTCTATTTATATAAAAAACCCAAAAGGTCTGTGGTGACTAAAATAGGACACAAAGATTATAACACAGTGCTATTGAAAATTCGCTAAAAGACTAAATGGTTTGTTATACTTTTTGATAAAGAATAATATGGAATCATATTAATGTTTAAGTTCCCCTTTTTTACAGAAATAGAATCTTCAGAACAAAGAAAATCAATTTTGAAAATTTTTACTGATATCTCCACATAAGATTAATTGCAATGTAATATAACCGTTTTCAGCAACTGTGAACACCCATTGTAAATATTTCTTGTCCGTTTTCGTTCATAGAGTGATCAACACAGATATCGCGACGTAGTGTTCTATACCACGAACACTATTTTGCATTGCAATTGGACCTCCACGTCTGGGGTAATTTCATTTGAAATATTACCTGCACTTTAGTAAATCGCTAATCCACCTGACTTGACTTTGTGATGTAAATATTGTTATGCGACGGGTATTGCTATGCGACTGTTAAAGAACTTACCGGGACGATCACAGACGTGTTAATTCGGCGCTAATTCATCGGGAGCGGTAGCTCACTGCATCAACTGATGTCACTGCAGCGCCTCTCACCGGGAGGTCCTAGGTTTGAGACCTGACGGAGGCAGGATTTTCGACACTAGCTTTTTAGCTAGGTCGAATTCAGTCGCTGTCTGGAGGAGAATTCTAGTGGCCGGCTGCTCCGATCGGTAATTTTCCGTGTTTTTTCTGATCAACACCAGGCGAATGCCGGAGCAGTACCCTATCAAACGGGCCACGGACCGCGCGTGATCTGTCCTTCCCAATCCTGTCCTATCCTCTCCTCTCACACACACACTTACACTCACATGCACTACACTACCACATATTCCGGGAGACAGGTCGGTAGATTAGAGCTTGTCCCGGCTGGGGCGGTGCCCCGCTGATGGGAGAGTCCTGGTTAGGGGGAAACCCCACTAGCCGACGGTAGGTCGGCGCCGGATCTCGCCATCCAGCGGGGGAATATCACCGCCATCTCCCAAGGAAAAACATGCACTACACTAACGGGACATGACCAGAGCAGTTGACGCGCCCGGAAACATGAAAAAATCAATCAATCAATCAATCGGCGCTAATTGAAAGACCACGGCTAGTGCCGGGAGCAGCGCCGGAAAAACGGGGCTTGTCTGAGGGCAGCGCTGGCGAAATCACCGCAGCTGATGTAATTCCAGCCTCCATTATTCGCGTGTGCCTCGACGCCCACCGCCGGCCGGTCGGAGTCTGATCAAATTCGACGGAAATTCCAATCTTCCTTCCACGCTCCGTCACAACGACGGCTAGCGTCGCCATCTCCCCTTCTAACTCTGCTGTTATCCCCTTCCCTTCTATTGTCACGTCCTTTAAGAATTGTATTTAACATTGTGAATAATAATAATAATAATAATAATAATAATAATAATAATAATAATAATAATAAATTGTCTTTATTAGTGGCGAGACTCAGGCCATTAGGCCTGCTCTTCCGCCTAACCACATGAAATATTTACATTATTTCTTATACTATGAAGAAGATCGAGGAGGGCATATTTTACATTTACATCTGGGAAGCAAAACTAGGGACCATCTCGGCATACGCCTTAAGCGATTGAGTAAACCCAGAAAACCTCAAAATGTGAATGATGCAAGGTTCGATGGTTTTAGAAGGAGAGAGCATTAGAACCGTGCCCTCTTAAATACACAGAATTTAAATAATTATGATCTAAAATAAGTTGTTTCGCAACTTCACATCGTTACATTGTTACTAGTAGAATACTGACCTTTTTTAATAAACAAATCTCAAATAATTCTCAATGTAAATTTAACTAGATTAAGAGAAGAAATTTCAAGCTTAAATCACTCTCACTTCAGATGAAAAGCATCAACGAGCAGACACCCTAAAAGTGAATCACCGTTCTCCACCTATTAATAAGTGCAATGTTTACCAACGTGAAAGAACAGGATTTCTGGACAATATATGGAATTAATGGGACATGGGAAGGGTGTTCGTCGTTATGAAAATTTTAAAAGCAATGGGCTGTTCAATTAAAAAATAACTATTTATCGTTTTCAATTCTCTATAAAGTAACATTACAATAAAACAGGGTAAATTAACATTTATAAGTGCATTATCAATCACAAAATACCTTACCTCTACAACGTAACTAAAGACGTTTGATACAGTCGCCATGCGACTATAAATAAATAAAAATATATGCCGAACAACAGAAAAATCAAGTTAGCCTGAACTTTGAACTGAACTGACTGACAGGAATAGAAATCAATCAACTAAAGTTTAAATCACACAACGACGCTCACTAATCAACAGACATGGAAATCTATCATTACGCAACTCAATAGCAATATTTAAATCATCCATATATTGCCTTGTACTGAATGCTTTCCAAATGTGAATAAATGTTACAAACATAAGTGTTGAAATAATACAAAAGATATTTCTAAGAATAATGAGGGTGTTTCATATTTTATAGAACATAACTATACAAATAACGCAATGTAAAATAATGAGCCAATATCTAACGACATCACTCAACTTCCTCAATCGCATCTCATATCAGCATCAAGACATCTCAAACTCGGAATTTCTCCACCAAGAGCTCGGATAAAAATATCTACTATTGTACACAATAAGCAAACAGACAAATAATAGGTTCTCTCACTAGTTTTATTTTCAAAAGGATCAGTATTTGAAGTAAAGCTGAAAGTATATAATGCTTCATTATGATAAGTCACATAATTAGTTTTTTGTAAACTTTAAGGTGGCCCTTGTTTTGCCTCTGATGTAAATATAGTTTCACTACACACACGTTTAGTTGGTCTCTTTTTGCTAGTTCTGGGTAGAGCCGGGGTGTTGGATATTATTTTCTTGTAAATACTAACATGTCAATAGTTCGTTTACAAATGACAACAATTTTCTATAACACGGGAGCAAAAATGTCTATTTTCAAATGTTAAAAATCTTGATTTATTGGTATTTTTCTTCATCACTCAACTATTTAGGGTTAATTACATACAGTTTTTACAGATCATTGACAAAGAGATCAAATAAATTAAACTGTATCACGACATCAAAGAAAACTACACTTAAAGACAAAAATGTGTTGGCGATCGTAGTGATAAACTCGTGTTTGGCGCAACTATCGGGCGACAATCTGGTTCCAAATAGAATAGCGTCTTCCCGGGCGGTGCGTCTGCTTTCTTTCCCTCGGGGCATCCTGGTGCGTCACCACGTCCTATCCTCCAGCCTTCGCCCCCGCCCCGCCCGTCCTCGCCCTCGCCCTCGAGGGAACCGGCTGGAGGACCTTCCCAGCTTGGCGTCTCGATGCGAATCGAATTAACCTCGGGGCTATCGGGAATTATTTCTGTCGTGTGCACGACTCGCAGTCATTTTCCGGGCGGCGGGCGCCGCCGCCCGCCTGGGGCCCTGGCGAGACGTCCCGCCCGCAGCCCGGCCGAGTCCCGCCGCCCCCGCCTGCACATGCGGGACGGGCTTTTCCAGAGCAACGGCCGCTGGAGTTGCTTTAATTCGTGAAGAAATAATGGAAGTCATCTCCGTATTAAGAAAGAATAATGGAAGAAATAATGGAAAGAAACAACGTGAAGAAATAATGGAAGTCATCTCTATTTATTTAGAGAGCCGGCTCGACAGCTGTGCAATCATCATCGGTCTCGCAGTGTGGTGAAAGTCGGCAGATTGTGGCAAAACCGTTGAAAACCGGATCTCTAAAAAAATCCATTAAGTTGACGGAAATGACTTATAAGATTTCTTGTTGTAATTACGTTAACAATACCCAATCAGAATTTCCAAAATTCATGGTTGCTTTATTTTGTGTTGTCCAGTTGTTCTGAATTGCATTCACAGCTTGTGGTACGAAGGAGTATCTGCTGTTAATATGACGAATGACAAGTAATTAAAGATGGTATTTATTTATCTATCAATTTATTATTCCGTACAATTCATCAATTATTATTGACGTGTCGAGAAATCCGGGAAAGCCAAGAAAGCTGAAGATATTGAAAAGACCAACTTGTTTTTCGGCAATATAATTAAGTTATTACACATCTTGAGTTTAGAATAAAACATTCCGAAATGTTAGCAAACTGGGGATGTCTTTATTTACTTATTTGAAGAATAATATTATAATTTGAAAGCAAATGTTCAATATTCGTGAACATGGAACACTAATAAAATAGTATATTTAGATAGTTTTAAGGTTTTTACGGTAAAATTACAAAGTATTACAATAACATTTTTTAAATAGTAAAGTGAGAAAGTCACTCCGATGTTCTAGCATCCATTTCGAGAGAGTTCTTTCGAGACTTGAAGTGTGTAAAAAATTGGTTGTTCGGAGCGAACATAGGATACAGAAATACAATGTAGTAAAGCCTAGAAACAAACTAGCGATGCTACAGAATGACACAGAGTTTCTCGCACTAGTTAGTCTGATATGTTTAGCCCAGTTCAGTTTTTCGGTATTGTTCCACACTTCCTGCTTCCTATGGGCGCCTACAAACACCTACAAACAACTTTTCATATTTTCTCTATGTTTCTGTCTTCTAACAGTATAACTGAAATATGACTTTAAAAATATGTTAGAGTGTTTTTAGACGAGGACGATCGTGCATAGATAACATTCACTGTATCAGACAAGTTATAGAGAAACATAAAACCAGAAATATGAATATTTATGTAACCTTTATAGATCTCCGGAAAGCATACAATAGTGTCCCAAGAAAAAAGATATGAGAGGCAATGAGAAGGGTTGATAAAACAAAGTGGATAAATCTGATTAAGAAATTTTACAAAAACACCGAATCTCAAATAAAAATTGGAGATAAGTTAACGGGAAGCTTTCTGATAAACAAGGGTCTAAAACAAGGATGTGGGTTATCTCCCATTTTCTTCAATATCTATCTACAACAATCCCACTATAACTGGTAAAGGAAATGTTCTGACATGGGATTAAAAATAAAAGGCGACACCTTTCACTCCCTTCTATTTGCTGACGAAAAGGTAATCTTTGTTCGAAATGGAGAGGATATGGTGTACATGCTAAGAAAGCTAATAGAACAGTATAATAAATGGGGATTGCAAATAAATTTTAATAAACCGAATGTATGTGCAATGGACAGAATAACAGATATGACATGAAGTAACAAAATTAAAAGCTGTAAACCTTCAATATCTTGGATCTTTAATAAACAACTCAGGTACATATGCCACAGATATAAACTCGAGAATAATTATGGGGAAGAAAGCAACCAAAGCTTTACAAAGCATATTATGGAATACCAATATTCGCCAGAATGTCAAAAGAGTGATGTTCCATTTTGTAGTAGAAAATATAGTACTATATGGTGCGGAAATATGGACACAAACACAAATAATTAGAGAAAAGATAAGGACAGTGGAAATAGATTACATGAGAAAATGCCTACAACTTACTCGCACGGACAGAGTGCGAAATGAATATATATGAATAAGGATGAATATAATTTGTTCTATTACCAAGAACTTGGAAAATAGAGCACAACAGTGATATTGGACATGTTCAGAGAATGTCAGAAAACAGATAGTCACAGAAGACTATAAAATGGCAACCATCTGATAGGCGAAAAATAGGAAGACCAGTTTTTGTATGCGAAAAATACATCCAGGAAGCTATAGGGATAGAAGATAAAACCACGAGATTGGGAAGATCGAGAATTGTGGAGGGTGAAAACGGCAACCTTCTAAGGGAAAAGTATCCGAAAGAAGAAGAAGAAGAAGAAGAAGAAGAAGAAGATGATGATGATGATGATGATGATAGAATAAAGCCTGACTCTACATGCAAACTTTCATTGAAAAATTGAAGTCGTTCCGCAGAAATTGGCGTTCGAGTGTTTCTGCAAATAGGCAATTTTGAGCTCATTTTCACAAAAAAACATTTGAGTTTCAGAGAAACTTCATAACAAATCATTTCAATCGCTTGTACTTACAATTGCAATAACTTAGAAAAACTTTCTTAATATAAATATGGACGAGCCGAGAGATATAACATAAACAATAGTATATACGATAATTTCGATAATATAAATATGTGTGTGAGTGTGTAGTGTATATATATATATATATATATATATATATATATATATATATATATGTGTGTGTGTGTGTGTGTGTGTGTGTGTGTGTGTGTGTGTGCGTGCGTATACACATACACACACAGAAGATTAAATGAAAATGGCGTTAATACCATCCAAACTACAAGAAAATTACACATGTTTTGAAAAATATACGTCCACTAATTTCTTCTTCTGCACTTCAATTTCCAATTTCTTCGGATGTAGTTTTTCCCTAAACCTCTCGTTACGAATATGATCTTCTTTCAGGCAGCCTAGGTTCTTCTCAGAAACTTCATTTCAGTGGACTGTATTCTTCTTAAGGTTCTTTTCGTTGATACCAAATTTTCGCTGCCATAAAAAGATTTGGAGGAGCCATAGTCTTACAGGACTTAATTTTGTATCTTGCCTTGTCTTATTTTGCAATGTATTATGTATAGTACCACAAATTCTTTGTAACCTTGCTAATTTAATGTTCATGTCTTTACTGGTATTGAAACATGCCCGACGTTGACTGGTGCCAATTTGAAACAAGCCCCGTCTTTCTATTTAAAAACAAGCCCCACTTGGAGCGACATTTTTAAACATAATTATTACTGATAAATGTGATTTGGGCGCCAGGAAAAGGTTACACTTGAAACCTAATGATTCCTACGTAATTTAAATGTCTCTCATTCCAAAATTATGTAGTCCTAACTCAGTTAATTGGGGTTCGAAGTTCATAATTGTTGCTACTTACTCTGCAACCAATTATTCAATCTGCCATCCATACGGAGTGGCGAGGAATCTGAAAATCTTATTAAAATGCTGGATTGCACGCAACGAACAATGATAATCAGCTTTCTTTCAACTTAACAAATTAGAATTAATTATAATAACATCTTTGATTCTGTTGCAAGTTAAACAATTATTATATTGATAATCAAAAATGAATTGATCTTTGGTGATGGCCAGTTTTCTCTATATTACATTAGTTATAAAACCTTGTTCGTGGGTCTTCGCGCGCTCTTCACTTCTTCTTTCGATGGCACTCCGTAGAACCTTCTCGGTCAACGCAGTAGAATCTTGCTTCTGCATAAAGTCCTCATCTAATGTCCGTGATCTGGTTCCAAATTCTCTCGGTGATACTATTATAATCCGTGACTTCCTCACTTGCGTATTGTGGACCTAGACACGTATTTACTTCCTACAAGAACGCTCTATCCTAATATAACAAACGATAGTTAATTTTATACAACTGTCAATTACAGTCTTTCCTCAACCTGGTAAGATATATCAGAGCCGACCGCTAATTACCGCGTTGCTCCGGCGAATGAATGTTCTTCTAAAGACTCGAAGTATCCGAATTTTTATCTTTTCTTTTGTCTTTCAAAACATTGCTTATTACGCCTTTGCTCTGTCATTTCAACCCAACGAAAATTATCCGTATGGTTCGTTATTTTGTTATATCACAGTATCTTCATTGACTTGATAACCTAAATAGCTGAAACTGGAAACTTGCTCTAAAATTATTTTGTCAGTAATAATACCACGTGAGGTTTTGAGTTTATTGATAAATCCACGAGCCGTGTAGCGGCTCATGAATTTATCTAGGAAACTCAGAACTTCGAGTGGTATTTAAGAAGACTATACCAGGAATAAAATTATGCCTAACGAATAAAAGGCGATGCATGAATAAAGTTAATTATTTTTAAATTTAAAACTCACCAGTCACAGCAAGTGGATAGTACGATTGTTTTGTTTACCAATATAGTGTAGCAATTCTGTGGAGAAACAAAACACGACAACTACCGAATAAACAGATGTCACAAATACAATATTTATTTCAAAATCACTATTCATTTACACATTGTTCAAAATGAAATTCTCAAATGAATTATAAAACAAGATATTAATAAACAAACAAAAATTACACATTATTTTAAACGTCAATTATTAAATTCACAGTTTTCAAAATTGTAACTTGGAGAAATGTTTTGAGCTTCTTTAACTGCGTTGAAAGACGATGGAGCAATGGGATCTCGTAGTTTATAAATAATATTCGAGTGGTGTTGTGAATTAATTTGGAGGTAGCTCGAGATGATTCGTTACTTAAATCAATTTGATACTCTGTTGTACAACAGAATTATTTGTAATTTTGTGGTTTTCAGTTTCGAATCCTCCTTTCTGTGCGTACGTTTTTGTCCACTTAAATATTAAATTTATGCCAAAAGGGCAATTTTTGTACCCGTACCTGTTTTAAATATGATGGGTTGGCAGTGATAAAAACGAACCAGTTTTAATTTTTGATCTCGTTTTCCATTAGTAATTTAAATAATCTTATTGGGCATCGACTTGACTTCATGTTTTTATGAGCCATTTCGTGTTCGTATTTTTTATCTCTTCCTTGGCAAGGTTTGAAAAACAGTAGATTTTAAGCAAGTCTGCCAGTAGGTTTCCCATGATTGTCTAGATCTTCATAGAAGTAATATATAAAATTTTGAAGCTTCTCCCCACGACACGCCAATTCCAATAAGGAAAAAATTAATTTTCAATCCGGCAGGAGTGTTTTTGTCGCACAAATCTATAATAGATTTATATTCTTCTGATTTTAACGCGGCAGCACGAATCTTATTTGTCCGGAAGTTTCTGTAGTTGTTTTCTTCGCGTTTCTTGCTTCTCTGCAGTTTTAAATTCTTTTCTAAAAAGGATTTACATTTAGCTATATTTACTATATTTCTACTTGAATTATTTTGTCTGTGACGTTCCACATTGTTTTAACAGTGTACTCCTTGTATTATTCTGCATTAGAGTTTCTCATATTGCATGCCCAATCTTTTAAGATTAGAGCAATCTCCTTTCAAGTTTCGCTTGTGAGATGATATCCTCTGGCATCGCAAAGCGATTCAAAGTATTCCAGATTCATTTGCTATTCCTTAGTGAATTTTAAGGCTGGGTATTGCGTATGAGAGCATCAATATCGTCGTTCAACAATTCGCCAAATCTTGCCGCCATATTTTCAACTCAACAAGAGACTGTTCTGTCATTCAGCTGGATGCAGATGTGACGTATATCTCAAGTACTCCTCGATCATTATGCCTGTCCAGCAACGAGATGGCGAAAAAAAAAGACAAAAGTGAAAAACGCGAGGATGATTACGGCCGCGATTTTTTGACTGGCTGACTGCGTTTTTCACTGGCTGGCGGAGAGGCGGTTTTCCGTAAACCAATATTTCGATTTCAAGGCCCTCCAATACGTAGATTGCGACTACACAACGTGGTATAGGAAGTAATTTACTTTCAGTAGCAACAAAAATTATTCACTTTTTCGGCACTGATGCCTAGCAATTCGAATGTTTCTACTGAAAAAGCCGTTTTCTCTGCAGTATTACATAGCTTTCTCTATACTACATTTGTGTATATTTGTATGAGAGAAAATAATAAATACCTTGACTGCAAAACATTTCAAAATCATTATAACAATGTATTATAATAATTTTAAAGCACAAAAGACAGTCACTCAATCAGAAGTTTTGAAGAGCTTTTATTTTAGTCACAACTGAAAGTGCGACTAACATAAAATCTCTTCAAAACTTTACTTCAAGAACGTTTGGCGGATTGCATACCAGACAGGCGCTAATCTGCCAATTCTGCTGAATGGGACGCTAGTTTTCTGACATACAATGTCCCTTTTCTACCATAACTTTCATTTCAAAAACACCAGTTTATGTGAAAATAACTATTTTAGAATTCTAATTATACCAATATTCTATCATCCATCCAATATAATTGGCAACATTTTTTAGCGATTTTGAAATTCCGTCGAAAGCAATTGTTTCACATAATTTAATACATTTCAGATGTAGCTACATTATACAGTTGTGGGAACCACGCTGTGCCGAAACTTGATGACCTCGTAAGCTATAAATAAGAATACGCAGAAAACTGTATTAATTAAGTGAGTACAGAACATACTGTGTAGCAAATCAAAAGCTGCTCCTCCTCGTCTTCTTCTTGATCTTATTTTTGTCAAGTCTGAAAATTGACAAACGACAGTGATTTGCAGACAAGAGATAATATTATTAGTCGATTATGTATTTAATAAATGCATCCGTATTCAAATATATTTGGTTAACAAATGTTCAAATTTCACTTTGCAAATACTTGTCAAAAATTGAACTACTCATTTCCCAATAAACTAAATATAATAAGTAATACTAAATAATAGAACAGAATTTTATTCTTAGAACAATGTTCAGTAAATACATATCACACGTCTTAAGCCCCAAAGTGAAAAGAAAGCAAACAAAATAATACGACAGTGTGATAGCAAAAAGAGAAAAAGGTTCTGTAAGCCGTCCCGAAAACGGACGTCGTTAAAAATTCGTAATTCGGAGGCCTTACTCCACCCGACGTCCCATCCCCAGCAACGGACTCTGCAACGCGCGCGTGCTGGGGGGAGGTGAAGGGGGGGGGGCTTGCAACGCCTCCTGCGCGTTTCTGGAGTCAAACGCCATAAAGCTGCTCGTGCGCGCCCCAGCGGGGATGTAATGCAAACATAATGACGAGGCGCGCCCCTGTGCTGGCGCTCGCCCTTGCTTATTTGGTTGCAGGCGCCGCCGTCTCCACCGTCGCCGCCACCTCGGCCGTCGTCATCTTCGCCGGCTTCGCTACAGCTTTCATAGTCGCTGACGGAGTTGACGAATTTCTTTATAAAACAAGTAAACAAGTTTGGTTTCGTTTGTTTTTCGTGTTTCCGGGCGCGTCAACTGCTTTGGGCATTAGTCCCGTGAGTGTAGTGCATGTTTTGTCTCGGGAGATGGCGGTGATCTCCCCGCTGGATGGCGACATCCGACGCCGACCTACCGTCGGATAGTGGCGTTTCCCCCTAACCAGGCCTCTCCCACCAGCGGGCACCGCCCTAGCTGCTCTAAGCTCCCGAATGGTCTCCCGGAATATGTGGTAGTGTAGTGCATGTGAGTGTAAGTATGTGTAAGTAAGGGGAGAAGATAGAACAAGGAATAAGAAGGAAAAGATCGAGCGAGGTCCGTGGACAGTTTGGTAGGGTATTGCTCCGGCATTCGCCTCGTTTAGATCGGAGAAACTAGCGACTGAATTCGACCTAGCTGAAAAGCTAGTGTCGAAAATCCTGCCACCGTCAGGACTCGAACCTAGGACCTCCGGTCAGAGGCGCTGCAGTGACATCAGTTGATGCACTGAGCTCCGCTCCCGGTCGGAAGAAAAGTGAATGTGCTTAGTTAATTAAGTAAAAATACTTTAGTAATAGGTACGTGAGGGACGCTCGTGAAAACAATTCGTCTCTGTTCGTTGGGGTGAAATTTGATGGAAATGCGGAGACCGAAGTTTGAGGATCGATCATAGAGAGGCGAACTCACAGTGTTAAGTCCGTATGAGATGAGCGCATTTTTTTGTTACGCTAACTAAACTCAACTACTTAATACGTACAGAATTTTTGAATAACCTTGTGTTTCATTTATCTATTTGATTTGGTTGGACGTCAAAAAGAAAAATTTGCTCGCTCACACTTCACTACCTCTCGCGATTTCTGTCTGGAATGCCATCTATCGCAACCATTCCTTCCCTTCTCTCACCATTCGTTATTCTCCTCAGTACCTGCAATGCTACGTTTCTTCTCCACCATTAAGTTAATTCTTTAACTCTTCTCCTCTGTTTCTAACAATTTAGCCCCTTCTTGGCTCTCTTTCACCACTTCGTTCGTTTATTTTCGCCCGTTTATCTTCACCTACAGCTCCGAAGAAGGCTGAAGTCAAGGCCTTCTTGTCAGGATGCCGCATGATACTGAAGGAATAAATTAAAAACGATACAGTGATGACAATTGAAAAGATTTTTCATCCAAGATTGTCATTTCGAAGTCAAGATTATTATTTAGGTGGTAGACAGTATACATATTCACATGGATATATATTTTTCCATTCATTTATTCTTCTCAATGTTTCTGGAAGTATATCTTAAATGACGTAGCTAAGTTTAACCACCCATTACTCGTGCATATTTTAGTTACGCGTGTACTCGCGTGGTAGATTTTACCTATCAACTGTTTATGTTGTATTTTTCGTTTTATTATGAATCAAATTCGTGCAACAATATTCCGAGATATTTGTTATTGAGTTATATAACATGTATAGATTTAACAATGTATAAAGATGGCACGCAGCCTCATATGTTTTCCTTATAATAAGCACTCCAATCCAAATCACAGTCATGAAGTGAAGTGTTATATGAAGCAAATTCATTTAAGAAAGGCAAGTCATAGAATTCTAATGATCCAATAAATAATATACTTTTACCACATTGAAACATACAGGGACATAAATGAACACACAATAAGCTTCCTCGGAACTACATTCATTGCAAAGACAGTCTTTCTTGTGTGTTCTTAACAGAGGAATTTCGAATTCAGTCGCTGGCTGGATTAAAAGTCTACCGGCCGGCAGCTCGGATCGATAGTTTTCAGTGGTTTCTTCGATCAGCACCAGGCGAATGCCGAAGGAGTACCCTAACAAACGGACCACGGGCCGCGCGCGATCTTTCTTTCCTTGTCATATCCTCACCCTTACACACACACACACACACACATGCACTAATCTACCACACACCACCGGTCGGGGACTTGTCCGGCTGGGGTGGTGCCCGCAGTGGGAGATACCCGGTTGGGGAAACCCCGCTAGTCGACGGTAGGTAGGCGCTTGATCTGGTCATCCAGCGCCTCCCGAACAAAAACACGCACTACACGTACGGGACTAATGACCATAGTCGTTGACGCGCCCGGGAACACTATCAATGAGAGGAATTTTAAGCAAATAATACAACAATGCTGCTGGATAGCCTCTTCGGACAATAAGCGAATCATCTTTTCTCTCCTGGTTGCTCCCGACATAACGTTTTACTTTCAAAATAAAACAAAACTAAGTAAAAGAAACTAAAGCAAAAGGATGGCGGAAGATATTCTTGCTAAATCTATGAACCTTGCCTTTGATATCAGGTACAAAACCACGAAAGTTTTGAGACACTAAGCTATTCCGATCTTCACACATGCACTCCAGACACAAAACAGAGGAAATAACCGGGAGGAGAGTGGAAGCTATAATCGTATCGAAATATTATGCGATTGCTTTTGCGTGAGAAAATATCTAAAATATCTGCAGTAATCAGCGTTTTCTCGTATTGTTTCCCTTCGCAGAATGATAAAAACGACCAAAATCAGAAATGAATCGTGCGGGAAGGTATTGCTCGAGTGTTATCTCCTTTGAAAGATGACACTGATATTGAACTAAATTCACAATTGTTAGATTTTTTCTAACAGCGTGAGTAACCGCTGGTTAATAATGAAGATCTTATAGTCTTATGACCTATTAGTTTGTGAATAAATGTAACTTCATTTTCTGTGCACGTCTTCTAGAATTCAGTGGGAAATACAATTATTCAAATTATCGTTTCCATGTTGTCGCGGCAGGAAGTATTATTCCGAAGGACAACATGATCAGAGCCAAAATTTATTGCTTATTTATCCTTGAAAATAGATTTTACTACATAGGAGATTTTTTCTCCCTTTCAAAATTCAAAATTTTAGTAGTATATGACTTAGTGTAGGGATCACAGAATTTTGAAAATGTGCCCACAATTCACTTTTCCCATAGCACGTCATACGCAGATTTTAACTGTTTTTGACGTAAAATAAATAAATAAATAAATACTTTGGAGACACGATTGTGTTATGTACCCCAATTACGCTTGCTATTATGTTTGCTGTTTGCACATGTTCACTAATACTTCCAAGCATTGGTGTTGGATGGAATAGTAGTGCCGGCTCTCTCTCATCTCACAACATTACTTCTGCAACCAAACACCTGCACTAAATAACTCTTAACAGCCCCATGCATAATCAGCTTCACTCCACTTCAAGCACACCTTCATTGCTTATTCCTTTCTTAAACCTTCTCACCTCCTCCCGCACTGTACACTTGTCAAAGTCACGGCCCGCTATCCCCATCCCATACTTCATGTCCCTCCATTCCTCTCTCACACGTCTTGTACCGTTTCTTTCTACCTGACCCATCCCCCCCCTTTTCCTCTCTTCTCACCGATCCGTCCCATCTCCCTATCTTTTCCATCCCTTCCCTCTCACCCTACCTATCCCATCCCTATTATCTCACCCTACACTGTACATTTCCCCCCATCTCAATCTCGTTCATCCCATCTCACCTTACCTGACCCATCACTCTCATCTCATCTCAGCCTACCTGTTACATCCCTTCTCACCCTATCTTTCACATCTCTCTCAACTCGTAGGTTCGGTCACGCGCACAGTGCATCTCCGGCGCCCCACCTCGCCTTCTCCCCCGTCCAGCACCTTCCTGCCCAACTACTCGCTGAGCCACGCCCCCTTCACAGCAGAGGCACCCGGGCGCCGCGCCACCGACCCGCCCCCGCCCCCCCCGCCCCGACCGCCACCAGTTCGCGATAAAGATTTCTGTAGCATTATTTATACGACACTTAATGTCCCGGGACTCGCCTTTATGCGCGGGAGAGCTCGTAAAGAAGGCGGGGCCCTTTTATTTTAAGCGCGTTCAAACTAATTAGCATGGGAAGTTGTGTAAGGGCGCGCTGATACCCCCTCCCCGCCCGCACCACCCCCGCGTTGCTCGCCCCTGCAACGCCCGCAAGAGTCCTGCGCTCGACTGTAATTGAGGCGTGCAATTGCACAACGGAACAAGCGCACTGAGAAACCTGCAGAAATAATAGTGATTCAGATAATTTTGAAACCACTAAAGCACTTAGTACTAACTGTGAAAGTGTTCTATTGTTCCTCTCAACATTCCATGAAAAGAAAGGTTCCAGTAATAACCGAGAAGCGATTTTACTTGTTCGCCTAATCCAAACTTACTCAGTGAAGGTAAAGTACTTTAAGGCTGAAGCGAAAAGGGGTGATTTTTCGACAAAAAAAACTTGCATAGTGATACCTTATACCAAAGAGCGAATAATTATTTTTACTATAAGTAGTGCGTTACTTCCTCTAATATGCTGCGTCATCAGATTACATGTTTTACGGTTTCTAAATAGCGAAAAGATTGGTGTATGACAGAACGATCTTCCATCCGTCTGTCCGTCCTACTATCTGTCTGATCGTCCATCTGAAAACTGGCATCCCTTCCATTAAATCCGCCTGAAAACAACTGCCGGCTACACCTTAATTAGGATTTTGATCAAAATTGACATTTCCAATCGACTTCGCTGATGAAACTGTCACTTGAATTTGAAAAGGTTATTTTGATTTTGGGAGATCATTGTACGCAGCGTCAAGGACATTTTAATTTTGTTGTCAAAAATGGCACCAAATGTTTGGATTATGTTTTTCTCGGATAGAGGAGAGTACACCTATAAAAATGTCTCAAGTCTTATTTTCATATTGATTGAATTTTCAAAATTGCAAAACTATTAAGTTTTTTGACGGCTTCCTACAGCTACAATATTGAAGATAAATATTTTCTAAAAGAAATCTGCTTTTCAAAATTATATCTTAAAAGATGATATTGAACAATTTTTCGATATTAGAAGTAGTTTTCGGTAATTTTGAATAAAACAGGCAATTTTAAAAATAAGATAATCTCAGAAACGGCAGTAATTTTTCCTTTGAACGTTTTGTGTGGATTGAGCAAAAACTACTTAATCACATGACAAGCGATATTTTTATAAAGACTTTTGATCCCCTGATGGAGGAAATAGCTGTTGCAAGGAAATCCACGAACTAATGTGCAAGTCGTTACCGAATTCTACATTTCAGTGCGGGAGGAACAGTACCATTGCCGACCAATGACGCTCGGAAACACGCTGCACTATTTCATTCAATTTCTCCATCGCTTGGGCCTAGGTTCGATCATTGGCAAAGCTTTGGGCAAGAAAAAGTAATTTCTCTAAAGTTACTTAGAAAACTTCTTATAAACGTCTTAGAAAAATATTTATCTTCAATATTGTAGTGTAGGAAGCCGTCAAAAAACTTAATAGTTTTGCAATTTTGAAAATTCAATCAATATGAAAATAAGACTTGAGACATTTTTATAGGTGTACTCTCCTCTATCCGATAAAAACATAATCCAAAAATTTGGAGCCATTTTTGACAACAAAATTAAAATGTCCTTGACGCTGCGTACAATGATCTCCCAAAATCAAAATAACCTTTTCAAATTCAAGTGACAGTTTTATGAGCGAAGTCGATTGGAAATGTCAATTTTGATCAAAATCCTAATTAAGGTGTAGCACTTTGGTGTAGCTCTAATGGCACTTTGTAGAAGAAAAAGTAATTTCTCGGCGGGTTCTTCCGGTTCCGCTGCGTACCATTTCATCATTTCTCTATAATTATTAATATCTTTATTCTTCATATTATCATTATTACTATCGCATTCTGATCAGATCATTCGTAATGTATCTCAGAAGCTAACAGGCCCCAAAAATATAAAAAATAACAAAATACGAAGGAATGAACACACATAATGGAAAAGGAACTTGAAAGAAAAGGAGCATCACTCCCTCACACATACAGCTTCTATACACGTGAGTATGAACAATTACTGGAATGTTTTTCAAATATGGACTATCCACTTTTTTCGTTTTCTCAAAATTAAATAGTTTCTTGATTCTCCTCTAAATAAAAGTCATTATTTACACATTGAAAAGTTTAACTTGGGACTCCCAAATGAAATTTCGACAAAACTGAGTTTCACACACTTGTAACCTAGATGGACATTACAACATTCGTTGACTTCACTACCAACGGATATTATTAGTGAACTAAGTTTTGAAAAAAATATCTTTTAGAGCATAGTGATTTATTTGATATTTGTGACTCTTTAGTCATGAATCCCATGGTTCAGTACGGATGAGTCGTTCTTCTTATTAGAATAGTTTCCCCTGTAATCTTTGTATCGTGGACCAAAGGCTCGCGAACCCACTCTCCAAGACAAGCACTGAGAGGGGCACCAAAAATATCTCACTTAAGACTCTGTCCTTAGAGACGGGCCGTAACATCACCACTCTCCAACCCTGCGGTAGTAATTCATTCACAAACAGACCCCAGATGAGTGGGAAGGCTCTGTTTTAAGCGTCATAAAGCGGTTGTAGCTTTACACTTTACAGCGCTCGCAATCGCTCTGAAGGTACGCAGATAATGTCCCGGCATTACAGAAAATACCAAGAACCGGACGTCAAAGGGCATTTATCTTCTACGGTGTAAATTGTACTTGTAGTGCTTAGTACCTTTGGTTTATTTAAATTGGAACTTGAGCTATTAGATATGTATATTATATGTATAGAATCGTACATATGGAAATGTGTTTATAAACGAGATGCGTTTTATTTATGGCTGTTTAATGCACCTTTCGTTCATGTGAATTGTTTTTTTTGTGCAAAATAGCAAGTATATCAGTCTTAAAAATTAAAAAAATAAAGATTATTTACAAGTAACGCATCTTTATAAAACAATTTTTCGGGAAGGGAAAGTAATAATACTCATTCTCATAGTTCAATAAAGAAACCAACGGTCTTCGAATGCTGTTTACCTAAAGAAACGAAATTTTTTATTACCATATTTGGCAAACTGATGGACAACGGTCTTAAGATTACGTTGATACGAAAAATTAGAAAACAAACACAAAAAAAGGTACGTCGCTTGGGAAACAAGAAAATTTGTCAGTTCGGTCAGTTCAGTGACATCTCGAATCCCACTGCCCAAACACCATATAGGCGATCTTATTTATTACTTAATTATTCTGCAGTGCACCTACAATGACCCCAACCGAGAGTTAGATAGAGATAGAAAGAGGGAGATAGAGAGATGGATAAAAAGAGAGAGATACAGAGAGATGGCGAAATAGAGAGTGAGAGAGAAGAAAGAAAGGGAAAGAGAGAAATAAAGAGAGAGATAAAGAAGAGAGAGAGAGAGAGATAAAGAAAGAGACAGATAAAGAGATAAAGAAGAGCAGATAAAGAGATAAAGAAAAAGAGGAAAAGAGAAGAAAGAAAGAAGAGAAAGAAGAGAGAGATAAAGAAAGAGAGAGATAAAGAAAGAGAGAGAGATAAAGAAAGAGAGAGAGATAAAGAAAGAGAGGGAGATGAAGAAAGAGAGGGAGATGAAGAAAGAGAGAGAGATAAAGAAAGAGAGAGAGATAAAGAAGAGAGGAGATATAAAGAAAGAGAGAGAGATATAAAGAAAGAGAGAGAGATTAAAGAAAGAGAGATATATAAAGAAAGAGAGATAAAGAAAGAGAGATATCTAGAAAATAGATCAAGATATAATAAAGAGGGAGATAGAGGAAGAGAAAGATAGAGATAGAGAAAGAGATAAATAGAGAGATGGAAAAATTGAGATAGAGAGAAAGATTGAGATAGATACTGCTGCGACATTTCCTAAGAGGGTACTGCTGCGACATTCGCCTAATATTGAGAAACCTCGGAAAACTATTGATCAGAGCAGGCGACCGCGGGAATTCATCTCCATAGAAAGACCGAATTCGATTAAGCTATCTAGCTAGTGTCGAAATTCCTGCTGCAGTCGAGGCTTGAACCCTAGGACCTTCCAATCAGAGACACTGCAGTTTATGCCTGCAGCCACACCCGCCGATAATGAAATCTTGAACACGTGATGTTCAAAACAAAAGACGTTGCTATCTGCACGAGATTTCTTAAAACTACCCAATCTCACTTTCCTAACATTTCAAGCAAAATTGAAGTGAGCAGTTTTTCATTGTGTCTTCAATATTTCCTACACTGTAAGTTAATTTACCGAAGTAGTTTAAACGTTTCTTAAAGCACATACAATCTTATACTCAATCAATTTTAATTCATTTTGTTGGAGTAATTAAAGTTCCAAATTAGTAGAGGAAGTTTGCCGGGAGTTTGCAATAATACATCCGTATACAGCTGCCCTTTGCAACCATCAGGTGGGTAACATCATAGGTGATTGAAACAAAGATGGCAGAGTGGTAGAGCTGGATAGGGGATGCAGAGAGAATTGAGTGGAGCATTGTAAAGGTGAATGGAGGTGGCAGGTTGGGAATGGTTCAGGACGCGGCAGGTCGCGGTGGATGGGGTCGGTGAAAGTCAGGGTAGGCTGAGGAGACATTTTATAAAACATTTATTTTCCTGTCCACGTAATGGTGGTGACAAAGGCACTTAGGGTACTTCAGCTAGACAACAATAATATTGACAAAAAGTGTTCTCCTTTTCTTATATTCAAAATCCTTTCAACAGTTTGGTTGGATAAATTGGTAAAATAGACCCTGAACATAGGATTTAGAAGACGTGCTCTACCTTCATTGTTACTCAAGGGACTGTCGCAGCGCGGGGCTCGTGTAACGATAGGTGTTTAAGTTGACTAACTTGTGATATTTATCATCCTTTATTGTTGCAATTATAGAAAAACTGCTCTCTAGGTCTGATGAAATATGATCTCAATAAATATTAAATTGATTTCAATAATACTATTTCTAAGACGATAATTGACAAAAATATTAGCTGTAACGATTTAGTATTCAGTAAGTTCCGAATTTGTTAAAATTATTATAAAATTTATTATAAAGTTCACTTGCTGGACCTAGAATTGTCTTTTATATTGGAAAATAATACAATACAATATTAAATTGAAATAATGTATCTTTAGAAAGTAGATCAAACTTTCATTATGATATTGTGATTAAAAAGGAATTATGATTCACAAAATAAATTTCAAAAATTGAATTTAATTCTGAAAAAATAGGTAAGCCAAAATTTAGCCTGACAGTAAAACACTGAAAGCAATGACCGAAAATTTAAATATAATATTCACGTAAAAATATATTTTTTTATTTTTTTATGCAATTTACGCGAGCTAATTAACAATCCTTCAACGATCCATCCCAATATTTCGAATGACTCTTCTTGCTAAAAAATGGAAAAAAATGTTGCGTTCAGAACAAGATAAAAGAAGAGCAATATCTGCAGTCTCCCCTTAGGTATAATTACCACCATACGACCGCTATCTTATTTGGTCTTCACAGTTTCCCAATACCAGGTGAGCAAATTGAACACGCATTCAAAGCCGCACGTCAATAACTGGTAACAGACGAACCTGAGCGAGCTAACTGCAATGGAGGTCGTTAACGGCGATGGTAAAGCTCTGCTCACGTCATCATGGGCACTATATCACGAGTGCGCAGTCGATGAGCGAACAAATGCGTCGTAAATATCGACTAATGTCCCTTGCTGATAAGAACTCGTGGGACAGGATTTAAAAAATAAGCTTCATTTATTTTCCGCGGCCATTCATCGGCAACTACCATCTCCCTTCGTCGCGAGAAAAGTAGACCTGAGGGACGAAAGAGAGAGAATAGCCTGTTGGCCATAACGTACCTATTCTTGATGAAAGTACTAATATTTAGAAGAGGAAGGATGATAATGGAAGATAGCTGATAGTCATAACTAAGGTGATCGCATAAAATTTTACATTTATAACGAAGATATGGTAATGCAAGGTAAAATATCTTGGATAGTGAGTTAGAACACATGTACTCTCATTTTAAGATCACTTTTTAATACGTTTTAGAAGCAGGCGGTAAATATGAAAATTGATTTTAAATTTAAAATGCCTTTTATAATGTAAATTTATTGTGGTTAGATATTTTACGCTGTTAGATTGATTAGTGGATGAATAAGAGTACAGAAATCTAATTATTTTTACATTTTTAATGTAGTTATTGATGTCACACGTAACGCAACATAACGTTAGTGTGGGTATTTACGGATAATCATACTACTAGGAACGATGTCCATAGGAAAGGAAATGGATGCATTTTATAACTTTCATTCACTGCTTTTTATTGGAGGATATAAAAATGGAGTATATTTTAAATCAACAGTTTAAAAATTTATTACAATTATATAATATAAACGGCATAATAATTAACGTTATATAAATATTAAAATAAGTATGCCAAAGATAATTTTAAGTGCGAATGTATAAATTCAAACATTTCATGGAATCCCTGAAAGAAGAGTATATTTTGTATTTGGAAACCGTCACAATCATTCGTGAATCTGCTATATGAGGAAATTGTTTCCTGGAAAACAACAGAGTGAGAGTGCAGAGATATCTTGTAGAAATAAATAAAGAAGTCGCGTTCTCTTCACTTGTACAGGTACAAGCGTCTTTATGAATGTATAGATCGGAAATAAGAGTATTCTGGTTATACCAGAAGTTAATGTATTACGACATGAACAAATGAACCAAAATCACTATTTACCAAAAACTTCATGTTAGGATATGTTAGTTCATTTCCTTACACTTTTAAATTGATGATTCCCGTGAAGCACTGAATGGCGTCGAGAGACAAATATAACAAGAGAGGAATTAAGCAAAGGTGAAGAAGATAAAGACGTTTTACAATCAATTATTTATCAGTAGTTAAATGATGGTATCTTACGTCAACAATATTTGACACGCCAAGTCAACATATTAGTTTTATTAAGATAGCCGGTCTTCGTCAACATATTAGTTTTATTAAGATAGCCGGCTTTCGACGGCTTCGCCGTCATCTTCAGTCTCGCTGCTTTCGGCAAAAGTCGGTAGACTGTGTGAAAATGACCTCTCTCTCTCTCTCTCTCTCTATATATATATACAAGGAGCATTCCGAAAGTAATGCAATTATTATTCTTTAAATTAATTTATTGAACATATTTTCACAAACACTTAAAATTCTTCAAAATACTGTCCTTGGACCTCTACACATTTTTTCCAGCGACTCTGCCATGAACCGTAGGCGCCCTGAAGGCGTCTTCGGGGACCCTCGCAAGGTCTTCGTCACGGCTGATTGGATCTCTTCTATGGACGAAAAACGTGTTCCTTTTAGGGCCGCCTTAACCTCGAGGGAACAAAAAGAAGTCTGCTGGGGCGAGGTCAGGACTGTAGGGAGGGTGGGAAGCGTTGGCACCTGATGTTTGACCAGGAACTCGCGGACTCGTAGCGCGTTATGGCAAGGCGCGTTGTCGTGATGGAGTTGCCAGGTAGTGGAGATGTTTTCTCGTCCTGACGACCCTTTTCGAGTCTTTCCAGCACATCCACGTAGTAGGCAGCGTTAACTGTCTGTCCTTGAGGAACGAACTCCTTATGGATCACTCCTTTGCTGTCGAAAAGACAATGAGCATTGTTTTCACTTTTGATTTGCTCATTCTTGCCTTTTGGGTTTGGGAGACTGGTTGGTGTGCCACTCAGAGCTTTGGCGTTTTGTCTCTGGGTCGTATTCAAAAACCCATGTTTCATCACCAGTAATGACGTAGTTTAAATAATCAGGATCAATTTCAACACGTTGCAAAAGTTCAGTTGAAATTTCCGCACGGTTGGTCTTTTGGTCGTCTGACAACACTTTGGGCACGAGCTTGGCGCACACTTTCCTCATCGCTAAATCTTCACTAACAACTCGAAACACAACAGTAGACGACAAGTTCAGCTCATTGGCAACCATCTTGATACTCAATCGACGGTCAGAGTTCACTAATTGTCGAACACGGGCCACATTGTTGTCGGTTTTGCTGGTTGACGGACGCCCAGAACGTTGTTCATCGTGAACCTCTTCCCGGCCCTCCTTAAAGGCCTTTAACCACCTCGAAACTTGAGAGTAGGACAGAGCAGAGTCCCCATAAGCCTCACGAATCATCTTGTAAGTCTCCTCAAGAGACTTTTCAGTTTAGCACAAAACTTAATCGCGTAACGTTGTTCGGTCGTCGATTCCATTTCTATCCGTGACACGGTCGGCGCGCAGAGGTTCACAATAACTGACGTCTTGCCGCTTGCACAGCTTGCAGAGCACTGAGGCCAGTTTTATAGCAAAGCTAAGCGTCCCCCCCACCTACTGCAAGTGGTCCGATTCCACTCTGACCAATAGGAGCGACGCGGGAAATTCAATTGCATTACTTTCGGAATGCACCTTGATATATATATATATATACGTTCGGCATCATAAATTTCACAAGCTCGTAAATCAAAACTGCACTGGACCTAGTTGCATCACACACCTTGGATTTATCCACAACCAAATCAAGATAGACTAACTCCGTAGAAACTTTTGTGCCGTTCTCTAATATCTCTTAATATTTCCGGTACATTTTACGTTCGGCATCATAAATTTCACAAGCTCGTAAATCAAAACTGCACTGGACCTAGTTGCATAACAAACACCTCTTCAAGTAGAGAATAAATTAATGCGTAGATCAATTCTTACGCGTCAGGAATATTAAACTCGGATCGTATTTTCATTTCGGAATAGCTACAAATTACTTTCTTCTCACACATGTTTCCAAATCCATTTATCTTCTAAGCTGTCCGAGCACTGCGATTGGAGAAGTGCCACTGGGAAAAAATCCGACGGTGAGTTTCGGGAGGTCACTAGTGCTTTGCGATGACAGGAAGAAAAATATTTGAACGAACGAGGGTAAAAGAATGGTAATTACCAAATTTCATTCTTCTTCTTTTTATTACCTTTCCTTCAGATTGTCCACATAGTGTGTCCACGTAGAATTAATCAAGATGAGAATTTGAAGGACAGTGAATTGAAAAATCTGGTTTACAAGATTTTGCAAAGTATTTGCCTATTGATCATATTGGACAGAAGATAATAAAAGCTACTAGTGATGTAATTTGGCTCAATTTGTATTGGAGGGGTTATTTTACGCAGGAGGGAAATGGCAACCAATAATGTCTTATTTCAGGGCATAAACTGAGGAAATGGGATATTCATCAGAAGAAATGAAACGATTGGCCTCTGACAGGGGAAAATGATTGCCAGAATGCAGTGTAGCCTGTAGTAAATAAATATAATTTCCACGAGAGGAAAGTGGGAAAGGAATTTTGCTTTCGATATCATCTACAAGTATACCAATCCTATTGAGGTTAGTATAAAACACTATGAACTATTTGGTCCTGATAAATAGTACATCATTATCGACATATATAAATAATATTCAGAAGATTAACTCCTACCTATTCTTCTGGCAATGAATAGTGTCTCTTTGGCTAATGATTTACCAATCGCTGTGGGCCAGTTAGCACTTTCATACGTACGTGGTTATTACATTACCAGAGATGTTCACAATTTTTGTATTCTCCTTCTGCTGCCTGATAATGATTCTTACGTAAGCTCCTTGTTAATTGGCGTAAGTTTGTTTCGCGTTTGAAGATATTTTAACTTGAAAATCGGGGATCGTACTTTCAAAGGACAGTTGGTTTCCTCGGTCGTTCGTGCCCATCTCCAATAAGTTGAAGGAGGATGCAGGAACAATTGAGTAAACACGGGACTATGGACTATAGACAAAGAAAGCAAAAGTAGAAACGTGAACCTAGAGGTCAGGAACCAGCTGCAGTTACAAAAAGGATGGCGATGGATAAGCGCGGCGATCAAATCTTCCGTAATTCAAACGTGGACAGGAGACCAAAAATCAGAATCGAAATTTTAGGCCTACTACTCTGATCGGTGGGTTCTATTGCAATTCTTCCGGCAAAAGCCGTTTTAATATCTTACTAGTTGTCAACAACAAAAAAATTATGCTGAACAAAACCGCGCAAAATGCCTTTTCAAATAGTAGCACGCATATTGCTCAAAAATGGCAAAGACAATACAGAGGGCCAGGAAAGTCTCTCCGCAGAGGCACCTTGCTCTGGTTTGAAAACGTAAATTTTGTAATCACCACAATCATAATAGGTGCTAGAAGTGTTACCACCTTCCCTTGTTTGACATGATCTGGTTGCTAGGAACACAAATTTAATAGGAGGCCCTGATTCTGTCCGCTGCGGAGAATCTTCCAGGCGCACTGTACTACTGAGTATCACTGCATCAAATTAAATATTTCAACAAAAAAACAGTCTTCACATATACTGTAATAAATAGTGTGCTGAGTGTATATAACAGTTCTTGCAACCAAGAAAAGCAACAAAGTTTTTATTCTAAAACAATAAATAACAGAATAAAAAAATTTTGCATATTTCAATCCAAATCGAAAATTTCATTGTTTTTTTAATTTTTTAAGAGTTTCTGGCTACCTAACAAAACCATACACGTCTCTCTTACAGGGCTGCAGGTTACGTAGTTTCCTTTCTATTTCTCCGCAGATTGGAAATTGCTATTTCAGAAAGTCACCGAGGAGTACGTCATATCTTCTCCCATATACAGCTGGGCATATGCTGGTTGAGAAGACACATCCAAAAAGATTGTATGTGGCTGATATTTAACAATAACGAGAAAACGACTAGCAGAAATAAAGTGGAGGAGATTAAAGAAAGACGACATTCACTGAAAATCAACCTGCAGTCTGGAGATATCTCCACATTGTCCTTCACGTTGCCTCAGTCCTCCACGACCAGCGATGTCCCAAGCGTCTGCCACGGCACCGTACAGAGTGCGACGCCCCGCGCCGGTTTATTAAAACGCGAGCGGCGGAGCGGGCGGCGGAGCGGGCGGCGGAGCGGGCGGCGGAGCGGGCGGCGGAGCGGGCGGCGGAGCGGGCGGCGGAGCGGGCGGCGGAGCGGGCGGCGGAGCGGGCGGCGGAGCGGGCGGCGGAGCGGGCGGCGGAGCGGGCGGCGGAGCGGGCGGCGGAGCGGGCGGCGGAGCGGCGGCGAGCGGCGGCGAGCGGGCGGCGGAGCGGGCGGCGGAGCGGGCGGCGGAGCGGGCGGCGGAGCGGGCGGCGGAGCAGAGGGGGAGGGCGAGGGCGTGGGCGAGGGCGTGGGCGAGGGCGTGGGCGAGGGCGAAGGAAAGACGGGCGCGAAGGCGGCGCGACAACGAAGACGGCGCAGCAGAAGAGGACAGCAACGCGGCGGGCGGCGGAAAGGACAAACACAATTTCGCGTGGGGCCCTGTTTCAGCGACGTAAGCGAATTCAATTTTATGTGGGCTTGTATTTTTATACCGGGAGACAATCAGCGAAAAATAAACCCTACCACGCCCCCTTACCCCGCTCTCTTGGGGGTTGAAGGGAGGGGGAAGGCCGGATTCGCGACCGGTGATGCTCAGCTGGCTTGCAATAAAGGCGGGTTCTTAGTGTCCCCGGAAGAGCGCGGGAGAATTGTTGCCGAAATAAGTTGCGAGTTTCCAACGGGATTTTGCGATTTAAATGCTGAAATATCAGCAATCTCATTCCGAAACATCCCAATGGTTCCCGCGATCGTGGCGACGTTTTGCTTGTCTTTCTTGTACGATGCCGGGTTTATAAAACGACGCGTGACTTGCTGTTTAAACAAAAAATACAAACTATGTTTTATCTAAGAAAGGGCGTGTTTGAATGTGAGCCAGCTGAATTTTGTGAATCGCTCTCACGTAGGGTCGTACTTAATAATTTAATGTAATATTCTTACTAGTTTGTAAATGCGTTGACGATTTTCAAGTAGCCAGCTTCGTTTTCGCACAATTTTGAATTTGAAATATTCATGTATTGTTACAAAAGCGAAATCTAAATTCATATGTAGGCTGATGATGTGAATAAGGTTTTTGTTACTATTTACTTTTGTTCCAGATATAGACCCTTAAAGCTCCATTTTATAAAAGTCAATGAGCGTAAAGTATATTCTAAACATTGGAGACATACAAAATTAGAAAATGCAAGCACCCGGAACAAAATCAATTAAGCAATTAATGCGTAACTGTTTACAAAGTGAAGCATTTGACGACAATCGAAACAAACAAAGAAAAACAGGCATTTGAAAAGCTATTACGTATCGACAGTTTAGGCACTGTGTCGTTATTTTTACGAGCGTTTTTGTGGGTTACGACTAAAGGTGACTTCTGGCGTCACAGGTCATTTAATGAGCTCTCATACCCTGACTCACCGTCGATTGTGCAACGCTCTTGGACCGTTTGAAATCATGAGAATAAACGAAAGCAGAATCAGGATTTTCTAGATAGATTGCAGGGGTTTGAATAAGTAGCACAATGTTACCTTACAGAGGTAAAACCAAAAACCAAAATTAATAAATAATTCGCATGAAGACGTCAACATCAGCGCCATTTTGCAGCTTTGGCGTTGTTTCTTCTGCGGCACACGATAGGTCCTAGGATTTGAATACAGACGGCGGCGGAGGTTCGACATTATCTAGCGAGTGGCGAAAATACGCCACTAAGGGCATAGCTAGATCGAATTCAGCCTTTGTCAGGAGGACAATTATAGCTGTTGGCTGCTCTAATCGGTAGTTTTTCATGATTTCTGTGATCAATAAAAATGGAATACTCTAGAATTATTCTAGCAAACAGGCCACGAACTACGCGCGATCTATCTTTAGTTTTTCCTCCCCCCTCACACACCCCCCACCCACCCACCCACCCACCACACACACACACACACACACACACACACACACACACACACACTACACACAGGCACATACACTTCCGCTTATGCAACCTCAGCAGTCGGGAGAATGCTAGCCATGAGTTGTATTGGCTGGAGAGGGGAACCACTGGGGGAGATACTATAATGGGTAAACCCCGCAAGCCGATGTGCAGAGCGTGTTGGGCGATGTTAGGGCGATATGTAGGGCCAGGCCTAACTTTCCAAGGTGGACGGAACATCACCACCTTCTAGAATATAACATGCAAAGCACCTAAGAGACAAATCACCGTAGTAATTGAATCGTCTGGAAACATTAAATGATAAGTGAGGGAAAAAATTCAAAGGTGACATGTCCATTTGGCAAAAATTTAGTTTTTCTGTTGTTTTAACTAGAATTTTATTTCCAGAAAGAAACGTAAGGTGTCTTACAATAATTAAGTAGTACTCTATTCGTTGAGTTAAATACAGTGTTGAATGTTAAAGAGTAATGTGTAATGTTTGGAGCTACATTTTTCACTTTTATTAGAAAAGAGTGAAGTGGACATGTCACGTTTTGAATGCTTGCTCTTGAAATATGTCATTAAAAGTTATTAAGAAAAAGTCATTAAGACGGGGGACTCGCTATGTGAGAAAATAGAATCAGCATCCAAATATGCGGAATGAAAGGTCTATGAGTTTTGCCCTTACACAGGAAAAAGTATTTCCATGTGATGTGGCGAGGTTGGCTTCTCATACCTCCACATAACCCATGGAAAATGCCATTTCACTACTGATAATTCTATTTCTCAATATAATACATTCTTTATTATCGCACTATCTAAATTAACGTGTTTGACAAAGGGAAATAACCGTTGTAGTCCACCTACCAAGAAAGAGAATCCTCACTTACACGTGGTAATGAGTATGGTAATCATCATCATGACCATGACGAGGAACGAACTGTAAGATTTATTAAGTATACGAACGTTTGGTAAAGATAATAAGGACAGAAGAAAGAATTATAAGTACAACTGGAAATAAAGTGAGAAATTATTACAAAAGAGTGACAGGAAAGACAAGGAGAAAAAAACACAAGAAGAAAAGGACTAGGTGGGAATAGGCGCCAAGCTTCCGCTGAGAAAAGAAAAGAGAAGGCAACGAGGAATAGGCGAGTAGTTTAACCATAGACTAAAGATTACTCTATGGTTTAAGAGTACTCTACTCTTTATTCTATGGTTTAACAAGTTACGCTTTGCCGACAGAGAGGAGAAGACAAATAACGAGAAAACAAAGCACGAGCCTTCGCCGTTAGCCGAATTCGTTTATTACGCCCCGTGAAGTCACGGAGGTTAAGCAAATTCGAGACTTGCTGGTTCCTGGTTGGGTGACTGGCTAGGAACCCCGGAATCTAACGGCGTTGAGCCCCTGGCCGAAGGGATAAATGGCACTGACTGACTAGCTGGTTCAGATTGCGAGAGGTACAAGCGACGCCAAGATTCCGCTGAAAGCGAAGAAAAGGAGAGATGATAGGTCACAAGCGACGCCAAGATTCCGCTGCAAAAAGAAAAGAGGAAGGGAACGAGTACTAGGCGAGTGCTTTAACAAGTTATGCTTTGCCGACAGAGATCAGAAGGCAAGCGCGAGAAAAGGAAAAGGGAAAAGCGAAGAAATAGGACTAGGATACGATGAGTAGGTCAAGCGCCAAGTTCCGCTGAAAGAAAGAGCAAGGAACGAGTTTACTAGGCAGGTTGCTTAACAGGTTAAGTGCTTTGCCGGGAGAGAGCAAACAGAGCAAGCCGAGCGCCGTAGCCGAACTGTACGCCCGTGAAACGGGTTAGCAAATTAGACTGGTCCTGGTTGCGACTGCTACAACCCCGGATCACGGGGAGCGGCCGAAGATAAAGGCCGCTTGCGACACATACGTAAATAGTATACGAGTACGTAGAGTTCTCGTAACAATTATCGATGCCAACAGAACAGGGAGAGACGCAGTCAACGAGAAAAAAGAAAGCGAAGAAAGGACTAGGATAGATGAGTAGGTCACAAGCGACGCCAAGATTCCGCTGCAAAAGAAAAGGAAGGAACGAGTACTAGGCGAGTGCTTTAACAAGTTACGCTTTGCCGACAGAGAGCAGAAGGCAAAGCGCGAGGAAAGGAAAAGGAAAAGCGAAGAAAAAGGGCGTCGGCGGTGGAGTGCTTCGCAAGTGACGCTTACGCGCCAGGGTGCTGGGGGCACAGGCCGAAGCGCCGGCGGCACGTCCTGGACGGCGCCGCCGTAACGTTCTTTGGGGGGGGGAAACTCGCGAGGCGCTAGCGTTCCCGGTAATTTATCGTCCGGACATGACGACAGTACCAAGCCGTCGGGTATCCCAGCTGCCGCGCCGCCAGCCCCCGGCGCCGGGAGGACTGCGGACGGATGGAAGGGGCAGGGGAGGGAGGACGGGGAGGGGGGGAGCGAGGACGGGCGAGGAGAGCCGCTCCACCTCGCGGCGCGAACCGAGGCTTGAAACTTTTAATGAAACGTTACTGTGCACGGAGTTTCGCGCACCGGCTAAGAAAGGAACTGCTGTTTCCCCTTGGAAGTGGTGTCTTGTGTCAGATTTTAGGGTTCGGATGAACAGCGGTCTATCTGGCGGAGACTTCTTTATCTAAGAGATTAAGGAGGACGCGATTTACGCTACTAGGAAGAATAATCTGAGTTACAAAGAAAATTCTAGAATATTATGGGATTCTTTTGATAACATAGAATTTCAACAGCTAAAATGCAGTAGATTTTTAGTAATTAACTATGCAATGTGAAATTTAATAAATTCTTCTTCTTTTCTAAGGTTCTACTATTTTCTTTCTAAGGCTCTACGACCTTCAAATGAATGTTTTGGTCTGCTCAACTATCTTTTTTCATTTTTCCCCATTCTTCGAGTGCTCGATCCAATTTTTTTGCAATTTTCATTTTACTGATGTCTTTGAAAATATCATCTTTCCATCCATTTTTAGGCCGTCCTCTTCTCCTCGTGCTCACTGGATTCCCGCTAAAGATCTTGTGCACTGTTCTGTCAAGCAACATCCAATTACGATGACCAAGTCAACTTAATGTCATGGCTTTGATCAAATTTAATGTTTTTGTGTACTGCCAATTCGGCATTACTCCTAATCCGCCAATTTCCGCTGGACATTTTAACTGGTCCAAATATTCTTCTCATAATCCGTCTTTCAAAAACCGCAAGACGCTGCGTATTCTTTTCTTTTATAGTTCACGTTTCTGCGGCATAGGTTACAATGTCTAACCACTGTCTCGTTCAGTCTTAGTTTCGCCCCTTTGACAACATTTTACTTTTAAATAGCCGCAAATGTGCACAATATGCTCTGTTTCCCACTAATTGACTAAATTAAAATTATAAATTTAAAGTTAGATCAGGTCACCTCAGAAAGTTCTGATAATATCTTATACATTTTTACTCGATTAACTCTGCTAGTGAAATTGAAGGCTATATTATAAATTCAAAGTTGAGATCAAGTCAGGAGGTTGTGATCATATCTGCATAAAACACTAGTACTAATTCTTGACTGCACGTTTGACAACAAGAAACGTGCAAAATACTACTAAATTATAACCCGCTAAAATGTCTTCGTAACTATTAACAGCTTACGCAATAAATAGATTCAAATCGTTCGTCAAGTTGGAACGTCCGACGGACTGGATCTTAGATATTCCTTATTTAGCATTATTCCAATCGTTACAATTTTATTGATGACAGTATTTACCTATTTATTTTGTAGATATCTAATGTGTTAAATTTTCCTTAAAAAAAAAGTTAAAAAAAAAAAAACAAAAAAACAATTATGATGGGACTATTTAAGATTTGTTGCAATACAGTTATTATAGATCGCTAATTATAATTCAAAAACTATAAACTGAAAGTACCCTTAGTATCTACGAGTAGTCTTCAGATGGGGTGCATTGAAACTAAACCTAAAGCGTTTACTTGTTGTATCTTTCGGAATTTATCTTAAAATGATTGGTGTTATTTAAATGTCTTAATTTCAAGATAGAGAAGAGTATTCGCTGTTACCACTGCAGCGCTTCTGAACGAGAGGTCTTAAAGTACAAACGGTGGATACATAGATAGATACAAAATACAAGATAGATAGATAGATTTTTTAAATTTATTTATTGAGTGATTGGAAATTACACAGATCAGTACCAAAGTACTATCTCATGTGCATATGCTGCCTTACATTGTAACTTATACTAAACTTAACACTAAAAACTTAAAACTAAAGTACCTTACTAGAGGTGTAGGAAACTACAAGAGCCACTACTATGAACAATTAGTTGAGAAAATGTTCAAGAACGCTTCGGAAGGAAATCTATTCTTAATTCTAGTAGGGAAGTCATTTATAGTGGCCAGGTTGTAGTGGACGGCTCGGTTAATTGTATTTAGGTAGTTTTTGTATTTTGGTTAGAGTAAAAATTATTGGAAAGATGGGCAATATGTTTGATGATCGGTGATATATTCAGTTCTTTATGAAGTTGGGCGTTTGAGATGAACCATGGGGTATGTGTTGTAATCTAAGGAATCTATTTTGTACAATTTGAAGTTAATTAATGTTAGAAACAGATGCATTGGTCCAGATGGGACATGCGTAGAGCATTAATGGTCTGACTATTGCTTTATAAATTGTAATGGCATTTGTTAGGGATAGCCGGCTTTTGAGTTGATAAGGAATTTTAGTTGAGCTATTTTTATTTTTGCTTCTGTTTTTATTAATGTGTAGTGGTGATAGATGAGACAATGGTCTTAGTGAGAATATTTAGGTAGTTGATTTAGTTGCGTTGAGTTTGATTTTCCACAATGTTGACCACTGGTCTATTTCATTTAGGTGATTTTGTATCCTATCGGTAATGGTCTTAAGTGAGTGGCTGGATTTGTAGATTGCGGTATCGTCGGCCAATTGTGCTAATTGGGTGTCTATTGTAGTGGGTATCTCGGCTGTGTATATGTTGAATAGTGTGGGTGAGAGTGGTGAACCTTGTGGAAGGCCTGCTGTTATTTTTCGGGGGTTGGAGATGTGATTTTCTACGGAAACTGTATGTTAAACATACACACTCACAAACACATTTTAATTTCCACTTACATGCACCACGCTACTATACATATCATGCATTACATACTACATGCGCTAGGAAATCATTGAAGAGCATAGAGCGTGTTCTAGCAGGGGCAGTGGCTGCTGGGAGAGATACCTAGAAGGGAAGACCCAACAAGCCGACGTTCCAGCGTGTCACGTTACAACGGGGGAAATGTCACCAACTCTCGAGACATAACATTCACCTTCCCCACATAACATTTACTTTCCCCATAATAACCTGGGTTGTTGACGCACCACCAAAATAATTATTATCAAGATTAAACAGGACATTTTTATCTGTTTCTGAATATAGTTCAACCAAACTATTAGGAGAGGGAAATATGTGATTGTGATGTTCTCTGAACTCATTGTAAATTAGACATTCCATTAGATACAAAAATGGTTTTGTTGGAACATCACGCAAATTGAATCTTCTCGCCATGTAATGTATACTCCGATGATTTTGTGTCACTCTTTCTATAGTTAATGTTTCTTTACAACTAGAAACTGATTTGGTGACTACTTAATTATAGAAAAGGAGAGCCAGAGTTACGAATTTCCCTAGTTTTGGAAACGTGAAATTGCGAATTTCCGGATATATTGAGCAATTTTGTGAATTCATGATTCCACGTGAGACGTTCACAGAGGTTTCCTTTTTAGGACGCAAATTTTTTGATTACATTCGAATCTCGTTGTGAGTTGAGTTACTGAACCTTCACACCCGTCCTGGACGGACATTTAGTTGTGTTTACTAGACTTCCGTAGATAGTAACTTTAATATGTAAGTCATTGCTCTTTTAATTAGTTCTAACTATATTTTACTGGATCCAATTTCCATTCTAAATATCCAGGAGTAATTATCGACATTATATTCAGCATGATGGAAATACATTTGTACATAATAGTAATTAGGAACTAGTTTATAATGCTAAGCTTAATGCTTGAATACGTGTTTTCAAAACAGTGACGTTCGAGCAGTTATAAACGAGATGCATACATTATTTTTTTTTTTTTTGCGTAAGGGCATTATAAAATTATGAGAGAATCAAAGTTAATTTTGGGATAAAACTTTATTTAACGTCACGGGTTTCACATCGGTGAAATTGATCATAATTGATGCCGTAACATGTTATTTTATGAAAGATTTCTTGTATCACCAGAGGTCGTTTATAATTCTGGAAAAAATGTATTAGTTTTAAATACTTTGAATTATACAATCGAAATTTGTTGTGAATGGGAATACACAAAATATGCCTCAACCAACAGGGCAGAATTTAAATTAAATATTCATTATTAAGTTTTACATTTGTTATTATTTACTCTGAACAACTTTTAAGATGATTGTTCTCGAATAAAAATTATAGATTAATGTTTCAACTATTTGAGAGGAGTGAATCGCAGGATCGTATTAAATGTAAACGGAATCAGAAAATACGATAACTATAAGTTAGTTATGTGGTATCAACTGTGTGAGAGTGAGAATAAATGATTGTCATAAAAAACTTTGGATACTTTTATTTGTAAACATATATTGACAATCAAGAAGAAATATTGATTATTTGCGAGGTTTACTGAAAATGTATTATAAATTTTCAAGGAAAATCTTTAAGAATTTTAAGGAAATAATAAAAAAGAGAGAAAGCAAAATTGGGAAAAATACAAAATGATTGATATGTTTTATAAATTTATTCAAATATTAAAATTGAAAAAATTATGACAGACATACAGTACAACAGAAATATGAATTTAATCTCTTGGCTAAAAGCATGAAGTTCACTGAACAACTCATTCAACTTTCTGAAATGCCTTATAATATGATGAGTGTGAGAGTCTTCCACTGTCCAAGAACTTTACACTACCTACACGTATAACATTTTGACTTATTAACACGAACATTCAGATGATCCTCCAGACTGAGATCCACAGTGATCTTAATATTCAAGTACTAGTCCACTGAATATTAGGCGAAATAAAACACAACTCTTTGGAAACATTAACACATCCCACGAAACCACCCTAATTCAGGTGCTTCTTTCTTCCGAGGCGCCCACCGGGGCTTTCCAGCACATGCAGCAGCCGTCTTCTCGCAAGAGACGCACCAGAAAATTTGTAGCTCATTCTCGTTACAGCTCATTCCGAAAATCATCCCGTTCTATTAGCGTATATTCCGGTGTATATGTGGACCTGTCGACGCACTTTTCGCAGCATCACACTTTATACAGATATACGACGTTAATTCTGTAAGCTGGGGCACCTCGCGGCGGCCACGACGAGGGCGAAAACTCGTCGGCCGACGATAGTGGCGCCTTCTTCCAAGATTAATTCCCCGGTATAATTCTATTCCTCCGTAACGGGGAGGGAGTGTTCTCGGCTCGGGCTCATGCGCCGATCATAAATTTTTCTTACTGGAGTTGGTATCTTTCTTTCCGCTGTAGGGTTTTTTGTCTGTCCCTTTTCTCGCGAGCTCCACCCGCCTTATGTATATAAGACGAGTGCGCCGACGAGCCAGAAGCCCCGGCGGGCGGCATGAGCGGGGGGAGGGAGTAGTGGTGTGAAGGAGAATAGCAGAATGAGGGGGGGGCGAAGACAGGAGGTAAATGATGTGGCAGGCAGTCGGAGAAAGTGAGTGACTGTCATAATAAGTGCCATTCTCATTTTCGGGCGTAGATGAAAGAGGAACCGTACAGTGTCAGGTTCTCTCATTTCCTGGGTGGGTGTTCACTTGGGGGTGGTTTACATTTGCCTTCCACTGTATGAAAAAGCGATCCCCCAAAACGCCCAAATGTGAAGGAATCCTACCTATCAGTAACAGTATCATGCAATGTTTAAATGTTCAAAATACAAAATAAACTCTTTGCATTAAAAACAATCTATATAAATATATTAATTTAATTGAAGTCTGTTCATGAATGATAAAATACTTAAAAATCACCGGATTAAATTAAGGGACTTAAGTTATTGTGAAAAATTATTGTAATTTGTTAATGTTTGTGTATTTTGAATTTAATGTGTTATATATGCTGCTGAAATGTTACTAAAGCGATTAAAATAATAGTGGTCCTTAATGATATCAACTGTTTCAAAGGCGATCTAAAAAGCATTCTATACAAAGATCTGTAACCCGTAACTTTCGGCTCCGCTTTTTCGGACGTTACTTCAGCCACTGAACCATCGAGGAAGGAAGATGAGTGAATACTGGAAAAGAAGTGAAATAATTCAGATGTAGACGAAGGGGAAAGGAAACAAACTGCAGTTAATATAAAATAATGTTTTTAAGGAAAAAAGAATTAATGAGAAAGAAAGTAATTAGAAGAAAAGTAAAAGAGAATAAAAAAAAATAAGAGATTAAATGATTTACAAGAAATTTGAATTAAATCCAAGAAATAGACGGGAACACAATGGAAAAGAATTACAAAAAGAAGCACAAGAAAAACAAAAAAAATATAAATGTTTGAAAATAAAAAAACAACACATAAGAGAACGGTGAGTGAGAGAATTAATTATCCACAAACTAAGAGAAAGTGGCAAATTAAAGAACATTGTAATTTTTAAAAAAATTTTCAACAATATTGTGTGTAGCGATGTATTGAATTCGGTATTGTATGTATATAATGTATACGGTGTGTTTTAATAAAAAAGTATTTTGTTTCTTATGATTACAGTATCTAACAGTTATGGTTATATCTGAAATGTGTGAATGGTTTCATAAATAGGTGTTTCTAAGAAAATTATAAGAATAATATATCAACAATGGTGAAATACAAGGTAGGTGAAACGAGTGAACCACATGAAAACCTGCCGCGAATATTTTTGTCCACTCCGAACTCTACATGGTAATAAAAATGTAACACAATCGTCAAATTCACTTCCTCCGTAACACGTCACACACAGTTTTCAACTGTTCTTGACGTACAATAAATAAAAATAAATAAAATTACTACCGGCACAAACACACGAACAACCAAAACATCGGATCCAAACCAAAGGCGTAAAAATCAGTCGTCTCCAAAAGCCCGTCCGGATCACAACGAGAAACATCTGGGGTTGCGCGGGGAATACATCTCTCCCCTTCTTCTTCTTCCCCGCCCCCTGCCGTCCTCGCCCCGCCCGGGACCCCGCCCTCGCGCCGCGTTCCGCGACGTGACTTAATTTCCCTCAATCCGTGACGACGCAGTGACAACGGCAAAGGGAAGTTATTTTCCGCCTGCGAGGATGAACTTGTAAACCACTTTCCCGATGCCGCGCGCCGCCGGAGGGCAGGGCGCGCTGCGGTGAGGGTTCCCGTCTTCCCCGTCAGGTGCGCCCGCGCCACGGATCCAGCGCGCGGCCATGGATTGATTGATTTTTCGTGATTCCGGGCGCGTCAACTGCTTCGGTCATTAGTCCCGTTAGTGTAGTGCATGTTTCTTCTCGGGAGATGGCGGTGATCTTCCCCCGCTGGATGGCGAGATCCGGCGCCGACCTACCGTCGGCTAGTGGGGTTTCCCCCTAACCAGGTCTCTCCCACCAGCGGGCACCGCCCCAGTCGGGACAAGCTCTAAGCTCCCGACCGGTCTCCCGGAATATGTGGTAGTGTAGTGCATGTTAGTGTGTGTGTGTAAGGAGAGTATAGGACATGAAATAGGAAGGACAGATCGCGCGCGGTTCCTGGCCCGTTTGGTAGGGTACTGCTCCGGCATTCGCCTGGTGTTGATCGGAGAAACCACGGAAAACTACCGATCAGAGCAGCCGGCCGCTAGAATTCTCCTCCAGACAGCAGCTGAATTCGACCTAGCTGAAAAGCTAGTGTCGAAAATCCTGCCGCCGTCAGGACTCGAATCTAGGACCTCCCGGTTAGAGGCGCTGCAGTGACATCAGTTGATGTACTGAGCTACCGCTACCGGTGCGGCCATGGAGGGGAGCACGAAGAATCAATTGTTTTTGGGGAATTCCTCATCCTTCTAGTGGATCGTCACTTCTAAAATTACACACAAGTAAAAAGCGTACGTAACTAAATATGTAATGAAAGCAGAAATCAATGCATTGAAATTAGTATTACATAGGTCATCAATAAATAACGAAATCACTACTGCTCAGGAACTTTTCAATTAATCAATACAATATTTTCAGGACGTCAAGTTGGAATTCTTGTTATGGTATTTGTTCATCTGGTTGACACCATCTTGTAAACATAACGTGGAAATCACGCAGTTAACGATAACTGGTAGTCTCCAGCATTGCACTGTGGAAGAACAACGTCAAAGGTTGTGAAATTCACGGTACGATGCTGAAAGTGTACGGCAATAATTGTTTAAACCGTTCGCACGTGTACAAATGAGTGGATCAGTTTAAAAGTATAATCGTAGAAGACAACGAAGCTGGGAAATTTTTTAAAAAACTAAAATATATTTTGTAATATATATCCATTATTTGGAATGTTCTAATATTATTTTTCTATTGGCGTTTCAACGGGAACAGTTAGTCAAGAAGAAAAGACAAACTTGTTCTACTAACACTCTGATAGTAAGATATTATACAAAAAATAAAGAGAGAATTTATCAATGAGAGAAATTACGTCAAGAACGACAAAAGATAACCTTCTGTTATATTCCATTTGATTCTGTTACATTTTCTTTAGTAAATTTCTCTTGGTGTCCTGAACAAGCAACTCAGCCTTTCCTCTTTCTGTCTCCAGAATGCAGCACCGGAGGGTCATGCACGAAGGAATGAATTGTTTGGCGGAATGTCTCATCCTTCAACTGGGCCGTCGCATCTGAATTACACATCACTAGAAAATATACGCAAATAAAAATTATAATGCATGTAATATTCATGGCATTAATGTCAGTACAAGAAGACAAAGAACGAGGAAAATGTATTATTTTGAAATACATTTTCATTGTTCCATTATTTGAAATATTCTAATATATTTTATATTGCCTTACCAACGACCATTGACAGCCCAGAATAAAGGACTAAAACTTGTACAATCTAAAAACAATGACAGCAATTTATTATACAATAAAACGATAAAAATATATTTAAGAGAGAAAGCTATTACCTGAAGACCAATGAAGTGAGAAATATTTTAGTAATTAAATTGTATTTATAACGCTATGTAATATTCCCTTTTATGTTACTCCATTTATTTTTGTAATGTCCTCTATTGTCCTCCTGAACAAGCAGTCCAGCCGTCTATCCAGATATCAGTCTATCCAGTCCTCTTTCTCTCTTTTCCCCTCTGTTCTTTCACGTAGACAAAATCTAGAGGAAAAGTCGATGGTATGGTGCAAAGGCGTCATACGCAAATTTTGGTGGTTCAGAATGGCGGACGCTAGACCGAGCGAGTAACGACGCGTACAGGCTCTTCAGGCGAACGAAATCGCCATTCCCGAGCACGAGCTAGGAATTTTGAATAGGCGGATATCGCGCTGAGCAAACCGGCTAGAAAATTGCTTTATCATCAGGATTTATTGCATAAAGGTTTGTATCATACGCTCCATAAATTAATAGAAGTAGTTTACAGGCCAAATGGCTGAGTCTAGCCACAAATAAAGAATAGATTAATATTATATTAATACATATTATTGAATTACTTGACCATGGTTTTATTTTTTATTAAGATTAAAGAGTAATAAAGGGTTAAATTACATTTTTAAGAGATTTGGGGTTTGGTTTATACAATAAATTGAATTGTATGAATTTACTTTTAGTCGCAGCAAGAAAAAAGATAATAACCAACACCAGTGCCCGAGCATGATCTTTTAATATATTTTATCAACGTCAAATGTGTATAAAAAATAAATTAAGGGAAAATTGATATTCAATAATTAATTGATAAACAAATTGAGTATTCATGGCGAAAGCTTGTTTATCATTACAAACTAAATACCGCATGTGGTGCATTCCATACAGCTCTAAAAAATATTAACTTTCCTCTGAGGATCCCTCTTATCGGCCAAAGCAAATAAGATTAAATAAAGAAGAATACAGAAGAGATCCCTTATCACAGTTAAAAATTCTTTTGAAATTCGGCTTCACAGATGCACTGGTTTTGACGCAAAAGTAGTACGAGAAGAAACGTTAGAAGAAAACACAAAGGTAATACTTTCACTGACTACGAAAAAAATAACAGTTTTTGCCAGTCATTGTTATGATCACTACAGAGTTGAGACTTAGAGAATTCTTCTTATTGTGAGAAGTGGGCTTTTATTTCGACGTTTATCACTGTCGATTTACGAAATATTTTGCTAAAAATGCTTCCCGCACGCAACACTTTATTTATAAATAATATTCATTTTCTAAATAAATATTTTTCGAATTACAACATACACATATTACAAATAAAATATGTGAAATAGTTCCAAAAAGGAAAACAGGTGCGAATGAACAAATAAGAATTAAACAAACGTACAAGATCCAAGCCAAACATAATACTATTCTTTGCATTCGGCAATTGAATAGCAATAATCACAAGAACACAGTACAAACAAGTTAAAGGCAACAAAACATATATAGAATTTTTCTAATACTTCCTTTTCCTGATGTCATTCTCTAACGAGACGTTGACAATCAGTCAAAGAAATGCAAATTCTTCAATACAAAAATAGAAAGTTGGTAATATATTTGTATGATTTCTATATGAAAATTCTACGAACTTGACTACTTATTCCAAGAAAATATAATAAATTTTCAAGAACACAATTTATTAATTGAAAAATATATAAATTTAGTAAGGCATATTTAGATTTGCATACAAGATTCTAAACAAAAGAGCTCTGGCCGACAGTACACACAAGTACGCGAAATAGAGTCAATGCATTCGAATTCAGGAAATTTATTAAAAATATCCATGCTGTTTTCCGTTACTCAAGACTTTTGTATACAGTCTTACGCCAACAACTCGTCATTTCTCAAAATTAGAATTCGTCCATATCCAGCAATGTTTTGCTCACGAATTTTCAAACACGTTTTGTCTATCCACTTTAGAATTTGTGTAGAGAACATTCACATCGGACACGCTCTAGTGTAACACATACGAGAAGTACACCCACAAGGGCGACTTCGCTATCTCGCAGAGGAAGGGCGGCGGCGTCCTACGCCGCAGAGAAGCAGAAAGTAATTAATTTCAAGCAACTGAGACGCTGCGCAGGGACGACGGAGGCGGAGGACTCCGAAGACGGCAGCAGCGGCGGCGGCGGCGGCGGCGGCGGCGGCGGCGACGGCGGCGGCGGCGGCGGCGGCGGCGGCGGCGGCGGCGGCGGCGGCGGCGGCGGCGGCGGCGGCGGCGGCGGAGACGACGGCGGCGGCGTCGAGGCGACTGGAACTGCAGCAAAATGTTGCAGGCGAGTTACCAAGTCGCACGTGCAATAAAACAACTGTGCCATGTGTCGTATTTAGCGCCCCCCGACGCGTTGCGTCGTGCGAAGGCAAGAAGCCGAGTTTACGTAGTTGAGCGTTTTCCGCGGCGCCTCCAGCGTGAAGTGTGGAGTGCGGAAGGGGGGGGGAGGGGAAGGAAAGATAGCTGGGGAATAAATGCTAGTGTTTCGCTAAGCTTCACTAGTATAACAGCCAGAGTTACTGTTATTTTAGGTATTATGGTTTATATTGAGCTGAGTTCTAAGTCCAGGCAACTATTTGTTTTGTTTGGGAATGACGAAAAATGGGTCAAAACAAAAATATTACGATGTTCGATTTTTCAACATACTTTCGATCGTGGCTACCAGAGTAAATGTGTCGTATGCTTACATGTTCAGTTGGTGAGTGAATGAGAGCCGGGAAGTGAATTACTGTCAATGATGTGGTCATGTGCAGTTGTAATTCCGCCATTCAATTGCTTTGCGTATGTATCAGTCACCGTGCATTACGGAACGATGGTGTCCTTGTCGCAGTTCTTTTCTTTACCCCCTTCCTCCTCATGGTTCCGTCAGACACATAGGGACGAATACATTATTCACTTATATCCATCATCACAACCTCCACCAGTACCCACCACCCTCAAGTTCCACCATTTATCCTTGGCGTCTACTGCAGTTGCAATGGGCAGTTGACCCTCTGGCCAGTTTGGCCTCCGCTGCCATCTACCATCACGTCTGTTCGATTGAGCGTGAAATGCAGGCCCACGGCAAACAGAAAAATAGCTTTATCGTACATTTCTGCTGCGAAATACTGATACTTCAAAGCAAGAATGTTTTTTCCTGACCTTTATTTTCGAACTTATCACGCAACCAATTCATATCGAAATCGTGCTCACGATATTTCTGTTGGCAAAACTATAACCGATTGCCACAAACCAAATACACCGCCATTTTTTAATCTTTTTAATTGCTAACACTTGGACTAAACTTAATTTACTTCACATTTTTTTTTATAAATAATGATGAACTGGCTTAAAAGTTAAGGTGCAAAGCAATCAGAGCAGCATAGTGAATTTGCTTCTTCAAAAAGTATGTGGCTATTTGTGTACTTGCAGAAAAAGTAATATATTGCAAATATATATATATATAAATAAACACACACACACTTGTCACACCTCATAAACAAAAACATTTTAACATAGAATGAATAAAAGTAATATATTGCAAAATACATTTATCATTTGTTTTTAAATATAAAAAATTTCCTTATTTTGAACTCCAGGATAAATAAATTGCAATTTATATTTTCTGGAGTTCACGTCGATCCCCCTCACACACTGACACATCCGAAACGTCTCTTTATCACAATTTATCATCTTCCCTATATTCTTCAACCATAGCTGCAACACTGACTTCAGATATAAAACAAATCCTTATAGTACGATTCTACACTCATCCAAAATTATGTTACGGTTATAGTTTAAATCATCAGACACCAACGGTCCTCAAGGCAAATTCTTCTGAACTACTTTTCAAAGCCAATTCTCAGGAAGTTTGAATTCAATACTCGTATATGACGAACGTACTAATGAATGTGAAAATATTAACATAAAAATGGGCGGTCCTGGTGGCCGAGGTTGCTAGTCTGAAGGGCTGTTGCTGCCTCGGTTCGAAGGGTGGCGAGTTAGAATCCCGCCTTAGGCATAAATGTTTGTGTGCTCGTGTTGTCCTTACTTTCTGTTCTTCCTACAGTTTCCCCTCAAAGTTAAAGCAATCACAGTGGTCACTATATGACCAAGATTTAAAAAGTCATCTAAAAGAGATAAAAATTGAAATACAAATATTTCTACTCTCTTCTAATCACAAAAGTATGTAATTCGTAACGAATTTGAATTTATTTATTCTTTTATAATACATTAACAAATGTGAACCTCATAAGAAACTGACAATTATTCTTGAAGATAATTCACCTCTGAAAGATATTGTACAACTAAAAATCTAACTTGTTGCTTTGCGATTCATATCTGTGACACACCTGCATAATTATCTACATAATTTGCGAAAAAAGAACATAAAAACGAAACAATAATGATATTTTCAGAAGATTATACATCAATAAAAATTTCTGCATTTGAATGCAGTCATTGATCTGATTCCCATTGAGTGATGCAGTTTCATTTATTTAGTGTCGTTTATTTATCGGCAAAAACTAGAAATATAAAGCTCTGTTGCAACAAGCTACAGCTGATTTGGTGTCAGGAATTACATTGTTTTATGTGCCGTTATTTTCTATAAGTGAGTGTCTTTTGTTGTCTACAATAATTGTGAACACTAGTAGAATGATATTTATGGAGTGTAGATAACTGAACTCATTCAAGTATGATCTAGCAAGTGTTTAATACTGGATATCCAACCATAACATGTAACCGTTCGTTCCAGAAATTAATAATTTTGAGAAATAATACGTATTACCCAAATATTTTAACAATTTTGAATTGAGTTGGAAATGTATATGGAAAAACAAGAAAATAAATATTTTTTTCCTGTTCCATGTTTTTACACGAAGCAAATTATTCGAAGTCCATCACGTTATTTCATTCCGAGAAAATTCTAATTTCCCTTCGTCGTACTCAAGAATTACTCAAAGTCCGATAACTATTCACTCTCAAGAAAAATTTATAAGTCCCAATCTCACAAAATTAATCCTCCGCGAGCGACCCGCACAGCACCACGACATATGTCAAAATGTGAAAATAATCTTTCTGTTCAGCCCTTCAAGACTCGGCCTATTTCTTTCTACCGTTTTTCCACCAGAAACATTCGACACACTTCCGTCGTGAATAGACTGTCACTGTTCTCCTGGCCAATCCCTAAATTGATTACATAATCAACTAGCTATACCCTAGACTGTCATTGCTTTCTCAACCAATCCCCAAATTGTTTACTTGATCAGCTAGCCGTGAACTCAGGTCCCATGCCAGAATGGAGTTTATTGACCTTGACAACAACTCGGCTGCTGTTGCTAGGGCGCCATATTTCTATTTGTTTATCCTCGTATATTTACCCCATTTGCGACAAATATTAGTAAATAAATGTGTGACAGGTTGGTATGTCACAATATCAACAAATACAACCTACCTTAAAATTTTACGTATGTTCTAAAATTTTCTAGTACTTCATATTTCGAAAATCACAAAATAGCAAAAAATATTAATTTGGAAATCATGTTTCACTTAGAGGGCAGACAGGAAGTTGCCCATCTAGCTCAGTGAATCTTCCTCATCCTGTCCCCCCTGAGTTCTCTTTTGATTTCCGTCTGCAGTGCCGTCTGCTCAAAATTAATTTCCACCGTCGAGCCGAGGTCGCCGCATAAGAACCGACCAATCTTCGGCCTTCGTCATAATTGTCGGTACGTGACACCCCCCCCCTTCGCCATAGTCACGCGAGGGTTCAAAGAGGTGCGGAGAACGCGAGGAGGACGCAGATATCTAATTGTAATTGGATAGGACACTCCCCACTAATCGTGCATGCGAAGCGTGTGACGAAATCAAATGGCGTTCTTCATGACAGGGAAGACATTCGCGAAACATTTTAGTGGCAAATAAACAATAAACCTATTTTCTTTAATACAATATGAATTTTAAGAAACCTTTACTCTAAAAACTACTATGCTACGTTACAAAAATATACGCATATCCTAGAATTACATATCCTCTAAATGTGTTGAATGGTGTTCCATATTATTAAAAAATCTACAACACAAAATAAATACAGAAATGGAATATTGAATTTCGATGATACGCTTAAAAATAGTTTTGTTCAATATGTTGATATACTTTCTAAAACTCGATCGTTCACGATTATTGTGAATGATAAAAATCATTCATACAATAATGAACAAGATGATTACTATGAAACAAATTTTCAGTTAATATTAGAAGATATTGCTATTTTTATATGCTAAACGAAGAGAACACAAAGGAGGGAGGAAAGAAGGATGGGATGTGTATTGAAAGGAAGGGAGCTCCGGAGAGGGGGAGGAAAAGAGAGGAAGAGACGAAGGAGAACGGGAGGGAGGAAGGAAGGATGGGAGAGGGAGAATGGAAGGGAGAGAGCGTGGGAGAGAGTGAGGGGGCTGCGGTGGCCGGCCCGTGCGCTACGAGGGCCTTCTGGGAAATTACAGAGGAGGCGGCTGTATTGGCTCTAGCAGCATCCGCCGCCCCCGCCTTCCACTGTCTCCCCCTACAGTGTGTTCTCTGGAAGACGAAGACGGTCAAAATTGGGAAATCATGGTCTGGCCCCATGAGAGAGACTCCCGATTTTAGAAAGCTTTCGCGCAATTATAAGCTAATCTACAAAATATAACGAAACCCACTGCTCTTACTTTCTTACCTACTATGCACACGCGTGGTGAAGAGTAATGTAATGCTGTGTCTATGTTAATGTTAATATGTATTGTAATGCTTCAGCGAAAATTGGCGATTTATCTTTTGTGTAAACACAAAAACTCATATTGTGGGACCCTGATAACGAAAAGGCGGATAAATCTTGCTTCTATATTTAGTACTATCTTCCTCCAAAACCTTGTGAAGTCAGAATTCACGATTTGGAGGTACTTGGGGAGGTAATCGATTTTGGGAAACGTTTAAAAAATTTCCGTCCATCCATCGATGGTCAACGCTGAAGTTCAGAATACATGGTACAGTTTTCGTGCAGATACTCATTACAGTTTCTGTACAGGAACCTTCAAGATGCCAAACTAGAAGTATAAAATCCTAAAGACGCGCAATCACGGTCTGTACGTTTTCTGCACGAATCGTCACAAGCCGCCGCCAGGCGGTCTAACAAGAAACAACTGAATTGCGCGTTCGAGTACTTTTAATTGTGGTATTTCTGTGCAGTGACCTTTATTTAGTATTAATTATTCATGAGAAGCACAGACATTAAAAATAGGAAAGCATAAATTGTGAAAAAGGATGTTTATCGCAATATATTACTTCACACAATTGCATCTTAACCCACCTAAACACAAAATCGAAATCGCCGATTATCGTTAGTGAATAATTCTGCTGCTAGAGGCGCTCGAGTCAAACAGCTTTGGATGATGGATGTTGTTGTGTGTGGCCATATTCCGTTTCCGTTACCCCACCCCCAATGATACAAACAGTGGTCGCTATATGAGGAGCAAGTAATGAAAACGCATATTGTCCACTGGTGGAAAAAAATTGAGTTTGATATGAAGTCGTGTTTTTTTAATATTCTACACGTTCCGCTTTCAGATTTCTTCAAAGCGCCTTGAAACACCTTAAAATAAATGCGTTCGAAGAAAACTGTATGCATGAGCGTGTAGAACGTATTAAAAACTTCACGATTTCATTCCAAACTCAATTTTATCCACATTGACGGAATGTAGCCACTGACGTCTTACTGAGGATTTCAAGTATATGAGTGCGTATTTACTGTTTCCGGATACGTCAAATCCAATATAATTAGCCCGGTTAGACGTATATATGACCCGAAGAGTTGGTGGCGTTCGTTCCCTGCTGAAATCTAAGATCCGGTGTCGACGTGTACTTCGGTTTGCGATGTTTTCCCTTCAAGGTCTCTCCCTCGGCGAAACAGCGACCCAGGTGAAAGAAGCCCTACGCTCCCAACTGGCCACCTGACATCTATGGTAGAGTAGAACATGTAAGTGTAAAGGAAAAGGAGGGGGAAGGCAAGTTGGCGCTAGGTTCGTGCAAGATACATTCGCCTTTTATTTATTAGAGAAGCTACAGAAAACTACAGACAAACGCAGTCAGTTCCTAGAATCCTCCAGACAATGATCGAAATCGATAGGGTTTTGTGGCTTGTGTTAAAAATCTGCCATCGTGAGGGCTCGAACCGTAAAATTTCTTGACCGTTGATGCTGCGGAGGAAAGAATGTCGACGGAGAGTAATTTCAGTCCGCCAGAATTTGAATGCATGCTTTTTATGTAGAGCATGAGAGTAGTTTAACATTGTTTCATCCTGGTGTATCGTCGGACTAGTATGGAAGGTCTTTGTATTCACAAATATCTATTTGTTTCTTCAATTGATTAATAAAATTATTAAAGAAATAAAGATAAATAAAATTCGCTCCCCCCAGACTGGTGCTTTATTACGTTCCATTTGTTCTAGAAACACGTTGGACGCCCACGAACTAGATTAATGCATATGTCTCGAATCGAAACAGTCTGCTTGTGTGCCTCGAAAATGACGATTTTACATCAATTCTTCACAGTAGAGGTGAGTCCCTAACATAAAACAGACACTTTTATCCTTTTCTTCTGTTTCAAACCTTGCAGAAGCACCCCAAAAGACAGTCTGGGGAGCATATTTTGCTCCTGACTCTTCCGAGCAATCTTTCCCCTTCTCTCTCGAGCATTCGGCTGCCGTCTCCATTACTCGGCGACACCGTCCCACCGCCTTCACTCCCTCCTTGTCGCTCTTCTCTCCCCACACCGCCTTCACCCTGACCCTGGCCCTCGCTCACGTCCTCCTGCCGGCCTGTCCCCCCCGCCCTCTCCCTCCGTCTCCACTTCCGCCCCGCGCGCGCCGCCGCCGCCGTCGCCCCTGCCCTTCCCGCTTCGTTGTCGCGACCGCGACGCTCCGAAAAGAACAGCGCTGGCGCCAGCGACTCCCCCCCTAATTAAATCTGCGAGCCGGACTGAGTTTATTTAGGAGCTTCATTTGTTTCGAACTCGAGAAGTTAAGCGAAGCGTGCGACCGACTAACTGCGTTCGTTGCTCGGAGCTAACAAGACGAAGGCAGCGGCGGCGGCGGCGGCAGCGGAGGAAGAGGCGACTGGGGATGCGACGTTGGGAAAAATACAGGCCCCTTTCTCCTTTATTGTTATTTTTAATCGGTCAATTACAAAAAGCATAGCTTAGATTGTAGATTGCCGCCCGCGCCATCTTGTTGTGGCTGAGACATACTCATACTCAAACTGACCGACGTGAAATATCGTTGGGATCGCTTTTCTTTGTTTTAGTATCTTGTTTACCGCTTGTTTTGAAGTCTATGGGTTGTGATTTAAGAATGCAGAGACTTTTGTTTCAAGGGTGATGCTGCTGCGATGAATTAGTGGTACTTGTTTTCGTAGTATGAAGGGGTCATATAAAACTTATTCATGAAACAATAATTAGGAATCAATAAGGTCAGTACATAAATAAATTAAGACTCCAAGGAAATTATTTTCGACCTACGAAATTGACAAAAATATTTAAGTGAAAATTATCTAGTTCAACACTAGTTTAAAGAACATAATTTCGTCAAATTAACAAATATTATTTCAGCCAATGGAATTCTAGATTATTTATCTACCACATACGTTTTGCATCGTGTCAGAAAAGGTTTTAGATAATTGACTTTCGAACTCCGTTTAAACTCTTAGCATTTGTATGTCGTATGGTTTATCACTGAATAGTATAAATGGATGTACGTTATGTTCGTGTATATTTTGAAAAAACTTTGTTGTATGACAATAAAAGGTTATTAGTTGTTACTATGTCAATAGAAACTAATAAACCCATTATGCAGTTATAGAGAAGACCTCATGATTACGTATTGAGTCTACAAAGAAAGTGTTGCATATCAATTTTCTGAACTGAAATTGGTCTCTTGATTGAATCCGTCGAAAGCAACTCTAAGAATTAGATCATGCTGATATATCGGTCCAAAAGGCTCGAGAACAGAACATGAAATCGCTTAGAAAGCGAAGATGTTAATCCTGGAAACGTCCTGTCAGAGGCACAACCCCATCCATCGCAACGTTGCCCTGAACGAGACAGACCCTCAGTCACTGCAGTGGCCAGCGAAACTGAGAATGGATCACGTTACATAATAAATTTCTTGTTGAAATTGACTAGTACATTAATGCGAAAATGAGATACGAAGTGAGGTAAAAAAAGGCAGAAATAAAGGAACACAATAGAAAAAAATTGTGTATAAAATTTGTGAGCTTACCATAACATGGGAGGTTAATGAACTGAGAAAGAACAAATAAAAATAATAATATTCAAAAGAAGATAAAGAAAATGTAAATTTAAATACAGGAAAGAATATATTTTAATATTTTCAGTACTCTCATATGTCTTTTCAAAGTTAACTCAAAATGTCAAAAATCAGAATTTTGTCAAAAACCTCTAATCCTATTTTAAATTTTCCTCGAATCCTTACCCTTTACGTATCATTCATTATGAGGGAGAGGAAGATATAATTAGAATGATCTACTAGAAAATATTTTTTCGCATTCATTCCAGAACAGTCAAGCTATGGATTCGTGGGAAGCACCTGTTTGTGAGATTACGATAGGGTCTGCGTGACCCCATGCATCGAGGAAAAGACTGAAATTCCTTTCATGGGGGTATTGTATCCTGAAACGATAATGACGTCCCATTTTAAATGTTTAATAATACCCACAGGATATACATTCATCATTCCAATTTCATAAGGTCATTGTGCATATGTGCTGCACAAAGCTTGATTTGAAGTTAGTGAGTTGTATTTTAAGACTAAAGCGACTTGTTTCTGAATGGTGATGCAAATGCCCGATAGTTAGCTATTAGAATAAGAAGTAACGGGAGTATCATAAAGAAACCGACGGCGAATGGTGTGAGCACAAATGTGAGGGTGGATGTGCATTGTGGCTGAAGCCTAATGCCAAGCTCTATGGAGGCTTCTGGACTAAAGGCCGTGGGCGCCGGCGGCGGGGCGGAGAGCGCTTGCGGCATTGAAGCACCGACGGCGCCGCTCCGTCCGGCCGCAGAGGGGGCGGGGCGGGGCGCCGCGACGCTCAGACGCGCGGACCGACGGCCTCGACCCTCTCGCGACATTAACTCCACGACGAACAGCGACCCTGCCCCGCCCCCGCCCCCGCCACCCCTGCCATTTCCGCCGCCTCCGCTACCGCCTTTGCCCCCTTTCCCCATCCCTATTTTCCAGTCATCTCCTTTGCCTCCGCCAGCGCTGGCATTTCCACTGTCCCCGACCCTGCCCCGACACTGCCCCGACCCGTCCCCGACCCGTCCCCGACCCGTCCCGACCCGTCCCCGACCCGTCCCGACCCGTCCCCGACCCGTCCCGACCCTGCCTCCGACCCTGCCTCCACCCCACCTCCGCAACCTCCGCCCCCACTCAACGACCCCTGCCCCCACTCCCGCCTCCGTCTTTTTCCCCCCACACAACCTGCCTCTCCTCCCCCACCACCGTCGGCGTTTTCACCGTCTCCACTTCTTTCGCCAATTCGTCCGTGATTCCTACAATCTTCACATCCAATAACTTCACAATCCGCATTCACATGCCATCGCCAACGGCTAAGCTGCCAGTACTACCGCCATAACTTCCTGAGTTTCGTTGCCCCTCTCCTGCCGTCTATACGACAGCCATTTCTTGCCTCTCCACCTTTTGACGCCTCCCCTGCCAGTTTTGACATCATCTCCACTACCTCTTCGGTAAATTCCTACACCATCACCGGCTCCATGTAAACAAAAAGAATGGAAACCAAACCCGAATAGAGGGGGTGTAGAAATCAAGGTGACTGAGTATTTAATGGTTGTGACGATCAGAATTTCGTAGAGATGGTGGAGATAGCAATGAATCGAGCAGTTACATAGAAGACGGGTGCCGTGAGAAAGTGGCTGCGGTAGAGATCCATTAGTTTTAAACCGTCGATTGTGAACGATAGATGTATTGGGGGGAAGGGCACTGAAAAAGACGATGGAAAGGCGAAGTGTGACGATGGTAGAGACACTGATTGGATATCGACGATGGCGCCAATCGTGATGGCGATTGCAGCGACGATGGTGGCGTCAATTGCATCGACGATGAATCAGTATAGTGGTGACGTAGGGGGACAGTTGCGACGCACTGAGGTGGCGCTAGCAGTAGAGACGGCGGCCTCGCGACACCCGCGTTGGCGGAGGAACGGTCGTGGGCAGTGGCCTCCGCGGCGCCGCGCCGGCCGGGCCCCCGCGCGTCCAGCGACTGCCGTCGTTAACGGCGCGCGCTCGCAGACGGTCATCGTCGAGGGCTGCTGCGCTCTACAAGCTGAGGTGGCCAATGCTTTTCAATGACAAATATCCCTTGTTGGTGAAGCAATAAATAAATAAATAAATAAATAAATAAATAAATAAATAAATAAATAAATAAATAAATAAATAAATAAATAAATAAATAAATAAATAAATAAATAAATAAATAAATAAATAAATAAATAAATAAATAAATAAATAAATAAATAAATAAATAAATAAATAAATAAATAAATAAATAAAAATAAATAAAAATAATAAATAAATAAATAAATAAATAAATAAATAAATAAATAAATAAATAAATAAATAAATAAATAAATAAATAAATAAATAAATAAATAAATAAATAAATAAATAAATAAATAAATAAATAAATAAATAAATAAATAAATAAATAAATAAATAAATAATAAAAAATATGTTTACGGACTATTTTGCATATTAAGTAATCAAATGAGTAGACCAGTGTAACGATGTCGACTGATTTTCAGACTTTCAGGTTTTGAGATTAGAATTAAGGTAGTACAACTGAGTGGATTGATAGATGATGCATACGCGAACTGCCGTCGGTAACGGCAGAGTACTCATAGACTGTTTTATTCGTTAGAAGCGGCAGTTATAAAGAGGAGTTGCTTTTAATGAGGACTATTGCGAAAGAAAGAAATATTCGAGCATCACACAAACGATTTACTTACATCTTAGAACTTTTGCGATGAAGTTTGTTTATACCAGTGAGATATATACAGAATTGTGAAATACGATTTTAAAAATACGATGGAAAAGGTAACAGTTTGATATATAAATGACACGATTCAGTTGAATTTTTATCATAACTGAATATATCTCTTATATTTCAAGGCGGTCATATTTGACCACAATATTTACTTAATCACGAAACCTTTTCTGTATATTAAAACAAATATGAAAAAAAATTTGGAAGTAAAATGCTGTCATCGGAACAAAAACAAATGTAGAAAGAATTTTCCTCCCCCTCTGGTTTGATTACATATCAATAAATATTCTTAAAAAATAGCAAAACAAGTTGAATAGCAATATGAGCATCATGCTTCTATTATAGTGTATTCGAACATATTCTGATGTTATGTGCATGGAAGATTGATCTTGATTATCCCTTGAAACTGATATGAGTTTCTCTTTGATTATTTTGAAAAAATAACAACATTTCCGACGTTTAGATGAACTCTGAATAACGAACCGGATTGCTCCTTCATCATCAATATAAAAGAAAATGAGAAATTGATCGATTGAACGAACTAAGAGTGGTGTTTTCATACTGGGTACCGCAGCGTATGTCGAAATCCAAATTAAAAGTAAAATGTGAAGCTGGTGCTGCTCGCTGAGCGCCATCCTATAAGCGAAGCCATTACCTCTACCTACCCGCAAAAAAATACTCATTAACAACTAGACCTTGTGGAGCTCCTGCGCCTTGGGCCGGCTTAGCCTCGAAACCCGCCCTCCGACGTCCTCGCAGGGGAAGCGTATGTCCTCATCCACAGACGCCGGCGCCGCCTCTTAGATTTTATGAAGAGAGGATTTTACGAGCTGCGCCGGCGAGGATTTAGAGGCGAGGACGCCCGGGTCTCTTGGGAAGACTGGCCGCCCTCACTAGCGGAGGAGAACCAACACCGCAGCTTTCGCCGGACTGCGAAGAACGAGGATAAGGTGATTGTAAAAATGAATGGGAAAATGTTGAGTTATTTGGTACAAAATACAAGACATTCTACGAGAGCCAACAATTCATATAAGGACAATTAACAGCTCAGTGGTGATGTGGGGCAGGAAAATTAATCAAATAAATTCATTCGATGACTGATGAGGGACAAAACATTTCGACCTGAGCGTTTAACTACCGTTCTCTACTCTAACTGATACCGTTCAGTCCTGTCAAACACTTTAGAGTTCTCATTATATATAGGAACATTTCATGTTCCTGTATAAAATGAGAACTAATGGATGGTTCATGCAAAAAATCGTAAAGGGGAGTAGTCGCATGTAGTGCAAAAGTACTCTAATCATACAGATATAGAGTTTTTTTTCTTTTACAGATCTAAATCTATGTATTTTATTGGGAAATAAATGAGCACCTTTCGGGAATGGTCGCATCGGTAGATGCCGACACTATCTACTTTAACAAATTTATTACGTACGCTCCTGGCCAGGCACCACGTGCCACCTATCACAAATTACTCTAGATAGAAACAAAATCGAATTTATTTTGTATTAGAAAAACACCTGGTATGATTCAACAAAATGAATATCAAATTCACGTTATTGAGTAAGTTGCATACGTTTTAAAAAAAACTATTCTTACGACCACTTTTCTGTTTGTGCGAATTATCAAATATTTTCAGTTAATCAGTATAAAATGATAATTAATTAAACGGAATGTGAAATGCAGCGTGGTTTTAATGTATGAAGTATCGTAATGAATTCTGTACAAATAATTAGATGAGAGAGCTGATCGTAGACCATCCCTCCAATCGGCCTCGCTTCGACCTGTCAGACAAAGTGTATTTAAATGCATATGACAACCGAAATGTTGAAACAATAGAAGCAGACGAGGTTCAAAATAAAACGAAAAAAATATAATCTTCTTTGTAGTCAAGACTCAGCGTTCTAGACGGAGTTCTAAAAAATATCAGCCGTTGTTTGGCAAACTTGCCTCGTAAACTTGCCTTGTACATTTTGCAGCCGCTTTCACTACTCTCTTGTGATATCTGAACTGCTTGGAATGATGTATTAACCGTTCCTCCGAGTCTCTCCGGTGTCAACCGCCTTGATATAACTATTCTAATAGTTGGAATTTGCATTTAGAAGCATTGTTTTTCGGGTAGTCTGAATGTCTTTAGATACACCGTTAAAATCCATATCCTCAAGGACAAGACCTTTTGAAGGCAGAAGTAATAAGAACTATTGCAAAGAAGAAAACTCACTCGTATTTGAGCGTACACAATTCTATGAATGTCAAATTCGGTGGACCCCATTTGGCCGTGCGTCTTCTAAGCGCTTGCCGGACGGTGGCAATCGCTGAGCCGCAGGTAAGTGCCCCAACACTCCACGAAACAAGGTAGGCAGGACCCATGTAAGTGCCGCCTAATTGTCCAACAGGCTAAATTTCAGTTCTGCAGTAAGCATTCAGACAAGCGGTGTTCCGCAGTGTGCTTACAGACAAGTGAGAATCATTCATTAGAAAGCATCGAGGGATGCGTGCAGTCCAGGCAAACAAATCAATAGAAAACAGATTTCCAATTAAATGTTTTTATAAAGAAACCATATCTAAAAATAAAGTAATAAATGTAATTTAATGTGACTCATTCATATGTCGTATATTACGAACGTTCCGGACTCGATGATATGAGGGTCAGCACATTGCCTTCCAATACCTAAGTTCGTGTATTCAGACCAAACTTGGGGCCACGACTTTTCAAAGAACAAGAAAATCTTTGTATGTCATGTTACGTTTGTAGGGTGTAAAATAATAATAACCAAAGACCCACACGAATCAAATCCTCGAACAATTCCCGCCCTTATTAGATTCGTATTTCACTTAGCCAGAGAAGCACACAACAACAAATAAATGTGCCAGGGACATTTCTTGTGAATGTTCCTTGCTGTGAATATGGGTGTCTAAAAATAATAACCATGTGCTCTCAAATTCGAAAAGCTAAAATATCCGTCAATGTGATGGATGGACAATTGGAAAAATGTACGGATCGCGAACACTAGACAACAACACACGAAAGAATATATTTATCTCGTATAAAATGGCTGTGGGGCGAAGGAGAAGAGCCTATTTCTCCCAGCTCTAATGCTATAGAAAAAAGTACAGCCTCGTAGATCCAAACAATGATGAATGGTTAAATGGTACCATGCAAGAGGAAAGTGCAAAAGGCGCAATCATGCTCAAAAGATGATTGCGTGTTGCCAATACCAACCGAAATTACGACGTCGCGAGTTCGACATACATCCGGTGACAGGTAACTTGAGGGAAGAGGTACAAATCTAAATTTGTGCAAATGTGTAGTGATAGTTTTATACGGACATCGATTCTCTCTTTATATATCTGGATGACTTCTGATGTAGCGTTCCACAGCTAGCCTTCCACCATTGTTGTCTGGGTTCGAATTCCTGTCGATTAAAAGGAATATGTGATGGCCAAGATGAATTTCCAACAGGTTTTCTCGAGGTTCTTAGATTTCCCTTGCCTCTCATTCCAAATTGTATTATCATTCGTATCGTATCTTTATGACCAGTTATCAATCAATATCATTTGTCCATTTTCAGATATGATCATAAATCACAGACACTGGTATCGTAATATAGAATAATAGCAATGTAATGTGTCATGATGCAACTGATTGCCTTCCGCCTCTGAGTATCAGTTTCAAATGACTGTGAGTGAAGAACTTTGTAGTGAACAATGCGGGTTCACGGCACTTTTTCTTAGAATTCTTCTTTTTCTCCTGAGGTCTACCATTTCTCCATCACCATTCACATCATATCATTCTCATCCATCCTTCTATCCATGAGAATCTTCGCCCACTGCAGCATGGGTTGGAAACTGGCACCATAATCAGTAAATACAAATAGAAAAACCACAACTTAAAGGTAGTTATATATGACAAATAGATACATCCAAATGACATATTTCCTTCAGTTCACCACAAATTACACCTCACCATCACATACGACCAATCCTGGGTTTGCGCGCCACTTTCGAGAGGAAGCTTTCACTGCTCGCCGGAGAGCGGTACTGTACGGACCGGGCGCTATCTGGCAGATTCGGATTCAGCGCGATGAAATACATAGAGAAACATGTGTCAATTTTTTGAGTCTCACAAATTCCTTTTTTGTGCGCCTGTGTTATTAACATTTAGAGCAAAACTATTTATGACTTAAGTGGTTTCTGCACTCTTGTGGTGAAATATCTTCAATTTAAGACCATTTCTAACTCAGTCTGTCAAACCGCTTGTACTCACCAAGCATATAGAAAAATTGTCCTTCCTATTATCAAGAAGTATACTACTTGGGTTGACTTATTATTTCGTATTTCCGGGCGAGTCAACTGCTATGGCTGTTATTTGCGTCAGTATATAGCACGTTTCTGTCATGGGAGGTGGCGGTGTTCTTTCGCTGGATGGGGAGATCCGGCGCCGAACCTACACACCGGCTCACGGAGTTTTCCCAAACTACGTGCCTCCTACCAGCTGGTTACTGCCCCAGTCAGAACATGGTCTAAGTTCCCGACTGCACTCCAGACATGTGTAGTACACATAGTGGGGCACATGTAAAGCCTGTTTTACACGGTCATTTTTTCATAATTTCCCGTCGATACTGAGCAGACTGGATGTAATTTGTACGAAAAAATAGCATGCTCATTTTTTCGTACAGATTTCATTCAGTTTGACTACAGAGCCCCTAGTGTCACTTTATGGAACTTTCTTCGATTGCGTGGGTTCTCCGGCAGGGAGTATATATATCTGGTGCGTAGCGTGGGCACGTGTGGTTTAATTTTGAGTGATGTTTGTGATATTGAGTCTTTACATTCAGTGAACCCTCTCGCAAATAAAACCACAATACCTCATACATCTTTCTACTCCTTACTCTGCGAATTCGTAACTATCTTATCATTCTTTCCGCTAGTTTAATTTGTTTCCGTAAATGCGATGTTCAACTGTTAAACTTCCTGCGCTTTTTGCGGCGTTTGGAGGAAATATTTTCATCACAATTACGTACAGACCAGGAGTGGTCGTGTAAAACGCTGGAATCACGTTCATCCAGTTTCGGCATGCATAGAACCGAACGTCCTTTTTCCATCCAGTTTCTATACAGAAAATGATGAAAAGGAATGAAAGGATGAAAATTGGATGAAAAGGAGAAATTGGATGAAATTGGAGGAAAAAGGATGAAACAGAAGAATGATGAAAAGGATGAAAAATGACCATGTAAAACAGGCTTAAGAATAAGTTTGTGTAAGTGGTGAGGATAGGACGAGGAAGGCAAAGGAAAAATCTCACACGGTCCGTGGCCCGTTTGTTAGGCTACTGCTCCGGTATTCGCCTGGTGCTGATCGGATAAACTATGGAAAACTACCAGAGTGTCCCACCGGTAGAATTCTCCTAAAGACAAGGGCTACATTCCACCTAGCTACTAGTGTCGATAACTCCGCACCGTCAGTACGCGAACCTGACGACCTCCCAGCTCGAGACACTTCAGTGACATCAATCGATGCCCTGAGCCACCTCAGTTTGTATTTACTAGTAGGAGATGCGTATAACATGAGCGTAAACAGCGAGAGCAACTGAACACACTGAGAGCCGCGTGAGCGGATGGAGCTTATGACGAGGGGAGGCGCCATCGGCGGTCCGCGCGGGGGAATGGAGCGACGGGTGCCGGGGGTGGGGGTGGGGGTGGGGTGGGGCGCGAGTGGGCGGCGCTGCGGCGCCTCTCGGGCGCGATAAACTTCGCCGGCTGTAACGACGCCCGTTATGTTGTAAAGGCGGACGCGGGCAGGCGAGCCACGAGCAGTGGGCCGAAACGAAGCAAAGCAACGTATGGGAACGTCCATCGTCGGTAGGGTGACCAATTTTCAACTATTTTGAGGAAATGAAATAATTATTTTTTTAATAATCTTTATTTCTTTATAACATATACATTACATATAACACATATTACATAATATACACAGTATATATACTGTAGAACTCGGTATTCCGAACTAATTAGGATTGTGGTCTGTTCGGTTTCGAAAATGTTCGGATTATCCGAAAAATCTACCGTACATATCAAACAAATACATCTATAGGATTACCACACAATGCAACGTAGCGTGCCATATGAGAAAATAATAACGTAGCGTAGCGATCGCATCATCCAGCAGATTCAGTTCCTTATGGTCCATAATATTATTGATTTTGCAAGTTTCTCTTACGTTTAAATTACTGCTACATAAACATGTGATATACACCGTAGTTACCAGTGCAATGAATGTATCATTTCGACAACTTGTGTTTCTATAATTAGTTGTTCAGTTCTACAGTAATTATAAGATCCTTTCTTTACACTTCAAATAAGGAATTTATTTAATTTGTTAATTTCTCCCTCCATCCCCAATTTGGTTCGGATTATCTGAAATTTCGGATTTGCGGAGTTCGGATTAGCGGGGTTTGGATTAGCGAGGTTCGGATTAGCGGGGTTCGGATTAGCGGGGTACAGTAGAGTCGCGCTAACCCGAGATACCGTGCAATCCGAGGCGAAAAAAAAGAAGCGTGATGTGCGCCAGTCACCTGAAGAATTTAATGAGCGGCGCTAATCTAGAGCTGGCACTTGTCGAGTGGGCAACACTGCGTTGAAGATCACGTGTATAGCGGTCGGTGCCAGTGTCGTCTGCTTGCTTCATTGTTGTGACCGATTCGCGTCATTTGTTTTGTTCAGTGTCGGTGCGTTACTAAGTACGCCTACTGTTTTGAAACTTCATGTAACTATATATCTGTAACTAATAGTATCTGCACATTAAATTTGTGTTTTACATTACAGTTGAAAATTTGTTTGGTATTTTCTTTTTCCCGGTAATCCGAGGAACCCCCAGCCTCAATTATCTCCGATTTTCGCGACTCTACTGTGTATTGTAAGATCTCTGATTTTCAACAGAGCGTGTAAACCTACCAAGATTTTTCAATATGAAAACGTTATATCAATAAAAATGAAACATATGCCAATCAACGTACAGTTAAAATAAGTTTAAGATATTTAAATGAAGTCTAATTGCAGTGTTGTGCCGTGCGTTTAGGAAGATGTAGAGCAGCATAATTTAAATGATAAAGTTATCTATTAAATGCATATTTTGCATCTTCCAAATCTGTTTATTCCAACGTGTACCATCGTGTAAATGTCAAGGTCACTAAAAATACATTTTATCTGTAATTGTACCCTCCGTTACCCTCGGAAATATGTTCCAAAAGTTAAGAAATACGATTTTTGGCCGTGGTACTGAATAAAAAAATGCATTTTTGTAATGAAATTTGCTCAAAAAACATTTCAATTTTTGGTAAAATTTTTGAAAAATTAAACATTTTTATTTATTATATTTACATTACGCAAAATGGTTTTCGTGTAGGGTTCTTGTTTGTGCGTTTCACAGGGAATACAATTTTAATATTTTTCGGGATATTGTTGTCTTTGATCATTTAAAAAATTATAGAAATGGACCATTTGAATTTTTTATCTGGTAAACCATTTATTATTCACATTTTTTTATATACGATCTTGCCAACTATAAACACTTATCTATTTTACCAATTTTTTAATTTTTTATAATCATTAATTTTTCGTCTTCTCGTGGACACGAAGGAATATCTTTCCGTAGATTCAAAGGAAAGTTGTGTAACTAGACCGACAAGTGGTCACTGAAACGGTAACAGGTTTTTACCTGAAACTGAAGAAACAGGTGAAGAAGAAAAAATATAAAGATATTGAGAAGGAAGAGGAGACGACGAAGCAGACGAAGATGTCCAAGTTTATGTTGAGGATTATGAAAAAAAAGAAGATGAATATGACGAAAGAGGAGATGGGGCAAAAGAGGAAACCAACGACAAAGAGAAACGACGACAAAGGAAGGAGACAAAGAGAAAGGAGGAAAGGAGAAGAAAGTGAAGGAGGAGAAAGAGAAAGAAATGACGAAATATGGAAAAGAAGAAGTGGAAGAAAACGGTGACAAGAATGAAAATGAAGGAGACGATGCGGGAGATGAAGAAAAAGGATGAGGAAGATAACTTGTCGTTTTTTCTCATATGTCCTCCCTTTGAGCCATTCTGGACCAGTGTGCAGCGAGGGCTGTGCGGTCGGCGAAGGCGTTGGCGGCGGCGGCGGCGGCAGCAGGGGTGGTGCTGGGGGCGGTGCGGGGGGCGTCGTCCAGGCGTTTCGTTTTACGCGGCTCCTTTCGTAATTGGTGCGAGTCCGCCGCCAATGAGGCCGCTAAACAAGCGACGCCCGAGCGTAATGCGGCCTCCAGGGACGCCGCACCACGCCACGCCTTCCGCGCCCCGCCCCCTCCGCCCCTCGCGCCGCTGCCGCCAGAGAGCGGGCGGTCTGCCGCAGTTGCCCGCAGAGCACCCTCCGCCGGAGGTCCCGGCGGAACAACCGGACTTCTTCCTCCGGATGCTGGAGGATTGGGGAACCAATACTTGGGGTTCGTTTCCTTTTTAAGTGGGAGACGATCGGAATAATTCACGTTCATATTGCGTATCTACACTCCCTCCTTTCTATTTTTTGTGTAAGTAAATCAACTATAACTATTTTTCTTTCTAAGTTTTAATAAGTTCGTTACGCCCTATTAATTGACGGTCGTCTATACCAGGGATAGCAATATGATGATACTACAAAATACACAAATGACATGAGGATGAAAGATCATTTTTAATAAAACCCTACCATTTGGCCGCGACGCCCCTAGAAGCGCGACGCAGTTTGAAAACCTCTGGTCTATACTTTTTACTCCATTATAAATTTGAAATCGTATTCTATCGCATGGGTATTATTCTTATTGTTTATGCTTGAAAATTCGCTGCTCTACGACTTATCAGCTGGTACCTTTTCCATTAGCAAATTTCTTTGGGAAATTCATACTAAAATGGAAAACATTATTGAAATTTCAAAAGCGCAATAATACACTGTTATGCTGTACATTATAAAACGTCGACGTCAGATGCTGTTGAACAAACAACATACAATTAACATATAAAAAACGATAACACAAATTCTAATTACCGACAAAACATTCGCATTAATTAACAATACAACCATCTCCATTCATTAATCATACAAACAGCTCGTATTACTTTCAGGTTGAAAAGACAAAATTGCCCCTTCGTAAATATTAATAATAAACTAATTTTGCAGGTTGAAAGTGTGAAGTATTTATGAATACATCTCGATAAACGGCTTACCTGAAAATCGCAAGGCATCCCAACACTATCCGAGAAGAAGCAACTTCAACTGCAAGTGTAATGACTATGGCAACTAGGATACCATTCGAAGGTATCCTTAGACAATAAATTATTCATCTACAAACCAATAGTAATCCCAATATGGACCTACGGCATCCAAATTTGGGGCACTGCAAGCAGGTCAATTATCTCCATTTTACATAGATTTCAATCCAAAACGATTAGGGTGATTGCTGCAGCACCATGGTACATCTCAAACACAACACTACATTGAGACTTAAAAGTACCCTCTATCTTTCAAAGAGTCGAATAAAGCAGCTCAAGCTATCTCCAAAGTCAGGAAATCCACCCAAATCCTCTAGCCATCAACCTCCTAGATATTAGTGAAGAAACACCGATTACCCAGAAATACACCCTTACAACTCCGTTATAGATTCTCAAATTAGTTCCAATATATATATTCTTCAACTTTGACTTCTAAGTACTAAATTGACTCTTTCTGTTCTGGACTCAAGAAGGCGGTAAAATGTGCCACTGGAATACTTTCCCTCACAATTTGCTATTGTCAACTACAAATGTTAAAATATTTACTAATTATTTTTTAATGTAAAAGATATTGTAAATTTACCTTCTTCAAAATTAAACAGACAAGGATAGTACCATACGAAGAACATTAACATCAACAGAGACTCTAAAAATTGCAGGATTAGTGCTCTAGTTCTCACCTATTAAAAGAGTGCTTTCCGAAAGGAAAAAAAAACGTGTGGTAGCGTCAGATACACAAAAAAGTCTTGTGAGGACTACTTTGCAGATAACTTCGACCAACTTAATAAAGTCCTACCAGTTGTCGCTTCTTGGCAGCTTCAAGCATGTAGGGGCGAGCGAGTACTTCAGTCTAATTGCCGGTAGGTGCAGCGCCCGGCCGCTTTAACAAGGTAATCACTCGAACTAATGAGCAATTTTCCCTACTCCAGCCTTCTCCTTTTCCTTCCCTCTCAACCGGCCTCTCTCTGTCTCCCCCCCTCTCTCTCTCTCTCTCCTTATTCCTTTCGCCCCGCCATTCCCATTCGACCAATTCTCACCCTCGCCTGCTCGGCTGCCCGCTCGAGCGGAACCACCCCCTCCCGGACCCTTGCAGCCCCCGGACAGGCGCTTCCGGCACGGTGACACTTCCGGCGGGCCCCGGGAAAGAGAGGGCTCATGGGAGGGGAAACGGATATAGTCTGCAACACCTGATCTTGCACCCTGCGACGACCGTCCCCAACTGCCTCGCAACATTCGCGGACAAACTCCTCTAAGATACTTTCAAAGTCCTCTTAGCGGTATCAAAGTTTATAATATTTTTTTGTATTTTTATATTATTCTTGGTAGTAATTAGATGAAAAATGCAATAAAGCGTATCTTTAAACGAGAAGGACATTACTTCACGAACGAATAAGGAGCGATTGCAGAATTTCTCTATACTAGGAAAATAGCATTATGCTCATGTATAATATTTTCTTTTATTCAATTTTTTACTAAAATTCAAAATATGTTATAAAATTTCAAAGAGTTTCCAATGCTACCTAAATAATTTTACCCCCTGTCACCAATAATGAGTTACTTAACAACATTATTTATCATTAAGAATCGTTAGTAATCTGGTATCTGGAAATATGCTGTCATTTTCTGAACTGTGTTATCATTTAAAAAAGTAGTCTTGCGCTGTTCTAATCAAATAACACACCCAAATATAAAGGAGACTAATTTTGCAAAAAATAAATTGTATTTCATCTTAATACTCTGTAATTCCGAAATAAAACTAACAACAACCAGCATAACACAGGGTACACAGGTTGGGTTATAAGCAATTGGTACCATTTGTCACCTGGCAAATAGTATAACATGCAATTAAAGAAGAAGAAGAAGAAGACGAAGAAGAAGAAAAATGTACGAGAGATGAGATATCGAGAATAATGCATAAAAAGTGATGCACATTTCAAACAGGAATCCGGAGGCCTTAGTGGAAACGCAGCATAACCGCCAGATGTACTCATATGTTATGTTGTCGCAGAATAGGAATCACGACAGAACATATATTAGTTGACGTAATTTGTAATGAAGATTGTGTACTAAATCCGGTGATAATGCCAGGAATTATCACAATCGAAATACAAACGCGTGAATGCTTAAGTGAGAACATGTTGTGCTTCTTGAACAGAACACCCCTGAGGTGGAAATGATGTTCGTCTGTTGATGTTGTTAATAATACGATGTTGTCAGTTTTTAAACGATGTTGTCAGTTTTTAATTTAGAGAACATCTAGGGATGCTCATGATGGGAAAGTGAACGAGGAAGCAGAGAGGTAATTTGAGGATGTGTCGACTGCGATGAAAATGCAGAACGACAGTGATAGTGGGGTAGAGAGGGAGAATGAGAACGGCACAGGTGACGTGAAATGGGACTGTGAGAGCGGGAAAGTTTTGTAGAAGCGTTGACGTTGGGGATGGTGAGGCCATTGGTGCTATGGAGGTCAGGAGGAGGGGATTTGGGATGGTGGGGGCTGTGGAGGCTCAGAGGATGGGAAAGATGACCAGTATGAGACTGTAGGGCAGTTTGGAGGCAGAGGTGTTGGGCGGATACAGGATCAAAGAGCCTTATGGGAAAGGAGGGATGCGCGGGGCTGTGGTATGGGCGGACTTGAGCTACAAAGGACTACCAGAGCCAGAGAAAGCAACCAGTAGTGGAAGAGACGCCGAGGAGATTCCGATGAATGAGGAAGAAAGTGAGAGCGCGGACTGAGGGTAGCAGGATAGCTATAGCTCGACAACTTAGAAAAAAGTGGACTACGCATGCGCGAAAAGTGGTGGAGGGGAGAGTTCCCTCTCTTCACGGCTTAAATTCCCCACCGAAAGAGCCGCCGCTACCTCGGCCTGGGCGAGCGGGGGCAAGACAGCCTGACCTTGACGACGGTTCCGAGTGTTGAAGGCTCGTATGAAGCCTTGAGCGTGAGAAGCCTTGAGCTTGAGCGTGAGAACAAAGTTGCAAGAGCAAATCAGTTATCGTTGCACGCGGTCCTTGAATTCAACTGAACTCCCCCTCGGGAGTAGAGGGGGATGGCTTCGCCACGCCTCCTAAGGTAAGCGACGCCATGATGGTTTTTTCTAAGTTGTCGAGCTATAGCGCTGCCCGGCGCGCGGCGACGCGGGGCAAAGCGAAGCGAAGCGACGCGGCTCAGCGGCCGAGGTGAAGTGCGGGGGCGGCCTCTCGCTCTAGGGGAATTACCGAGATCCGGCCGGGCCCCTAATAAAGGTGGACGCCGCCGCCCCAATCAAGGCCGCCCGCGGGGAATTGCATTGATTCTTCTGTCCTCGGGCGCGCAATGTTGTTTGTCCTCGGCCCTTCACCCTTTGTCCTTCGTCGCCCGCCGCGTCGCCCACCGCCCCCGCCCTGCGCGTCCGACAAACCTCGGCGCTGTAAACAGTGTTGTTGTCAGGCTCGGAGAACGGGAAGTGGGGGAGGACGAAGGGATGGGGCGAATAGTGAGGACGGGAGAGTGAGAAAATTAGAAGGGGAGGGAGAGAGGATGGGATAAAGAGGGAGAATGAGAGAGAGAGAAAGTGAGGGCAGTGAGAGAGAGCGAGAGAGGACTGGAAAGAGAGTGAGGAAGGCGTTGTCATTGTCAACAATACTATTGTATACTATAGTATTGTTGACAATGACAACGCCTTCAATCATTTCAATTATGAAAATGTCAACTACAACTCACCACTAAACCATAAACCAAAGAGAGTGAGGACTGGAGAGAGAGTGTGGACTGGAGAGAGAGTGTGGACTGCAGAGAGAGTGTGGACTGGAGAGAGAGTGTGGACTGGAGAGAGAGTGAGGACTGGAGAGAGAGTGAGGACTGGAGAGAGAGTGAGGACTGGAGAGAGAGTGAGGACTGGAGAGAGAGTGAGGACTGGAGAGAGAGTGAGGACTGGAGAGAGAGTGAGGACTGGAGAGAGAGTGAGGACATTTGTTAATCTTGAAGAACGTAAGGAACAAGATACTGAAGTACATATTCTCTCATAAATCGTTTAACAAAATTCGCTTTAACAAACTTAGTTGCGAGTTTTCCTTACAAGAATTATCCGTTTATGATGTTTCAATGCCAACAATACGAGTGATACATTAAATCGATTATTAGCAGTTTATTAGTTGTTTTTTTTATCATGTTCAGATCATTTGCGAAAAACAGTGCAAATCACAGACAAAAAGAGAACTACTAACAAAGTTTTACTTCACAGAGGCACACGAACAAACCAAACCCCAAACCAGAAGCATCCCAGAAGCGACATCATCAACCCAAACCTCACCGCCCTCGTCCCACCCACGCATAAACGCGAGCCCCCAACGGACCGAGGTTAACGCTCAAATCAGTGTTAGCGGGCGCGCCCCACAGTCACAATATTCGCAGTACCACTAACTCTAACACGCCCCGGAATGGACGCCCGCGGGGCCGCCGGCACGCGCGCGCGCGCGGCAGTTGGCAGCCCTGCGCGCCCCGCCGCCGCTGCCGACGCAGTCCTACACGCGCGGGCTTGGCGTCGCAAATTGCAACCGCGTAATGGGGAGGGCCACTTGAATTGCGGCGGCGTCCCATTGTGTCGCGTTGAAACGCACTCATTTAACAAATTATTTGCCGGCATTGAAAAATGTCAAATTAACGCGGCAAAGAGAAACTAATTTCGTATGCCCGACGGGATGCGTGCCGCTGCCGTCAGCGACGCCACGCTCCACGGCGCGGGCGTGCCACGCAGCACGCACTTGGCGTGGCCATTTGGGATGAGGATGGCGAGGAGGTAATGGAGGGTTAAACCTCCATGTGGGCGCAGTGCAGCATTTGGAGGTAAATGCGTAGGATGTGGAACTATTTTGCCGCACACGACACTATCTTAGTGCGATGTAACTGTTCCAATTTCGAACTGCTATATGAAAGGAGAGACACTCGTGCAATGCTGCGTTTTTAGGAAGAACGAACTTTTCCAATTGCTGTGACAACAGGAGGAGTGATAAAAGACGTGTGTAGTTGAGCGAGTGCGGAGGAAATAATATCCCACGGAGGAAGATAAGGAACTGTTTGATATGAGGAGCAACCTATTTCTCTCTTGAAATTGTCACCAAATAGAAAATGTGTTCAGTAATATTTAATTAGTGATGAGATATTGGCATTAAGTAAATATTTGAGATTGGTGTAAACGTATCATCAGAAACTAAATATAATCAGATGTCACAATAAAGTTGAGTTTTCGACACTTATGTCGAAGTTTCAATTCCTGAATTTCATGCCAGAGATCTGATTATGACATCCAACATCCAATGAAATGTGTAACTGTCAAAAGCTCTTACCCATCACAGAAAACATTGAAAAAGTTATACATTGAATTATTTATCCAAGAGGAGAAAAAAAGGTTCACCTTATGTGACTTTTGAATGATATTTCCATGAATTTCTATACAGATTTTATTCTAACTTGCAGAGGTATCAATGAAAAGTAGTTCTGTTGAATTACGGTTACAATGATAATTACATAATATAGTTGATATATTTTTTTGTAAAATGGATATTTAACTGAAAGAAATAGTTACGTAAATATTTGTTCTACAAGAAAATTTGAATTTTCTGTAAAAAGGTTGAAATAACTGAAGAACAGTTACACCACAAATGCAGATCACGACACAAAAATATTTTGCATCTGTACTCCATATATGAATTATTCAATTGTTTTAGCGTGCGTGATTCCAAAAGTAGTGAAAGACTTGTAAAAGAGTATTTTGATGATTCAGAAACTGAAACAATATGTACAACAATACGTAACAAATTGAACGTAAATTCAATGTACAATCAAACACATTCCGCTACTGTGTGTGTATTCGGAATGTTTTCGTCTCATAAAATATATGATTAGCTAATGTTAAAAACTCGAACTTTGTTGGCAGACTACTCTGCTCAAAAGCCCTTGTGGCTCCACCCCCCACCCTCACGGAAAGCAAGGAACACTCTCCCAGTACGAAATTAATTTAAAATTCATTCTCTAATGCGTCGGGAAAGCTGGGGAAACATTGGTATGGAAATCTATTCGGTGAAAGGACAGCGGAGAGTTGAGAGGACAATACACCTGATGAAGTTTTGTAAACTGCGCGCGGCGGGAGAAGGGCTAAAAGGAAAGAAAAGGGAGAAGGGCGGCCTATACATATGGATACAGACGGACGGACGCCGGACTGGCCCGAGCATCGGGTCTGCGGTGGAGGCGCACCCTTTTTGCAGTTGGTTGGTTGCCTGGTGCTCAGAGGAGATGGTGTGGAATTCTCCAGGTGAAAGTTGTCGACGGGGTGCAAGACTTTCTATTTAAAGAATGGAGTATGAGAGGTAAATAGTGAGCAAATAATATGATTTCGGAAGACATTGTTTTTTTTTTACTTTTTATTTTTATTTTTAAGGCGTAAATAGAATTCTTCTTCCAAGATAATATTGGTGTTTACACAATCTCCACGGTTGATGGATTAATATGTTGAAAACAAATTATAAGAAATTCTTTTTAAACTTACAATAATTGTGAATGTATGATTGTATTTAGCATGCAATTATTTTTTTAAATTAAAATAATTTCCAATTAAATAAAGTTTATAAATTATGAAACACAAGAAATTCTCTCCGACCACCACCTTAAATTATTATACATATATTCAGTATCATAAAGTATATTCTCAATTGCATCCGTAATAGGATGAACCGATGGAAACATTAATGCTGTTATTTACGAAGTGAACAGAGATGATCGATTTTATGAAAATTAAGTAAACACTGAAAAAATCAATTTGGCATCAAAATTACGAGAAAAATTAATTTCCAAATTTACAAAATCTGGCTTCAGTTCTGGAGATCATAATGAATATTTTTCATAGTATAATTACTATAAAAAATATTCATTTTACGTGTGTGAATTTACGTTTCTTTAGTTTGTAGTAATATTGTTGACAAAAATAAAATCCTTCAAAGACATTCTAGTTCTTATTAAATATTTTTCCTTCAGTATTTCTGCAGTGTTTGGTGAGAATATGATAACCCAAAGGTAGCATTCAGAGGCAACTCTACTCCTTCACATTTTTAAATGGATTGGAAACCAACTTAGTAACGTTGAAATAACTACTTTCACAGAACAAACTTTACGAAACAGGAATTGTCAAGTTAGTTTCCAATACTCTGAAAAAAGTACTGATGTGGGAAATTCAGAGGTGCAACTGAAGTTATTGTTTTTTGATATGGTGTATACTTTGTCAAAAGCAAATTGATTGCTTTAAAAAATTACTACTTTTTCAACTTTTATTTTCAGATTGTCATTAGTAAAATAAAAGACACGTCATCTTGTAAAGAATTCTGAAGGGACTTTGTGAATTAAAAATATGAAAACAAAACAAGACTATGGTATAAACATTGCCCTTCTGTGAAACAATAAACATGTATTTGATGGAAATTCATTAATTCGCAAACTTATCAATCATGAATCAAAGAAAATTTCAAAAACTTGATGTTACAAACAGCTGAGTCAGATACTCTTCACGAGTTTCTGGTATTTTTCTAGCGTACGTTATAACTTTTCTCATACTTAAATAACATTTAGCATCATTCTTAGGCAGACATATTCTTAATAACAACCTTTGGAAACATGTATTCAAGAAAATAGCAATCGAGTTTCAAGTTTTTCTCTTTAAAATTTAAAATGAAAGGGGTTATAAAACGCGTAAAAAAGAAAGATGAATTTGATAGTGAATTTTGAAATTATTTCTTTTCTCAGTATTGTTTATTACACATGAAAACAAATGAATGTTATTTATATAATTAATTTTTATCCAAATACATGATTAACATTAATTATTCAAGAAGAATGTAATTCACTGTATGGGGTTATTTCAAAGACAAGAAACATTTTTACGAAAATGGAATCCGAAATTATTCGAAAACATTTCTTAAAGAAGTGACATTTAAAATGCATGGAAGATTCAAATGGAATGCCACAGTTGGAATTTCTGGGCGGTCCGACGGCAAATTTTGTTTCCTCTGAAGTACTTTGAGTCCATCCACTTAGGTCCCTTACAAACGGTCGATGAATATAGATAAGATGCTTCTTCGCCATTTTTTGTTTGAATACTCTGCATCCACGATCTACCTTTGGTCTCAAAAGAAACACGATGAACTGAGAGTGTGCGGGATCTCTTTTAGGTTTTATCCCGAATCTTTTCCAGGACAAGAAAGAACCAATACCAATGAGAAACCATCTCGCATCATCTCTGAAGGATAAGTGCGACTCGTCAGTTTCTGCACGTCGTACCTCATTCCGAGTTTTCTTCTCGCCGCATCTCCAAACAGCGTGTGGCGTGCTTCAGGCCCATAATTATGCAAGCCAGCAATTTCCTTAGCGGGGAATATAATTTCGGCTTAATGAAATTTTAGTCATACCATTTGAATACGCGCAAATCTAGCACTCCACTCAAAGGACGTGCTCCCAGCCCGAGGGCTGCGCGGCGGAGTTCTCGATGGAGATGGCAGTGGGAAGGTCACGCTCGGAGGAAGGGACGCCGGAGTTTTAATGGTGGTAGTGACAAATAAAGAGAGAGATGGAGAGCATGGATTAGTCAACAACCCATCCACCGACATTCACGACTCTACACACACTCGCTAACTTGTGCACCCATTTGTCTCAATAATTCATCCGTCATTTAATCATTCGCCCACTCACCATTCGCCCTCATTCCCCCATCATTCCCCTCATTCCCCTCATTCCCTCATTTCATTCACATTCACGTTTTTTTTTTCCTAGTACACTCTCACTCGTCCTCTAACATCGCTACCTCTCCTGTTTATTTTAGTTTTCTCAATCCTGCGACTTATTTATCCTCAAAATGATTGTCTCAATCTAACGAACTCGATGTGGAACAATACAATGAGCATGAAAGTAGCAGGGAACGAGATCGTGGTGTCACATAGGGCTCAAGAACGATGATTTAAAACCAAAAAAAAATGTTTTAAATGTAGAAATAAGTCACGAAAGTAGATGAAAGAAACAAAAGCGCGTTTGAAAGGGGTTTCATACTCGCGCCTATAAATGTATTCAGATCAAAAGAAAAATATCCATAAATAAAGATGATCGTATTCTTTAATTACCAAAGCTAAATTTAAATTTAATGATTCTTGGGCCTTAAAAATTTTTTTTGCTTAGTTGATATTTAAGTAGTGTTAAATTGCTAATGTTATTGAGTCTCAAGTATTGTGATTTAACGAGTAGGTAATAACAATAATGACGAACGAGAAACTATGAAATGGAAAATATGGAAATTCTGCCAAGGTGCTTTGTCTACCACAAATTCCAGATCAATATAAAATCTTTAGGAAAGAGAGAGAGAGGGCGGGAGAGAAAGGAGAGAGAGAGAGGGAATCAGGGAGAGAGGGAGAGAGACAGAGAGAGGGGGGGAAAGGGAGAGGGGAAAGGAGAAGGAGAGAGGGCGAGAGAGGGGAGAGAGAGGGGAATAGGAGATCATTGGATTGAGACAAAAACATTTGTGTATTTGTTGGAGAAAGTAAAGTAAATAGCAAAAGTTGTAGCGATGACCGAGAGCGAGCAAGAATGTACTGGGGAATAGGGAGAATTGAACAAGTTCAAAGTAGGTGTGTTAGAACGTGGATGAATGAATGAAGAACGAACGAACGAGTTGATATACGAACGGGTGAATTAATGAATGAATCAGTGAAAGTGTGAGAGAATCAGTAAATAAGTAAATGAGTAATGAATAAATGAGTAATGAATGAATAAATAAATGATAAATAAGTGAGAAATGAACGTGTCAGTTAGAGAGTGAGTTATTTAGAGTGTTGACGTAGCAAATGAGAGTGTTTGTAGATGGGTGGTTGACTCATTCATGGAAGTAGGTGAGTGAGAACTGGTGTGAATATCTGGCGTCACGAATAGCGAACCCAGTTCTGCATGGTGATAGAGGTGTAAGAAGGAGGTCGGCGAGGGCGGCGGTGACGGTGCAGCTCCTGCTCCTTGCGCATGCTAATTCACCTCTGCTGCCTCCGCCCCCGCTACAGTCGTTCTCACCGACATCGCCACATCCAGATACGTGCAGAAATCTCCCTGCGCTGTCTTTCCCTCGGAGAATTGGGCTAGTGCCACTTCAGATGCATTCTCACGCCGCCCCCACGACGCTCCCCACTCCGCCACACATCTCCCTGCTCTTTTCTCCCCAGCCTCGTTCGTCCCGTCCCAGCCTCGTTCGTCCCGTCCCAGCCTCGTTCGTCCCGTCCCAGCCTCGTTCGTCCCGTCCCAGCCTCGACTCTTTCCCTCCCACCTGTCCATTTCCCAGCTCCTTGTTCCCATCCTCTTCGTGCCATGTTCTCTTCTACTCTGCCCCCTCTTCCCCGCCTCGCCCGCGATGCCCCATATCGACAAGTCACCCCTCTTTCTCGAATCTCTCTCCCCGCCCCGCCACCCCCCCCCGTTCATTTTCTCCCCCTCCCCGCCCTCTCTCATCTCGGGGACGCGGCGGGCTCCTCGCGCATTCGGCGCGCCTGCGCCCCTGGTCGGCCGTTTGCGCAAACAAGAATCCGCGCGCCGTAAAAAGGGGAAACGAAACAAGCGCTTTATCCCGGGCCGAGGCGTTTCCTTAATTTGATAATGGAGGGCGAAGCGGTGGGTGCGAGCGGCGGGGGGGCGGCCCACCCGAATATGCAGCCCCGCGCCGCCCACGCTGCGCCCGAGGCGCTGGAGAATGCTTTGTAGCGGCGCTTGTAGGGGTGCACAAGGAGTTGGATTAATGCTGAATGAAACTGGATTATGTAGCAAGATTTTTTTCTGGGCTGACCCAGAATTTAAATATCTATTATGTAGAGTGTAACATACTGTACTAAAAGAAATATCGTATGACGTACGCGTGGGACAATTTATTTTATTGGGGCGTGTACCGATGAAATAACGTTTTAATAAAGTAAACACAATTGACTTACCCGATGGAATATTCGGAAACGTTACAAGAGAACCAGGATAAAACTGTTACGTCTCAGTCGTCAGAGAGTCACAGACACGTATTTCCCGTCTATCACTTCATCAAATGAGAAATAATAGTCTTTCTCAAGAAAAAAGTAATTTAATAATCATTCATCTATCCAACAGGTTCAACAACTTATATAAAGTCCTTACTCAAGCCACAACTTACATCAATTTTTCCAAACTCTAAGAAGTTATCACTGCAAATATCATAAACAAATCATGCGTCCTTTTGTATAAAATACACAATCTGTGGAACCGAGAAGTCCTTCATCTAGTATCCATTACCTCAAAAAGCGTTTTGCTTGTTTATCCAGAAACTTCCAACATCATATCTCATTGCTAAGTAGAGAGAAAGATTACTACGGTGCGACAACGGTTAACTGCTACGTTAAAAACGGCCGACGCGCTAAAATATGAGTGCTATTGCCGTGATAAAAAAACACTGGTTTTTCGAAATGTTCCCTTCCCGTCCATCTCGATGGGTACAAGGCGGGTCGCTACTTTGGCCTTAGTGGCCCTGTCTCCTGAACCCCAGAGTCATTCCACCCCCGCTCGTCTTTACGCACCTGGCTTTCTTCTCTTGGAGCTACGTGAAGATCATGTGACTCCGTCGGACGACAATCAAGATGTTGTGACGTCGTCGTGATGTGAAGAACAACACACCCATTTTTTATTTTATATTTTGCATAGTCAATATTTCCCCCCCGGAAACCAGCCACCCTCGCAAACCTGCGACCACCCCTCAGGATCAGCAAATGCCTCCGCACGCGATTCGGCCCAAACTCGAATGCAAATCGCCAACACTCCACCGGCGTCTTGAGCGAGGAGTCACGTGACAGACCTCCCACGCTGAAGACCCGCGGACCGCGTCACCTCATTACAGAGTTTTGGGCCGGTCGCACAATGGGACCCGCCGACCAGCTGCAGACGATCTGTCCTCACACATCATTCTGCGCTAGCTGACCGCCGGATGTTCCCAGACACGCCCCGCCGGCTTGCACCCTCGAAACGACCGCTCCGGTTGCACCGCCAGCTCGACGCCTGGACCACCTCCTCCCACGGCCCGGCCCGCGTCTTGTGCGGTCCGACGACTAGTGAAATGCTATGACGTTACAATGCCTTCGTTCGTGCACACGCCCTCAACGCCGAACTTTGGAGTGCGAGACGCAAAGGGTTAAGTTGCGAGCCGTGTTATATTGCCTCAAGCGCAAGGGAAATTTTAAGCACGTTCTCTGACAATTGTGTGTGGCATGAAATGTTCTTGATTCAGCAATAATGGTAATGGAAACATACCTTCGGTATTTTATCATCCCACCTATCCTCATTGGCGTGTGGTTTGGGTAAATTTTCCGCAGGACGCCAACGTTTTTTGTTAGAGCCGTTATCAGTTCCATGCTAAAGTAACTAGTTTCGTAGTCACATCCTAGTTGCGAATTCTTGACAATGCTTAATGCCCAACTGATTTTAAACTTTTTTTTTGTAAAATTTATATTATCAGAATTTATACCGATCACTCTTCTGGCTCTACAGATTATTCTTGGTTTTTCTATATAGAAAATATACGTAACGCATACGTTTCTTAAAAACATTTACACAAAAATCGTAAGTGTAATTTATTTAAATAAATTATTAATATTTTCTTTAGAGATACTTCTGTATTGTTTGCTTTTACGAATACAAGGGCTTTAAATGATATCTGATAAATCTTCTGTAAAACTAAAAAAGAATCTGAGTAAAAGAGGTCAAAATTGCGCCTATCCAGAAACGGCCAAACGTCAGTTTCTCGAAAGCGACTCCATATTTTTCAATGAATATTCACATTTTTGATATTCTTAAAGACATATTTCCATTAAAGTGTTAGGGTCCGAAAAAATTAAAAAAGATGAAAATTTGTGTTTTTATTTAGAAAACACGATTTCCTCAATATAAATATTGCATGAAAGTAAACGTTTTCATAATTGCGTGAAATATTTGTTATAGCTTTCAGTATTATGTTCTACAACATTTTCTATAAAAACTATTATTTTTTAGAATATTGTTCATTATTTATTGCGACGATATATTTTGATGGTAAAGTAATTTTGTTTGTATTGTTGCTCTGGATAAGAGTAGTTATTTAAACGCGAAAAATTCAACTTACAAAGCATCTTAAAGACCGCGTATGCATAAAAAGATGAATTTTAGTTATATCATAGCAGTTTATGGAATTAGTTTATAATGTTAAGCTTTATTGCAAGAGTAGATGTTTTTAAAAAACGCAACATTAGAAGCGAGTGCAATATAGCAACATTATTAATGAGTTGCTTACGCTATTTTTTGTATAACAACATTATAAATTTATAAGAGAATCAAACTTAATTTTTCGAAACAACCTTCTTTTGTCATCTCTGGTATTTGACCTTCCCAAGATTTTATCGCTGCGAGAGGCTGAATATGCGAAAATGTAATAATTTGTGCCGAAAAAATCTAATAAGTCATCGATTGTGCCGTATAATTCCTTTCTATAGATGATTTTTTACAACACAAAAGGTCGTTTATAAAGCTGGTATACAAAGAACAGTTTTATTATTTGTTACATAACCGTAACACGTTTCCAAATGGCGAGATAAAGTGATTCAGTCTCTTGAAAAGACAATTAATTCCCCAAAACGTGGGTACTGAAGCTGTGTGTTCGAAATTCGGGTAAAGCACAAATGTTTTATGTTGTGTTCATGCCATGGGCCATTTTGAATCCCTCGTATTACATGGGTTTCGGTGGTATAATAGTTAGCGTTTCGAGCAGTTGTACTGAAATTTGCGGGTTCAAACCCGATTGAAGCCGTAGGTTATAAGAGCGAAAACATCCTTTGCACGCCTTACTTTGGAGGGGAAGTAAGGCCGGCTGCCCCACGTTGTAGGTTTACTGTATGTACAAAAACCTCAAGCGTAAGAGAAATATCTGTGCTAAATTCAAAATCTTTGTCGCCCGAGTAATACCTTCTTACTACTTACAAAGGGCGTAGCGAATTTGGCGTTATCAGACGGATAAGACATCAACTAACTTACATCAATACTCTAAATGGATATATTGAACTGTGTGAATAATGGATTGTGTGTATAATTGAAGAACTGGATCCCAGAACAACAGTACACGTACTGAGATGGGGTTAAGGCATGTTCAAATTATTAGGGGTACAAATCGAGAAAGACCCCTGCGATGTTCGGGAGCTCAAAGGTGCGTTCCCCTGCGAATGTTCCAGCGGGGCGGTACGGACCACGAGAGAAAAAGGCGCCGATAGACAGTGGCTGAGAAAAAGGGTTTGCTTTTCTGTTTATTAGACTCAAGAAAACAGGAAAGTTCGAGAAAGTCTGTGCCTTTCTGCAGCATCACTAGTTTTACTATCACAAAAAGAGCGTATCACCACCATGTTTGTTGAAGAATGATCGTAATGTGTTTGGTAGATAAAAGAAAAAAATTGTGAGTTATGAATAATTAGTCATTTTTTAAATTTTAGACTGAAATAGAAGTGAAAGGCTCCATTCCTGATAAACCACGGGGGATTTTATTGCAATACGAAGAGTTTTATGTTTCGAAAAAATATTAACCTTGTTTATACGAAGTGTTGTTAAGATCAGACATGCGTAAAGGATAATTAGGCGAATAATTCATTTATAAAGTAGGAATGTATGTTCATACCTAAGACGGCTTTTGCGATGTATGTATGGCAAAGTCGATGATTAACTGATTCACTTACTTAGCTTGTTTTATTTGGTGGCCTCTTTTTAAATGATGTCCTTGGTATTTGAATACGAAGTGAATGGAAGCCAAGGAAAGGAAAAACAGTGGTGTATGTGTATGAAATGTGTGTCGGAAATTGAAAGTTTTTGGAACTGGACGGATTGAACATGATTATCAATTTAGTACCCATTTTTCATTTGGATGTCTTTTAATCCGGCCAGCTTGTGTTTAATTTGGATACGAAATAAATTGTGAAATATCATCAATAACGTCTACTGTTTGTATATTGCTATAAGGGCATGTCATAATAAGAATTGGAAAAGACGGGAGTCTTTGGGAACCCAGACAAAATGGATGCGATTAGAAATGTGTGTTTGAATATTTACTGAGAATGAACGATCTGATAAGAACCTACACGATAAATGAGAAAGCAGTTAAATGGAAGTATAGCTTTCGAAACTTATAGCTTAGATCATTATGCCAAATTTGGTCTTCTGGCTCACATCGAGAAAGGTTGTAAGATATGATTGTTTATTTGAAAGCCGGATTGAAAGAACCCTGTTACTCTGAGGAGTTAATGACAATATTAATGTTTTGGTATAAAATTATATTGAAGATACGGAAATATCTTGTATTTTTTTAACAATGAAAAAGAAAGGAAAACGTTTTCTGAAATACTAACGACGATAGAGAGAAGTCTTGCATTATAGAAGCTGAAAGGGATGGTACTTTTCTGTTGGGTTTGGGGGTTGGGATTTCACTGAGCTTTTCATAAATTGGGGTAATTAACCTAATCTGTTCACATAATTTATTTTATTTGTTATAAAGGCAACAATTGACAATATCATAAACACTTTAGCATAATAGATGATATTTTATCGATTCCAAGAATTTGCTTTCAAGCTAGGTTTTTAAAAAAATTGTACACTTTTCGGTGAGAGACGTAGGGACATCAGATAGGTTTATCTAAGTTCGATGATGAAACAAACGAGATTACTTCCGCGAAATTAGAGGGTCTTTGAAATTAGGTGGTTGAAAGTGCGTAATAATCAATCTGAAGTTCTGCCTATAAAATGAAAAAATACAAAAAACTTTCTAAGGGAATCTATTCTTCTGAGACAAAAATGGTAAAGGAGTTGTTTGTAGTTCGTACCTTGAGGAAGACCCTGGTGTGTTTTTCTCCGGCTTAAATGACTCTTCCTGTATTTGTGTTTTCAATACCTTCTGTCACATTTAATATATCAGGAACTAGAAAGATATTAATGAATAGTTGACATATTTCTCAACTTTCTTTTTACTGATAAATATGTATATTCCTAAATAAATCAAAACCTATTTTTCAAGGAAAATTTTGTCGTCCTCGTTTCAATATTCCAAAAGGATCGTGACGTTCAGAGTATAAATTTCAGACCAAATAATGCCACGACACTTCCCAGAAAGAGAAAACTGTAGAAGAAAGTGATGTCCCCACCTTCGTACGTCACTATAAAGCCGGGCGCTTTCTTCATCCCAGGCCCCTCACCGCGACCACCTCCAGCCGCTACGTGGTGTCTCCCGCGCTCGGAACTAGCAGAAAAGTCGCCTCAAAGTCAAAACTTGTTCATAGCAAGTTGGGCGGGGGCGGCCTCGGGGGGCGCACGCCGGGTTCAGGGGGCGAGGGCACGGCGGGGGAGGGGCCAGAGGTCGGCCGAGGAGGGGGTGGCACCGGCGACGGTCGCCTCCCGAGTAGGGCTGGCGTCCTCTTTCAAGCCTTGCACGTCTACGAGAATTGGATACATCCACATACATGCTTCCACATGGAAGTCGCGTACCCCGCCCCGTCCCACCCCGCCCCGCCCCCGCACCCTGCCCGCTGCGCTACCTTCAAAGTCAACTTCTTACTCAGCTCCGCGCCCTACCCTTTGAGGCTGAGGCGACGCGCGGACGGGAGCAGGGGGGAAAGGAGGAGTGAGGGTGGGGCGGGGGCGGGGCCGAGGAAAGGAGGGAGAGGGACAGGGGGAGGGGGCGGGGCGAACGTGGGGCGGCATGAGAAGGCAGAGCGCCAACGCCAGGCCGCCCTTTGCGCCACCGACGAAGACGAGCTGCTCTTCGCCCTACCTTCGGTTCATGGCGTCTTTTCCGATGGTCATCTATAGCGACTTTCACTTACAACATCTCTCTTGAATTGAAATAACGATTCTGTTTGTAATGTCTCCTGCTTTCCCTGTCTGTGTATTAATGGACATTTATATGTAAAGTTCTTTCCCCAAACATTTTCACCTCAGTCTATTCTATTATTCTAGTTTACACCATTCAATTATTCTGTAATTCGAGTTTATTCCATTTCTTAAAATGTAAGAAATAACATGATTAGTAATAATTACATTACATTTTTTACCCCATCAGGGATAATACAACATATTTAACATAATTTTACAATTAAATTTTCTTTTTATACTTCTTTTGTCTTCCTCCATCTCTCATTTCTCCTCCTTTGCCTTTCTTCCCCCTTTTTGCCGTCTTCTTTTTTATTCCACTCACATCCTTCTTTGCATCTTTTTCTACCCTTCTAATTTTCCTTCCTTATTCTCGTTTCTGCTTCTCCTCCTCCTTCAGCTCCTTTCTTAATTTATTACATCATTTTCTTTTTCTTCTCCTTTCAAACTATCATCCTACTCTCCTCTATTTCTGAAGTTCCACTTCCCTCTTGTCCTTCATTTTACGGTACCCCTCCCTTTCACTCTTGCCAACTTTTCAGTTATCTTTCGCCCTTGCGTGGAGGTGAAGGATTAATAAGAGGAATAAAGGAGTTAATGGGATATGGATTAATTTAGAAGGATAATGGAGTAATGACAGCTCTCAGTGGCTCGTTAGTTACGGTGCTAGCTTTCCATGGCGCAACCCCGGGTTCGGTCGAAACAAATATTAACTGTGCGCTTTCCTTGCAATGTCCCAGTATCCGTTGCTGCGTGACGATGAGAAATATAACTCCGCAGGTTGAGAGGATTAGAGATACAGCGGGGGGATCGCTGTGTGCTAACCACACGTACCACTAAACTCGTGGCCGCAAGGTATGCCTTACCTCGTAAAGAGCTGTAGCGCCGAAGTACACACATATACACGCACACATACACACATACACGCACACATACACACATATACACGCACATATACAAACAACACATACATCAGAAAGCGCCAACTGCGCCCATTGCGAGTGCGAAAACGACGATGCACACCGTACTCTTTTCGACTCCGTTGCATGGGAACAAGAAAGGCGCATACTAAATCAAAGATTAGGAACGGTTGTCCATAAGACAAATATGGTAGATCATATGATTGAAACAAAGGAAAAGTGGTAATTAATACAAGGTTGTATAGTAGATATTTTGAAACAAAAATTACACTTTCACACATTTGACACGGCTTAAACTACCCAGATGACCCCGTGATGTAATACCTGAGTGTAGTCTCGCGGAGGTGAAATGGGTCGAAAAAAGAGTGATGTTTTTAGCGTGGTAAGAGTCCCACATGGTGCAAAGTACTGGCTCTGCAGCATCTTTTGAAGATTTTCACCGTCCCACTCAAAAAACATGCATAACATCATTACATATATTAAATACATTAAATACATTACATACATAAATTACATACATTATATACATACGTACATAGAATGGAGTAATGATGGAATGCTGCCCCCTCTTATTGTTCACAACAAATTCCACCTCAATTGGACGGGAATCAAACCTGGCCTCAGGTGGAGGCGAGAAAAAGACCGGTACTCACGCGTTGTCACATTTCAACAAAGTAAATGAGTAGAAAATTCTATAATTCTTTAAATATTGATTAATTTAATTATTTGTTTTCTAACTAGATAGTCCTTACCCCAGTATCCTTTTTCCCCTTCCATCCTTGTTCTCGTTCATTTCCCCTTCGCTTTTTTTCAGTACAAAATTATGTCCGTGTGTCCCTTACTCCATTTGATCATTTCATCTTCTTTTCTTCGAAAGTACATTTTCCTTTTCCCGCAATTATAAATATTTTTCAATTTACAAATTTTATCAACATTGAATTCTACAAATTTATTCAACATTGATTTCTATGAACCCTTCACCATTCCTAACGCATCAAGTAAACAACTAACTTAACGCATCATTTCTTTGTCTTTTCGTTAACGTTCTTCACAGCAAGGAACCGGACATCTCCCATCCCACTCCATTCTCTCATATCTCAACCCACTCCATTCTATCCTATATCATCCCATTCCATTCTATCCAATCTCAACCTACTCCGTTTACCCTATTCCATTCGATTCATTCTATCCTATCTCCCCCCGTTCTATCTTATTTCTCTCATTCTAAACCGTTTTCTCATTCCATCATATCCCATCTCATTTCAACCTAACCAACCCCATCCAATGGCACCCCATCCCACCCACGCCTCTGCCAGCGACATGTCCGTCTCTGCCGCCGACACCACTCAATATGCGCGACTTGAAATGCGCAGGCCTCCGCATCTGCATTTTTCAATTTATCGGGGAGGTGTTGGAGTGTAATGACTGGCGCGCAGACGCCCCCCGCGAGTCAGCCACTTCTTAGAGGCCCTCTGCCGGCAGCGCCGTCGACGGAACATCAGGGACAACGACAGGGGGTTGAGGATCTGACGGCAGCGGAGGTCGGCGTCTTTCTCTTGTGTGCGTGCTCCGGCCCGGCCCGGCCGGCCCCACCCTGCCTTGCCCTTCTGGCATCTTCGGCCCCACAGCGCTCGCCGTCTTCCTCCCAGACGCCCTCCACCTCGCCCTTCAGGGACCGCGGGGCCTCTTCTACAAAACGAAAGGAAATAAAATAAACATGGGCGGTGAATAGGGTTGCAAGCCATGCATATTTTGTCAGAGATGTCAATATTCGCGTGAGGGCGGTTTGTTTGCGGCGAGGCCGCCGCCGCCGCCGCCTTCGTCGCCCCCTCGCCGCCACCGCACCCCTTGCCGTTCGCCGCTCGCTGACTCAAAGAGCATGCTGTCATGCCCGCACCACCTCTCCCTTATGCTTGTCTGCTGCACGATGGTTCATTTTGACGAAGCAACTCAGAAGAATTACGGTACAAATTTTTCATCTTTTGCTTTGGTCTTTTTCATTCGCATCTTGCGTCATTCTTTATTCTCTCCCTCACTGGCAGTTTTCTTATTCCCTCCTTTCTTTCTCTCCTTCTCATCTTTCCCTTCTTTCATCCTCTCCTTTCCATTTGTTCTTCTTTCTTCCTCTCCTTTTGCTTATATATCTTTTTTATTTTTATTATGATCTGTCTCGTAAAATATAACTTATTAAAACTTAAAATATTATTATTATCAGGGATATTTTTGAAATTGATAAACATCATGTCAAGATCGTAAATTATATTCACACTGTTTCAGGACGAAGAAAGAACTTGAACATGGCGATCTCGGGTGTATCTTAGCATGAACAGGTAATTTATTTAGTGCAAAAATGTAGTCTTAATTTACAATTAAATTGCTCAAAACCAGTTCAAAAGTGTGTACAGATTCTGATCGACAAATAAATAGTAACTTGAAACGAAGTGGTGGAAATTCGGCTTAATCATTTTTGTAAACTAAAAAAGTGAAGGAGAAGGGGTGGTAATTTGCAAAGTTTTAAGCTTCTAAACCTTTGCTAGTTAGTTTAGCATGACACTTCCAGCGAGTATTTTCATGTTATAAAGATACTTTATGCTTGAAAGTTTACAATAAAAATAAATCTTAAACATATGCCTGACTTTCCGATGCCTGAGTAGTACATGTTTAGACAAAAAAATTTGAAAAACTGTCGATTACAATTGTTACAATTGTTTAACGTTTGTGTCTCATTATAAAATTAGAGTCAATATTGTCAATCGGATCAATTAAGTCGTAGCGATTCATGGATATGCCAGAAAGTGAGTATAGAAATTCACAATTTCACCAATTCTCGTAGTTTCATTGGAACTTGATTTAAATGTTTATTATATATAGTACCTTGCTGAGAATCGTAATTGATATTTCCTTTTGGTATCGATGAATTATTACCTATTCATTTTATTACATCATAATTATTATATTTAATTATATTTACTGAAATCATACAATTTTACTCTCTATTTTAAACATACGTCGTTTCCTTATTCTTCAACAACTCTCAAACTAGTTTATCCCTGACAATAAAGTTTACAGAAGAACTTCACACTACAAAATCATAAAAAGCTCATGTTTTTCTAGAAATCTTCGTAAATATCCTAAAGGGAAATGGCTAAGAATTGTGTGACAATCAATTTGTCTTGAGAAGAATCGAATGAGCTGAATATTATCTCTGTAGTGCCCTGCGTCATCGAAAACATGATTTAGTTACGTAAGAAAGACAAAATCACGTATTTGGGGAAAATACTAAATGAATCTGTAAAAAATTGTCAGTCCATGCCAAAATCTATAATATGTAAACTACAATTTAACTACAAGTTTATCGGTCCTGTATAGGTGTCAGTAGTGATTCTCATTAATTGAAGTCAGTACAGAACTTCTCTCTAAATACTATAAGAAATATTTAATTACATTCTAATAATAATTCAGATACTATTAAATGTTGGAGTTGTTTCAATTGAGTGTCGTATGGAGTTCTGATAGATTTATAATAATAATAATAATAATAATAATAATAATAATAATAATAATAATAATAACAATAATAATAACTATAATAATAATAATTATTATTATTATGCTTATTATTATTATACTTATTATTATTATTATTATTATTATTATTATTATTATTATTATTATTATTGGATGCCTGTTGCATATAATCACATCAGGATGCAAATTAATGGCCCATACAGATTACACCTATAGGCACAATCAAGTTGCAAATATTATTCACCAGAAACTGGCAGCGAAATCCAACCTACAAGAAATGACCTGCCCATATTACAAATATGTTCCAGATACTGTACTTGAAAATTCAAACTATAAGTTGTACTATGACATGGAAATTATTACAGATGAAACTATTCATCATAACAGACCAGACATAACTTTCGTAGATAAACGGCAAAAGATTGGCTTCCTAATTGACATAACTGTTCCGCAAACAGCTAATCTTCAAACAGCGCATGCAGAAAAAATAACAAAGTATACAGAACTAGCAGCTGAAGTCAAGGCACTACGGCATCACCAAAAATTTCATATTGTTCCTCTGGTCATTCCGTGCACAGGAGTTATACCAAATAACATCCATAAAAATCTGGAACTTATTCAAACACCAAAATATACCTATAAAATTATGCTTATGAAAAAAATTGATCTTAAACACATGCAGGATTGTTCGAAAATTCCTAAATTGCGACGAAGCATGAATTGTCCTGTGTCTTGGTTATTAAGCCGACACAAAGTCAAATAAAAATCCGGTGAACACCAAGAAAAACAATGTAAAACAATAATAATAATAATAATAATAATAATAATAATAATAATAATAATAATAATAATAATAATAATAATAATAATAATAATAATAATAGCTGAACCCAAGCGATTACATACATCTTACAAACGTGAAGAGTATTAGAAAGTTACAGTAGAAAAGTACAACTGTATATGCTCTACACGGAAAATCGTTAACCTCAAAAACATGTCGATCACTTCTTATTCTCCAAGACCTATCATATGCAAGGTTTACAAATTCTGGAACAATTTAATCTCTATTGACTGAGAACACAGAGGTGAACAATGTAAATGAATATTTTTGTATTTACCAAAATCGGTTCTCTATGTACTATATTGTTGAAGATTGTCTGAAGCAGGAAATTCTGGCATGCATCATGACATAAACTAGTAGCTGATTTTTTAAAGAGTGCATGTGTTAGACTATTGTTTAATGTGAAGTTTATACACATTCTTTACAAAGGCATCTAAAAATTTAAAAAACATCGCTAGCTTCGCTTCATTAATTCTATCCTCACACACCATAAAAAAATTGGTAGATAGTTTGAAACTCTTGCCTCACAACATGTCAAGACCAATCGTTGAAGTTGGTCTTAAAAATGACGGCTGATAAGCATTCATTCTGTTATTTTCAAGATATTATTAAAATTTAGAATTATAAATTAGGTCAATAAGAGCACGTGAAACACATATATGACTACCTTTCCTTTAAGTAAAACACATATTTTGTTCAGTATAAATCTCAAACTGCTAAACGAAAACCCTTAGTGCTCTAAAGATGTATTATGTATTATTCACCTATAAGGAATGCTTTTTGGGGACAAGGTGATACAATATAATTACGATGGTACCAGATTTGGCTTTTAAGTATCGTAATATAACGGGCCACCATCCGACGGCATGTTTGTAGTTGGAACTATGCTCGAATCATTCCCCTTAAAAAAATGTGAAATCATTGGCTCGTATTTCTTTCCGCTAGATTCTGAATGATCTGTTACGGCAACAAATAATGTGGGTCATTGTTAATATTTAATTCGTGAAGGCAGTTTGGATCGGCTATATTGTCCTGTCACAATATAGGTCAATGTCAGCGTATTCTTTCCTAAAATGTGATGAGAACATTCCCCGATTTTGTCCTGTCCTGTCAAATGAGTGGGAACGAGATGATTGTTGTAAGTCTTATACAATTTTTGGTACTATATCAATATTTTTTGTTCTCATCGCACTAGTGGGGCTTTAACAGCACATACTCTTTCACCGGTATTTTCACGCAATATCACGCGAAAAGTACTCAAATTTTCGAAAAATTATACATGACCTTATTTAAAAATCTATCTTTAAGGAACAGATTTCATCGAGGAAAAAAATTTTATCTTTAATATTTTAGTTGCAGGAAGTCGCCGAAAAATTATGAACTTTTGCAATTTTCGAAAAATCAACAAAAATGAAACGTACACCAATCTCTTAAACGTCTATTACACTATCCAACAATAAAATTGAATAAAAAACGATGCAGCATTTTTTTTAAATTTTGAAAATGTTCCGGCCTCCTCATAATAAAACACCCCCCAAAATTAAATTATCGATTTCAAATTCAAGTTTTTGCGACATCTGTCAGCTCGATTTGGGAGTATCAATTTTGGAGAACATCGGCTGAACGGTTTAGCCGTTTGCGTTGTTCGCAGACAAACGGACGTTCTGCCGTCATTCGATTTTTCGCTATCAAGAACCCACATGATATGGATTCTGACTACCCTAAGTATTTGAGAATTTTGTTTTATAAATTTACAAATTCATCTACTTTTTCGTAACCAGAACCCAGCAATAAGAATTTTTCTGCTGAAATTTCTTTTTCGCGCAGCATTACATAACGTTTACTCTACTCCGCTCTGAGAAAGTAAAAAGCTGAAAATGAATGGAAAGCATTTGGAAGGTACAGCACCTAAACTAAGCAAAAATGAAAAAAATGGGAATTTTTGTCATTTGTTTAATGAATTTGTTTTGGTAGCATCCGCGCAATTTACAGTGCAACCACTGGTTTTGCTTTCGCATTTTCCCCACCCAAACCACCAAGGCGCGCTACCGCGAGCTGCGGCGACCATCCCTCCTTCTCCTGCCCCCTCGCACTCCGCCAGCGCATCGCCAGTTCGCAACCTCGCCTGCTGGGCCAATGTACGGAATCGCCTCTCCGTCTGGATGAGGCGGAAGAGGAGGCGGAAGTGCTGCGGGTGAGTTGCTGACAGGTGAAGGAACGGTGATGTCCTGGGGCGGGGGGGCGGGACTCAGGGCGGGGACTCAGGGCGGGACTCGGGCGGGGACTCAGGGGCGGGGACTCGAGGGCGGGACTCGGGACTGGGCGGGGACTCAGGGCGCGGGGACTCAGGGCGGGGACTCAGGGCGGGGACTCCGAGGGCGGGGACTCAGGGCGGGGACTCAGGCGGACTCAGGGCGGGACTCGGGGGGGACTCAGGGGGGACTCGGGGCGGGACTCAGGGCGGGGACTCGCGGGACTGGGCGGGACTCGGGGCGGGGACTCAGGGCGGGACTCAGGGAGCGGGGACTCGGGGACCGGGGACTCGGGCGGGACTCGGGCGGGACTCGGGGCGGGACTCAGGGGACTCGGGCGGGACTCGGGCGGCGACTCGGGCGGCGACTCAGGGCGGCGACTCGGGGCGGCGACTCGGGGCGGCGACTCGGGGCGGGACTCGGGCGGCGACTCGGGGCGGCGACTCGGGGCGGCGGACTCGGGCGGCGACTCGGACTGGGCGGACTCGGGGCGGCGACTCGGGGCGGCGACTCGGGCGGCGACTCGGGCGGGACTCGGGCGGCGACTCGGGCGGCGACTCGGGGGCGACTCGGGGCGGACTCGGGCGGGACTCGGGGCGGGACTCAGGGCGGGACTCGGGGGGACTCGAGGGCGGGGACTCGGGGCGAGGACTCAGGGGCGGGGACTCGGCGGACTCAGGGCGGACTCGGGCGGGACTCGGGGCGGGACTCAGGGCGGGACTCGGGCGGGACTCGGGCGGGACTCAGGGCGGGACTCGGGCGGGACTCGGAGGCGAGGGACTCGGGGGGGACTCAGGGCGGGACTCGGGCGGAGGACTCGAGGCGGGACTCGGGCGAGGACTCAGGGCGGGACTCAGGGCGAGGACTCAGGGCGGGACTCAGGGCGGGACTCGGGCAGGACTCAGGGCGGGACTCGGGCAGGACTCAGGGGCGGGACTCGGGCGGGACTCAGGGCGAGACTCGGGCGGGACTCAGGCGAGACTCGGGCGATCAGGGACTCAGGGCGGGACTCAGGGCGGGACTCAGGGGGAGGACTCAGGGCGAGGACTCGGGCGAGGACTCGGGCGAGGACTCGGGGCGAGGGACTCGGGCGAGGACTCGGGCGAGGACTCGGGCGAGGACTCGGGGCGAGGACTCGGGGCGAGGACTCAGGGCGGGACTCGGGCGACTCGGGGCGAGGACTCGGAGACTCGGCCGGGACTCGGGGCGAGACTCGGGGCGAGGACTCGGGCGAGGACTCAGGGCGAGGACTCGGGCGAGGACTCAGGGCGAGGACTCAGGGAGGACGGAGCGAGGACTCGGGCGAGGACTCGGGCGAGGACTCAGGGCGACCGGGGACTCGGCGAGACTCGGGCGAGGACTCGGGGCGGGACTCGGGCGAGGACTCGGGCGAGGACTCGGGCGAGGGACTCGGGGCGAGGACTCAGGAGGACTCGAGGAGCTCGGGGCGAGGACTCAGGGCGAGGACTCGGGCGAGGACTCGGGCGAGACTCGGGCGAGGACTCGGGGCGAGGACTCGGGACGGAGGACTCGGGGCGGGGAACTCGGGGCGAGACCTGGTGGGCTTGGTGGGGAGGGCGTGGAGAGCTTGACGGCTTCGACGGTTTGGAGGGTTTGGCGGGCTGGAGAGCGGTAGGGCTTGGGGGGGGTTTGGGGGTTGGGGGCGGGGTGTCGGAATGGCGGGATGGCGGTGTGGGGCGGGATGGGATGGACGAGTGTGCTTGCGCCAAATTGTGGGAAGGGAGAGAATAAAATAGAGGAGGTCGATGTACTTCGGGGCGGCACGTTCCGTGTTTTCTGTGAGAAGGGAGAGCCCTGCGAGCGAGTCCAGGCTCTGGACTCCAGACGCGACCGCGCGATCTTTCAGGGATGACCTAGTCTTGACTCCACCGACTCCGCTCCAACTGAGACCAGGTGGAGTGGGATTTGCGTGTGTGTAGGTAGATACAATAGATAAAGGTGTGCAACCGATAATGCTCACCAATTTTTAGCTACGGTATTCATAGATTCCTAAAAAACTACAACATAAAGGAGTAAATGTTACAGTAATAAACGAGGATTCCTCTAAGAGATGAATCTTGGCTTTGAAATATGTAACTCACTACTGACATTTACCTACTATGTAAGACATAGAAAAGTAGGTATCCGTAGATTCCTAATTCCTAAATCATGTGTACCGCTCGCGCACCACAATGAATTAACGAAATATTAAAAAGACAGTATTGCCAGATAAACTCAAGCACTTCATCTCTCCAATAGCGCGTTTAAAATTACAAACTGACAAAAAATCAAATAATTCGGTGATAAATATTGAACAAATATAATGTAGCGTCATGCACAAACGCAATTGTAACGAACGTCCGCGTGGCATAGGCGACGCTAAGGCACCACGCGTCAGCCTTTGTTTACGAGCGGATGTGACGTCGGCGGGAAACCCTAGGAGGTAGCGTGGTGGGGGGAAGGGTGAGCGTCAGCCCTGGCGAGCGGCGGAACAGCTCTCTTGGTTACAGGACGCGGTGCGGCACGGATCGGAGTCTGGGTGGGCGCGGGCCGCGAGCTGTGCAAGGGCCGGCAATATGTTGCCGTACAGAGGCTGACTCGATGTGGAGTCGTAGGTGGGTTGCGGCGCTTCACGCCATCTAATGCTTGAGATTAGTGCGTAGTGGTGTGGTAGCCGTAACGGGAAATTACTCCGTTTGGGGATATTAGTAATTACGTTATTTTGTAATAAGGTGGTGATCTGTTAAAAACCTCTAAATTACTAAACCCACACTCGTCTGTGTTATTATTGCAAATGCATGACTCCACAATAAGTTTTCTCGCACATATAAAGCATATATTTTACTTATAAATATATTGTGAAAGACGTACTATTTTGAAAAGCAATGGTCACATATTACTTGTTACTATTGGACTTCCCAAAAATGTTGAGGTCTGGTTCACGATTTGTCAAAACGTCTGAGAGCCATTTCCAACACTACTGTCGATTCAGGCAATGACACACCTGGCGATAACGTACATTCGTAACACGAGCACGACTTACTCAGATTGCACAGGTGAAGTGTGCAGCGTTTTATAAAGGATGACACAAAGCAACCATATTGTTGTGGATTGCTGCTACTCTACAACGTGCTTAAACCCCTTTATTAAAAAATTAAAAGGAGTCGAGGTTTTGCCACAAAATATCGATGTGAAGAAAATTTCGAAAACAAATCATCGATGTTAATATATTGATGTTTCTGGGGAAAACATCGATGTTTTAAAAATCGACTTTTTGCCATTCCTACTTGTCTATACAAGTAGAGAGAAGAGCAACTGACGCAATGACTTGGATATGGAGTAGAAGAAAGGTCGAGTCCAGGCTCTCCTTACCAAGATTCACAGTGTACGAATTTCACTTCAAGAGGTTTTCATGAACTGTACAGACAGCGTATGTGTGAATCGCGCGGGACCCTTTGCGAATGGTACCACACCATACAGTTAAAAAAAATTCTCTCTCTAAACTCTGCACGCAATAAAATGATGCAGACTAGAAACTCTTAGACGTTTCGGTAACCGAAAAGTGTGCTTCAGTAACTGTGGCAGTGACAAACATTTAAAATATGACCATCTAGTTTTGTATTATTATTTATTATACTCGTATCATCTACATGCACATCTTGCGTCTTTCCTTATTTATTATTAATACTTACACTGATCACAGGGAAGAATGATTCAAACCTACAAAATACTGTGATAATTGTAATTATCAAAACGAATCGGGATTGATCCTCTATGTAAGCCTACTCAATTTCCCCGAAATTCACCCCGTTTTCCAGCATCATTCAATCATCACGATAATTTCCATCATCAAGTGTATCTGGAGTTTTATTAAAACAAGTTGTTCTAAGATATTTTCTTAATTTTACTTGATATGCATGATGATTTTCTGAAATTAAATAAGAGGCCTTGCTATTAGTTTGATTGACACCACAGTTATTTTCTCGTCAGCATAAACAGATTAGCAGATCGTCAACGCGCTTGACTTCACATGCAACAAAGCACCTTGAAGTGCCAACTTCGAGCCTAAATCCAAAAATAAATTTGGAATATTATTTATTGGTCCTTTATCAATTTATAGTAAGGTTAAACAAATACTGGCCTATAAAAATTGTTTGCACTATATCATTGTGTTTGTGGAAATGTTAGGATTTGAGTGCACGTCGCTCGTTTGCAAATTTTCACTTGTGCAAAAAAAGTGATGCTTGTAAAATATATGCGTAATGCGTATTGCGTATTCATTACTTGAGATGATGCTGAATTTCAATCCCAACTGTAACAAATACAACATATCAAGTTAGATACATATGCATTTAGATCTTTTTTCATTGTTTGCTTATTTAATTTAAAATAAATTGATCACATTTAAATCTCTATAGATATTTTCCCTTGACAGTTTTACGTTTAAATTCCATTATTTTTCTACTTCGTGCATACGTGCTCGGGAACAAGGACTGACACTTATCCACAAATTCAATCTCGTCTTTCAATTGACATTTGGTAAAATCCATTAATATATTAATTAAAACGTGTTACAGCCATATAATCTACTGGGAGCTCTTCTCTTTCAAACCCCACCACACAACTGGAGGGTCAGCTCACCGTCCAGGTGCAGGAGGTAACCAATATCCCCAGTAAATAGCCGCGTCCCGCTTGGTGCTTTCCCCAGCAACAGAGGACCTCCGAGGGGGAGAAATACGATGCGGAGGCGAGACAGAAAGCTGATACACAAACTGCGGCGGCTATCACCGAAAGAGGAGGGAGTGGCGGTGGGGGCATGCAGCATGCTTAAGCGATAGGGAATGTAGCCGGCGTGTTTGTCTGTCATGTGATCCCTGCTCAAACACAAGCTAATCCGGGAGTGGACCTTCGGGTCACACTCGCCCCCTTCTCCGCCAGCGCCGCCTTTGCAGTCGCCGCCGCGCCCCGCCCCGCCCCGCCCTCCCAGGAAAGAAACGTCACCCGTAAAAAATAACTCCGGCGATCCGTTACGGAGATAGCCCGTGAAGAATAAATTTATTTCGGAATTAAGCTATCGTCAACGTGTTAAGTTGACATTTATAGGTCGCGGTCTTATCGCTGCCTCGCGCGCGCTCCCACGCTGCAATTGATTACGCTTTTGTGACAAAGAGCTGGCGGTTGCGGTGGTGGAGGGTGGACGAGGTGGAGGCGATGACTTCGCAGAGGAGATGGCGGGAGGCGGCGGAAAGTCGTACTGGAGCTAGCAGTGAAGAGAAATGAAACGCTTAAAGAACCGAAACCGGTAGCGGTAGCTCAGTGCATCAACTGATGTTACTACAGCACTTCTGACCGGGAGGTCCTAGGCTCGAGTCCTGATGGCGGCAGGATTTTCGACACTAGCTTTTCAGCTAGGTCGAATTCAGTCGTTGCCTGAAGGAGAATTCTAGCGGCCGGCTGCTCTGATCGGTAGTTTATCGTGGTTTCTGCGATCAACACCAGGCGAATGCCGGGGCAGTACCCTACCAAACGGGCCACGGATCGCGCGCGATGTTTCCTTCTTCTTCCTTATCCTATCCTCTGCCTTACACACACACTTACACTAACATGCACTACACTACCACATATTCCGGGAGACCGGTCGGGAGCTTAGAGCTTGTCCCGGCTGGGGCGGTGCTCGGTTGGAGGGAGAGTCCTGGTTAGAAGGAAATCCCACTAGCCGACGGTAGGTCGGCGCCGGATCTCGCCATTCAGCGCGGGAAGATCACCATCTCCCGAGAAAAAACATGCACTACACAAACGGGACTAATGACCGAAGCAGTTGACGCGCCCGGAAACACGAAAAAAATCAACCAATTAAAGAATCCAAAGCAATGTAGAAAGAAATGAATTCGTTAGCTAGAGATAAGCTAAAGAGACCAAAGTACTGCAGATATGGTAAAAAAATGGGCACTGTAGTCAAGAAGAATAAATAATATGAAGTGGAGAAAACGCTACAAAAGTCTGTATGTGATAAATGGAGATAGCCAAGACAAATATTGCGAGAACTAAAAGTTTTAAGTAATATCGAAATGAGGAAATGGCGACACATTGATGCAATGTAAGTAAAGATGTAATTCTTTGTAAAGTTGTCGATGTTGTTAGGGTAATTTTGGTATTAATAATATCTGCGTACACGAGAAACCTGTAAGAAATTCTGAATTGTACCGAACAGCTACTTTGGGAAAGTAATAGAATAAACACGATAACAGTAGAAAATGTTTGGGAAAGTAAATTGCAAATATGCTTGCAGGCACGGGTAACGAAGAGCAGGAGAGAAATTTAATAGGAACTAAAGCTCAGCTGAAACTAAGTCAAGTTTGAGCGGGGCTATAATCTGAGTGCACTGAAACGATAGACACCGACACTATAAATGAACTTCCGGCTAATTGAGGAGTACAGGAGTGGAAAGCGTAATCTACAAATTTATTTTGCAGCGAAGCAACCCGAGCCTTTATACGTGGAAAGCTAGCGCATTAGCGACAATCCTTTCAGAACTCCGTTAAGAACGCTGAAACAGAATGGAACGTAACGAAATTGAGTCGAATGAGTCTGCAGAACAATGGCGGTGGCTTTGGTGGTACTACCTATTCACCAGCGAACGCTGTTAACAATACTGATTTGCGACGGTTGTAAATCAATCGCCGTTCGTTGGTTACCTTACTAGGATGCATATGCAATCAAATACCGCTCGGGTAAGTGCGACTCCAACGGGCAACACTACGGCGGCGACAGATTCACAACCGGCGCAAGCCAGGTTTGCAAGCGGCACTTGACGGTGTATGGGTCGCTTAAGACCCGTGATTTGGCGACGCAACGTCGGAAAGGCAGCGAGGCGACTGCGAGGCGTGGGAGGTAAAGTGGGCGAGAAGAGAAGTGGGCGTGGTAGGACGGGAAGAGAGGGGGGCGTAGTCCACGGCGGCGGGAGCGCGGCACGCCTCGGCGCTAAGCCTGCGGTCGCCGCCCCCGGGCACGCGTCGCCGGGCCCCCGCCCCGCCACCGCCACCGCCACCACCGACCAGCCACCGACGGCGAGAGGAGGAGGACGAAATACTGGACACGGAGATAGGGACGCCGTCTAGGAAGCGGTATGCATAACAAAAGACTAGGGAAAGGTGCTAAGAAGGACCTGGTAGGGCCCTTGAGTAACATTCGTTGGGTGTCAGAATTGTTATTTGTTTCACTACTAGTTACATATCAAAGAGTCATGATACTAGTCAAAGATATGACGAAGCAGCTTAGGAAGCGGTATGCACAAGAAATGTCTAGAGAAAGTGTTAAGAAGGTGCCCGAATAACATAAGTTGGGCGTTTAGAATTGTTGCTAGTTTCACTACTATCATCATCTCTTAGACTAGAATGTTGCCTCTCTAGGAAGCGGTATGCACAACAAAAAGACTAGGGAAAGGTAGGGTTCTGGAGAACGGGCGTTTAGAGTTCTTGGCAGAGTCACTAGTGCAGCGCAAGGGTGACCTATACCTAGCGCACTGATCGTTTCCGTATTTACCCGGCCTGAATCTTTCAATTATGAACGGGCGGGTTTACTGGGCACCTTTGTTGAAGGGAGAGTGCTGTCATTTCTGTCGCTACCTTGCTAAGTTACCTCGGGTTGTCCGTGCGGCGGACTGTCACGAGGCGATATATATTTCATTATTTTTTTACTTCTACCTATTTCGATATTGTTCCAAAATACGGGACATCGAACAGACTATGTTTAGAGCGGCAGTGCAGCCAGACATCGGGGTCTACTGAGGCTGTTGGATTTCATGAAGATGTTGATGTTGAAATACGTGTTATTGTTGATTTAACTGTCACTGGAGATTCTATATCTGCTTCTGTATTTGAAATTGTGTTTGCTGATCTTCTTTCGCACGTGGCTGAGGCGGCGGGGGCGGCGGAGGCGCCAGCGGCAGCAGAGGTGGCGGCGGAGGCGGCGAGGGGGCGGAGGCGGCGGAGGCGGCGGAGGCGGCGGAGGCGGCGGAGGCGGCGGAGGCGCGGAGGCGGCGGAGGCGGCGAGGCGGAGGCGGCGGAGGCGGCGGAGGCGGCGGAGGCGGCGGAGGCGGCGGAGGCGGCGGAGGCGGCGGAGGCGGGCGGGGAGGCGGAGGCGGCGGAGGCGGGGAGGCGGCGGAGCGGCGGAGGCGGCGGAGGCGGGAGCGGAGGCGATGTGGTTTCTAGAGGCAGCGGAGGCGGCGTGGTCCGCGTGGGCGGAGGAAGAGAGGCGGCGACGGCGCGCGGAGGGAGCGGCCGGCTACGGGGGGTTGGGGGGCGTGCTCGTCACGGCCACTCAGAGGCGCGAGCGAAGCCTTTTAGCAGCGCAATACGGCCTCTTCGGGTGAAACCGGAGACAAAACCCATCTTGGCTAATCTTTTCATCATTATGACGTCAGTTTAGTCCGTTGAACCGAGAAAATATATATGTTTGGCCTTGCTTCGAATTCCTGAAACACGGCCAGGGACGATGTCATGAGGTACGAGTAGTAATTCTGAAAGAATTTTCAACTAGTAGCGTTGGCGTTTATGTCATAAACAAATAAATAAACACATCTAAATGCATTTTGTAAATAAAATTAATCAAAATTAAAATTAACATGGAATATAGTAGTCTTATGAAACTTTTATAACTAAATTTGGTGACATGTTTACTAAGAGCAATCCATACAGATAATTGCATTTACGAACGCCACCAGGTCTTCTCATCACAAATAAACTATTGACAGTTTTCAAAGTACTGCATAGTTACAAAAGAAAATTATTCATAATCATGCAAGAATGTCAAAAATGTTCCTTTACAAGAATATATTCGATTCTGACAAAATAGAATTTATATGATTATTTTATAGCTTTCTCCATAACAGATCTAGATATTTTTGTATATATCCTCGGAAGCAGAACTGGAATTCGGTATATTTTGAATAAGAGCATGTATATTGTCCTATTTTGCTTTCAAAATACGTTACATGTGGAAAAATATTTGTTTACTAATTCCACTGTTGAAAGCGGTTTTAGTTTTTCTCGAAATAGTGAAAACTGACTTGGTTTCGAAACTCATTCCGTCACCCAGATTGCTCGTTTGTTGTAGATAAAACCTCATCCGCCTTCCCTCCATTTCCGCTACGATTGGCCTGCCCGATTCTACATCCTGCCGACCTCAATGGGGCAACAGCAATAAATGATAATCGACAGCTCGGCAAAGGGTTACGCACCAACTGATTGGCGACAACGCTTTGGGGACGTTTGTAACGCTCGTGACGCTCAACCTTTACCTATTCTTTAAAAGCCTGCAGCGGGTCACTCAAGTAACCTAGTAGTATTACTTGACCTGTGACTTGTTATGACAATGTCACACCAAAAATTAGGAGTAGTTTTATATGTCCTAACTGCCCTATAGGAGTGGGTTCCTCTTTTATCCTGCTTTTGTAATAAAAGAAACATAGGCAAGTTATCTTTTAACTACGAACAGCTTCGAATATATTCTGTTAAATAGTTAATACAATTCTAATCTAGCATTTACACATTGCATTGAAAAATTGTATCACTTGCTTATCTTTAGCAATTACGTGATTACCTAACAACTGCAGTTGCGTTTTAACACTTGCATAAACACTTTCATAAAATCATATTACCCTTCACTTCACAAAAAAACACAATAAAATAACTGTACACAAGACTATAATACATGGAAACAAAATACTGACAACGAATCACATACCAAAATACCCTTTACATACACTTTCAAAGAAATTGTCACTTGAACAGTGAATGAAATATATACAAGACGTTGTTTAACTTTCACGTAGATTATTACTTTATACAATTTAGCCAGCAAAAAAATATTGTTATGCAATAACGTACAATCAATAATAACTCTTTTACTAATTATTGGTTTTGAACAATTTGAAAACTATTAAACAATAAATTGAAAAAACACCTAAAAGAACCAATATTATCGATAATAGAAAAAATGAAATAAATAGGGTTTTACAATTCTTTACAGGAATTAGCTCTCTGGCTTCCTTTTACGACTGCAATATTGTAAAAGATTACGTTTAAATTATTTTAATATAATTTAACTCGACTATCTACGTCTGTAAGTGAGGTGAATTCTATCTCTGTAGCATAATTCTCGCTTCTTTAAACAGTTCTTTTTATGAGAATTTCTAGTGAAGTTTTGTGACTCACGAAGAAATATTTGCACAGCTTGGAGCGGCGACGGCGACCCAGATCCTTTCAAGGTCGTGCCAACCCCTTTGCTTCTGCTAACACGTAGCACTGGTGAACCGCTACCACAGTCCTTCAAATTTTATACAATCTGACTGCAATATCTCCGCGTAATGAATTTTTTACGTGGTAAGCCAAGACGAGAGACAAAAAAATCACGCTATCTTATATTTGAATCGAACAATAGTGATTTTTTGAATTATTCGGCATATTTTTGTGCCCTTCAATGTTTCTAGGATTATAGAAATTTAGAAAATTATTGATAATTCACTTAATGTTGCTGTGGTTAGAGAAAATAGTATACCAGTTTCCAAACTTTAAGGTATATTATGTGGAATTTAGAATGGCATGCCTCTTATATTAAATAATTTTAAACAAATCAAGTTTTATAAACTTTAAACATACGTTGATTGGATTTTGCTTAATTTTAAAAAGCAATCGGAAGTCCACGAAACATTTAGTAATTATTTAAATTATTTAGTTGATAGTTATTTTAAATTTATTTCGATCATTAATACATGGAAAGTAAGAAATAACCTAGACCATTTCAAGGTTCTTTCCATGAAGATGACGCTAATTGCGTTAATTATCTTATTTATATAAATAAGATAAAGAAAGGAAGATATATGGTACGATGTTCTTTAAGAAGTACGATGTAACATAGAAGTAATTTTTATATTAAACCTCTATTTAGAATATGAGTCGCTAGAGTGGCTCATGAGCAGCGTACTGGTTTCCTGTGGGGAGATTAATACTTCAATTCCAAGTCGAGGGAAAAATAGTTGTAGCTTTTCTTTAAAATCGTCTCAGTTTCTGAATGTGTGTGACGAAGAAAAACTCATACCGGCGAAGTTTGTTAGTTACGGTGAAGATAATACATCACGATCCCCACATGTCTCTCTTAACCCCCTCCAAAGCTTGGGATTTAAACTATGACAAGGCGTGACATCGTTTGCCTACCGTTATCTGGCAAAGTCGCAACTATCCACCCAAAATGTCAAATTCAAACTTACATTTGAAGGTTTTCATACAAGATCAAAATAGTTCAAATTCCAGTTTTTCAGAATACTCAAAGAACTTCATATCATGGAAGTGCATAATAATAAATTATGCTTTTTGTATTTAGATGTTGATGTGTTTGGGAAGAGTGTTTTAGTCAAATGCGATAATTTGGTACTCTATTAACAAATAAATAAGAAAAGAATTCTGGATTTGTTTGGTTTTCTCGAATTAATATTTGAAATCTATTTTTTGACAACAAATATTGAATGTCAATAAAATTATAACAAATCACAAGTGAAACATGTTCTGAGAGAAATACATAAATGACAAAACATATTTTTCTATTACAAAGTTTATTCATTCTTGTTGAAATATTGAAAATAACTACTACTAACAACAACACCTCTACCACTATTGTCATCTTTTATTTCAATATTCTGTTTATGATCAGCAGGGAGTACGTGAGACGGAGTCATTCTCTTCAGGACATCCTCATAAAACTTTCGGTTATCTGGTTGGGTAAGGTACTGAATAAAATTATGAAAGTCATGAATTTTAGCAGGTTTCAAGCCGGAATCCTTGTTACCTGTAACCTTCATTCTTTGATTTCCAAGGACATTGCAAACATCTATACTAAAATAAGTGAATTTAACAATGAGTAACCGTCATCGATACCACAAAAAGTACCGTTTGAATAGATATGAAAAATTTTTACAGGCTCTTCTTTCTGGTTATCCCAGTGACCTTGCAAAGGTTGGTAAAAACTAACACAACCAAAATGCGGAAAATAAATATTTTAAATAATTTTGTAGACCTCTCGCTTAGAGCATGTTGCAAATATCTCAAGCTCAGTAGTGCTGTAGCAAAACTAATACCTAATTTATACGATCGAATTGAGTGGCGGTGCATATGATTAGATAAATTTCATTTAATAGTAATGTGTTGTAAAATAAAATAGAAGAAAATTATAGTATTTCATTAAACTTTGAACAAATTACGTTAAAAATTAAATTAAAAACCGTGGTTTACATAAAATGGATATTTTTCTCATTCTCAAAAACGATTGAATACGAAAAAAGGCCGGGCAACGCCGAGTATTTTGCTAGTTCTTTATACAATTGAACTATCGTAAGACGTAGAGGTGGCGTTTTGGAGTTTGCCGCAGCGGTCTGCCTGGGTCGTGCGTGGGCTGCGGCGGTGGAGAGGACAGCAGCAGCGGCAGCCTGCGACACAGGCGCTCCCTCGCCCGATAAGAGGACCCTCAGTATTGGATCGGCTGGCGCGTGTCTGGAGCCCGTTAGCGAGAAAATACGGGGCGATTGTGGCGGCGAGGGCTGCTGTGTCTCGGCGACTCGCCCGCGCTTGGCGCCGAGGTGATTAGGGCCGCGGACAACGGACCGAGACCCCGACAGGGTCATTCTGTGGAATTACTTGCCACCAAATTAGATTTTTTTTGTCATGTTCCGGAGAAATTCAGCATATGGGACGTTTGAGATTTAGCTTACGGTGTAGTTTTCTGCAGAAATAATGAATGTGGATTCCTTCTCGTTGGCAACAAGTGATGTAAGTTGACAACGCTACAAAATGAGAATAAAACAAAAATACTACAAAAAATAGCTCCCTCCTCTATAAAAATTTAGTAGATTCTAGTTGTCTAATTTGACTACTTAGAAAAAATTACAAAAAGCAAACACACAACATCAACGAAAGAGGAGCGTACTAGAATAAAAGAGAGAAAAGAAACACGTTATTCGGAGTGATGCGTTAACCGAAATAAGTGGCAACATCTCTTAACAAAATTAATTCTTCGAATGAAAACAATATTTTGTTTTAAATATTTCTTTTATAAATTCTGGTTCAAATATAATCACTGTGATTTAAGACTATTTAATACTTTAAATAGTGAAAATTTTAAAAGTAGCGATATGTGGACGTGTCGGACGTACACATAAAATCCTACATGAGAAACAAATTCTCAGAGGGTCCATAGAAAAGTCGTTTTAAAGAAGACTGAATGCCTGTATCCATAAACAGGGAGAACGTGTGTATATTTAACGCACGATTGACGTTAGTATTCAAATCAGCTGTTCCCTGTTAAAAAATTATTGCCAAAGTATATCATTTTTATTATGATAAAAGTATATTTGGAACCAGTTATATTTTTTCCTAAATAATATTTTTAACAAAACTATATTACGTACAAATATACCGTAGCATTTCATTTCCGGATGGTTTAACTAATGGTTGCTCTTGGGCTATCATCTTTGAAACACTATCAACGTCTTCAGTTTTCATGCACATACCACAATTTAACTTGACAGACTACTTATTAGAAATGAATAACCTGAAATATCTTCTGAACCGTATCGCATGCAATCAAACGAATCAATCATCGTTCTGAAAGCTGTATGAAACAATATTAACACAGTAAATTTTATTTTTTACTTTTAATTTTAATTATATGATTATAATTAATTAATTATAATTATTTGAGGTGTCAACATTTTTTAAAATTATTTTATTTTTAAATATTTAGAATAAAAATAATCACAAAGAGTATACGAGGACATATTTCCTGTAGTACAATATTAAGAGCAATTATCACGTTATCCTTATCATTTCCAGAAAGATTCAACAAATTCCTCTCCTGCATTGGAGGCTAAGATGCGTGTAAACTCCCTCTGTCCTATCTTCACACTATACTTGCGATAGCTGCTTGTCTAGCTCCATTCAAAGCACAGACAATGCGCTTGACACAATTGTAAGACTATAGAAACGTAGTGTTGCCCGTGTACACGTCGCTTGGGGCACATCGCAGTCACTTGTTCCTGGGCAGGGATCCGCGCATGTTCGCACACGGATGCACGCCTTCAGCGGCATCCACCCACTCATCCACCCGCCTGCCTGCCCATCCACTCACCGCTCTTGTGACGACCGCTGCAGGACACCTCGCCCCCGCAGGCAGTGTCTGCACAGAATACTAAGACGATTACCTCGTACACAATGTTGTCAAGTTAGAGATGTTGCCCCTAAACTAGACATTTTTCTTTTATCTTTCGAAATTATTTCGTTCCATCCCTTTTAGGAGTTAATGTTGTTATGGAATTATTATTATTATTATTTATTATTATTATTATTATTATTATTATTATTATTATTATTATTATTATTATTATTATTATACTTTTGATACATATTCTTTACTTCCCCTCCGAAAGGACTTTGGAAGAGACAGCCGGCTTTACTTCCCCTCCGAAGGAAGGCATACGAAAGATTTTTCGCCCTTAAAAACCCACGGCTTCGATCGGGTTTGAACTCGCGAACTTGGGTACTGTCCGATACGTTGACCGTTACACCATAGCCGCTACATTATTGAATATTTCTGGTTATATTGCTATCTTCTCGATCTCTCTCAATATTCTTAAGTGATAACTTCTGATGATGTTTGTTTTAATGAGGGTTAATTTGTTTTCTGTTTCTTTCTCACAACCACGCCATCCGGTACATCTATTAACCACACACACTTCAAACTATTGCACCTTTTCCCAGGAAACACGACGCAATTCGATTCATCATTTCATTCCTCCAATGGCTTCTGCAGTTGGTTCCCATCTCACTCATTGCAAGCACGTCTCCGATCCTCTTTCTCGTGCTCTCCGTGTTCTTATGCTGTTTTCTTCTAGTTCGGTTATTCATACATCCTATCGATCTTTTCGTAATTTTTACCGATGTCGACCACATTTCCGGTTAGTCAGTTCGATGTCATCTCTCCACCGTCAAACTCTTCCTCTACCATTCCTCGCAGACATTTCTCCACGAATTCTCCCGTTTCCTCTTCGCCCCCTCCCAGCATACCGGCGTCGTCCCACAGCGCTCGCCCTCATCGGTAAAAGCATCACGATCGCAATAATGGCGTATTACCGAATTGGCCCCCGCTGACTGGCGCGGCACGGCGCCACTGCGCTCGGGGGGACGCGGGGCGGGAGGCGCGGGGAAGGAAGCGGGGCGCCGCCGCGCACTCGCAACCCTGCTGCGTCAGTCACTCCGGACGCGCGACGGGGCGCCCTGCACGGCCCCGCCGCCCCCGCCGCCCTCGCTGCCACACGGCTTTCTTGCCGCTGCCCCCCCCGGGCCCCCCCCGCCGCCCCCGTTCTCGCTCCCTCCCTAACCCCCCCTCGCCCTCCTCGCCACCGTTCTCACTACCTCCCTCGACCCTGCCCCTGTCCCCACGCTCGCTGCGGATCTCCTTCCCACCTCCGCACTCAACCCCCCGCACTCAACCCCGCACTCAAACCCCGCACTCAAACCCCGCACTCAAACCCCGCACTCAAACCCCGCACTCAAACCCCGCACTCAAACCCCGCACTCAAACCCCGCACTCAAACCCCGCACTCAAACCCCGCACTCAAACCCCGCACTCAAACCCCGCACTCAAACCCCGCACTCAAACCCCACTCAAACCCCGCACTCAAACCCTGCACTCAAACCCCGCACTCAAACCCCGCACTCAAACCCCGCACTCAAACCCCGCACTCAAACCCCGCACTCAACCCCGCACTCAAACCCCGCACTCAAACCCCGCACTCAAACCCCGCACTCAAACCCCGCACTCAAACCCCTGCACTCAAACCCCGCACTCAAACCCCACTCAAACCCCGCACTCAAACCCCGCACTCAAACCCGCACTCAAACCCCGCACTCAACCCCGCACTCAACCCCCCCACTCAACCCCCCACTCAACCCCCACTCACCCGCGCCCAGCCATCAACCCCAACCTACCAACGCCTCCACTCCCGACGCCCTCTCTACCACAGGTCGCAGCCCTTGCGTTCTTCCTGCCCTGCTCCTGGCCCCTCCTCCGTCCTCGTTCTTTCCCCCAACTTACCCTCACCTTCAACCCCGTCGCAGCCGGCCTCACGTCTACGATGTCCTAACCGATTTCAAGCGTGCGCCGCAGCCAGCACTGCCGCTGCCACTACCACTACCAGTGCCACTGCTACTGCCATCGGCCCTGCCGTCGCTGCGCCTCCTCTACCTTTGTTACTGTGTCACTTGTGATTGTTGTCATCGGTACTCTCCGCACCTTCCGCAGCTTGCAACCACCCGCACGGTATAAATGCTCCGCCACCTCCACTTCCATTGTTTCAATTATATTCACCATCACCATTGGCACCACCGCCTCCACAAACAACATTGCCTCTACAGACACCATCTCTACAGACATTTATCTCTATTGCATTTATAGCCTCTATCATCTGCATTGCTTCCATCGTCTCCTAGGATTTGCTCACCGCTTCCATTCCTGCCATTCCAGTCACTCTAGCCTCCAACCCGGCCCTCCTGATCGCCAACGCTACCTCCATCTTTATCGCATTCAACGCCCCGCTCTTACCACACCCGCGCCGTCATCCACACCGCCACCGGTTCCGAAACCTTTAACACCGACTATCCCCGCCGTACCGGTCCCCGTACTGTCTCCCGCCCCTGCCCCCACCCTCCCTTCGATTCACGCTCCCGCCTTCGCGTCCTCGTCCCCGTACTGCCTCCGTCCTCACCTCGTCCCTCGCCCTCGTCCTCGCCCGTCCTCGCCCGTCCTCGCCCCGTCCTCGCCCCGTCCTCGCCCGTCCTCGCCCCGTCCTCGCCCCGTCCTCGCCCCGTCCTCGCCCCGCCCTCCCCCCCGTCCTCGCCCCCGTCCCTCGCCCCCGTCCCTCGCCCCCGTCCCTCGCCCCCGTCCCTCGCCCCCGTCCCTCGCCCCCGTCCCTCGCCCCCGTCCCTCGCCCCCGTCCCTCGCCCCCGTCCCTCGCCCCCGTCCCCGCCCCGTCCCTCGCCCCCGTCCTCGCCCCGTCCTCGCCCCGTCCCTCGCCCCGTCCTCGCCCCCGTCCCCCTGTCCTCGCTCCCGTCCTCGCCCCGTCCCTCCCCGTCCCTGCCCGTCCTCGCCCCAGTTCCTCGCCCCGTCCTCGCCCCAGTCCTCGCCCGTCCTCGCTCCCGCCCACGCCCCACCCCTACCCTCACTCCCGTCCCCTCTCCCTTAGGCTTACAATGTCGTCCACTCCCCGTCCAGAGACTGCCCTCGGCGCCGCTGCTCCGCGTCTCGCAGGAGGGATAACTTGGAGGCATTGAGAAAGGGGACAATGTTCTCGACACGTGCGAAACGTGCCGGCAGACGACTCAGTAAGTGAAAATGCGAGAATGGATAGACGAGTGTGCAATCGTGACGGAATTCAGAATGGTAGTCTGTCACCAATCAGGCAACGACTGATAAAATAACTGATGAAAGAAAAAGAATCCGCAAACTAAGCGGCAGAAATGCTGCTTGCTACTCTGCTGCAGAACCACACAAATGTATTTAATCTATATGGCAATTTCAACATTTAAAACACTCACGCGATCCCTTTGTGTTACAGTAAAACTTTCTTCCAGTAATAGGTTGCCTGTTATTTGTCGTTTTGCTTATCTCAGTGAAATCCAAGCTGCGACACTAAGCGTAGAGAAAATAGAAATATGGTCTTCATTTTCAATTCCATAGGCAATTCACTAACTTTTATAAAAATAATTGTTGAAATCTGTAATTTTATAATTGCTTCTATGATGACCGTTACACTCTCAAAAGCAATCACAGCAAGCTGTGGCAATGGTGGATGTGTGGGGAGGGTGTGGTGGGAGTTGGTCGAGTGATGACGAGACTGGCGATGTTGGTCGAGTGGTGGTGATAAGGTTTGCAGGGGCGTTGTAGTGTTCGCAGAGTTAACCACGAAGGCAGCAGAGGTACAGATCACAGTGCAGATACGACGCACGCGGCAGGTGACTGCATAGCGGAGGGAGGGGTAAGGTTGGGGCAGTAGAGCCTGCGCCACCGCAGACGGAAGCAGAGAGGCTGACGCGTGGCCTGGGCGGCACGACGGCCGCGTTGACGGATGCGGTCGTATTTACGCAAAGACGCGCCGCTTATCCCCGCCATCGCTCACGCGCCGCGGCCCCGCTTTTCATCAACAGACGCGGCGCCCCATCTTGGCGCCCTCTCCCACCCCCGCGTCGCTTAACTTGCACTGGCTTCACCCCACCCCGTTAGTCCTGCCCTCGCTCCGTCCCGCTTCCTCGGTCTACGCCCCTCCCACCCACATGCACTCCGACCGTCCTGCCCCCGCTCCACCCTTCACACCCGTCTTCCCACCCTTCATACTTCCTGTCCGTCTTTTCCGTCCACTTCAATATGCCCCACGCGCCTTGCCCCACGCGCCTTGCCCCACGCGCCTTGCCCCACGCGCCTTGCCCCACGCGCCTTGCCCCACGCGCCTTGCCCCACGCGCCTTGCCCCACGCGCCTTGCCCCACGCGCCTTGCCCCACGCGCCTTGCCCCCGCGCCTTGCCCCACGCGCCTTGCCCCACGCCCACGCGCCGCCCCCGCGCCTTGCCCCACGCGCCTTGCCCCACGCGCCTTGCCCCACGCGCCTTGCCCCACGCGCCTTGCCCCACGCGCCTTGCCCGACGTGCCTTGCCCCACGCGCCTTGCCGCCTACAAGAAAGAACGAGTCGTGACTAGAATGAATGCAAATCAGGAAAGTGTGGCTTTGTAAACGAAGAGATTGATGCTGAGCCACAACAGCAATCATGACAGGTGTGCAGATGTACGAGCATGAATTCGTACATGCATTCGTACATGCATGTACGTAGAAGGATGGGGAAGAGGTGGCGTGTAGGTAGAATAAAAGCCGAGAGCCAGATCAATGTATGTTATTTTCTCATGTTGTTATAAAAATATAAAAGAAATAGAAGAGAGAAGAGTAGAAAGCGAAATATAACATAGAATATTAAAAGAATAAGGAAATAGGAAGGAAATGAAGTGAGTCAGGAAGATAAAAAAGACGAGAGTGCGCATTTTCCTCCGAAACAAACGTTGATCGCGGCGGAGGTAGGGTATTGCACCATATGCCTCTTCTAAGATTGGCATAAAGAGCTATGTAAGATCCTCCTCGCCATAGGTGGAAGAGAGATGAACCACTGCTTCTGTACTTCGATTAACTTATACCGGCACCTCAAGGTCAAGTACGAAAAAGGGAGAAGGAAGGCAATCTCCAATAGGGTGCTTCAGCGTCACTACAGTGTTGAACGTTCGCGAACGCCCTTCTCAACGAGGCTGGTGGTCGCAGCCTTGCGCTGACCACGCACCAGTTACGCGAGTATGTGGTAACCCAGCGTAACTTGACCTTGAGGTGCCATTACAAACAAATCGAAGTATAGGGGTTGGTGGTGGTGGGGTAGTCTGTGGGAGCGTGATGAGAGTGGTGAGGGGTGTAGCACTGAAAATAATGTATCAAGAATTCGGAGGAATAACTTTGATAGTGCTTTAAAGGGGATAGCGGAATAAGATATGCAAATCTACCACCGGGGATAAACATTTTTTATGTTGAAAATCGTAATCGAAGGGCGAGGCACCGTAAATATGGTCTGCACAATTAATGATGCAAGAGCTTTATTAATAAGATTCTTTGTAGTACTCTTATCACCTGTCATATATATAAAGCAGTTTTACTTACTAAATACATTAAGGGCTGAATGAAAGGCACGTTTATGAATACTGTGTCCATTGTTCCACAAATAATTGACATTCAGAGTACAGACAACAGTTCATGAATTATTACAATAATAATTCACCCTTTTTACGCATGGTGCCAGCAAAATATTCCCAAACTAAGCACTGTACGAGAAAGCGCAAAATGTGATAAAAGACGAGCTAGCTATCCATTCAATTGATCAGCTGCTTTGTCGCATTTCCAAGCATTCGTAAATATAAATGAACATCGATTAATTTTCCAATTTTAAAATGCAAACTTTGTCAACCTAAACGACCCTGTAGGTCTTTAGTAACGTCCCGTGGTTTCAGTACAATGCATAATCCCACACGAAATTTGTGTTCATATTTCCTTAATGAAAAGCAAATAGATATCTCGCGAGCAGGAAATAATAACCAATAATTTCCTCTCGTATTTGTTTATAATTTAAATTTGTATTCGCGGTTAGTTTGACGCATGGTACCGTTACCGATTCGTTTTAATTTGGAGAAAATGGAGCTACTCTTTGCAGGTGCGATTATATTTCATCTGGTGCAAAACTTCTGCACCAGTACTTCTCATAACTTGTCAATTAAGCATGATTTAATATTATTTCTCAAAGAAGTGATACTTTTCAATATTCTGTTTAGTATGTAAACAAATAGAATGTAATAGAAAAGAATCTCAATTTTTAATTACATTCAAAAACATAATTTTAAACCGATATATCTAAAATTAATTATACTTATACGAAACAATAAAATCAACCTAATACATTCGAATATGTTAAGTTTGTTTTATGTAGCAAGGAAAAAAGAGTCTCAATACGAGTTATTTTCTTGCGGAGAAAGTAATTTGTAGTGTAATTTATGATGATGAGCTACTAGGGATGTCGTTCCACGTAGCATGTGTAAGTACTAGCTTTATCTTTACAGAACATGCTTGCACAGGGGTTCGTTACTCTAAATAAATCCCTTGGATCCCCTCCAAAACTATGTTCCCATTATATAGCCTGGTGTGGGCCGGTACCTGATGTAGAAAACTACCCTATCTCTGCACGAACCCCACCGGGGAAGTCAGCTACCTTGGGCTCTCACCTCCTTGGCGCGGCATCCTCATTATGTAGATGGCGCAGCAAAGAAGACCGCATCCCATATATTCAGGTTAGAAGTTAAATGAAAACGGAAATGAATTGAAAAGACTTGGAAATTCTCATCAGCCCTCCAAGGTAGCGAGTCTTCGCTGCCGCCTCACCTCGCCCACGCACCCCCTCCACTCCCTTCCCCTCCCCCTCTCCTCCCCTCCCCCACCCTCGCGCTCGTTCTTTATCCACGGCGCACGGGACCACGTGACCGGAAAGCGAGATCCGGCCGTGCACCGAGGACAAATTAAAACTATAAATTTTAATAACGTATTCCGATGGCGCCCGGAAAGGTATGGTCGACCTACGCCCCCGGCTTGCAGGCGGGGTTAGGAGGTGATTAGCTAGGTACACACAATATACCAGAGGCTGCGGCCTCCGCCAGCTCATTCCCAACACTGCTCTTCTTGCGACGCACCTCGCCTCTGCCGCTGCAGCCGACAATTAAGACCTCTCACATCGTCTTCCTTCTTGCTTTAACTTAATTTATTTGCTTGGGAAGCAACACAAACTCTGCAGCGGGTCCCACCCCCGAGCTTTGCTCCTTTCCTTTCCTTTCGATCCGTTTCGTTCCGTACCGTTCCGCCTCGAGAACCTCGCCACGTAACTTTAAACTGGAAGACCAACATACACACGCAGGTTAAGCATCTTGAACCGCTAAGAGCGGTAGAGATCGCTGGAGCACGGGAGAGAAGTTGGGAGAATGCTTGCTTGCAAGCGTCTGTTCTCAATCCTTTCTGGGTCGTGGGTTCGCTAAATGGTGAAGAATCCGATTAAACATCTCGGTGAGCGGGAAGATTTGAGGGAAACTGGAGTTGCTTAAGCGTAGCTCTCCGCGATGAATTGTAATTCCTAACTAAAGATTCGCAAGTTCAATAGATATCACGCCTTTTCTAGAATTAATGCCTAATATTTAAATGAAAATGAATTAAAAAACGTTCTTACTTTAAGCGAACCAAACATTCAATGAGAGATGCTCATTCATGTAATTTAATTCAGGGATGTCCAATGCAATGGTCGCTTTGGATCAACCTTGCTCGCAGTCTCAAGACTAGAGAGTATCTACAAAGGGTTGCAACTATTAAAAAACTAAAGTATGAATTGAAGTGACTGTTGGAAATCGTAGATTTTGCCTATAATATATAAAAATAATAATATAGAAATTTTGTTTATAATTTTGTAAAATTCATGTATTGCAATAATGTTAAGAGAAATCAAGTCTCATCATTACACAATTGTCACGACATGAACGTTGTCCAGATGCATTTGGATTATTTATTTCAAGAACGAGAGAAAGGTGACTCAAAAAGTGACATTTTCTTACTTTTACCGACTTTATTTCTTCCTAATTAAAGCTTACAGACGGCAGAATAAAAAACAACTTTTGCTAAATTCATATTTTTTCTAGATACTCGCAATTCATGCAAAATTGTGTGCAAAGCAGGAAGAAACAAATATCTATTTTTAGTGCTTTTATTTTAAAAGTATATATCGGAACACATGATAGATCACTTCAGAATATTTTTCATCATCATAATCATCATCATAATCATTACTATTATTATTATTATTATTATTTATTTATTTATTTTGCTCATGAATAGGCCATCTTGTACCACGCAGGACATGCACTTGCACGAGCTCAGTATCATTTTATCACGTTGCAAGTCTTGCATGTAACTAATTATGGGGAATCAGCATTAGGCTGAATCCGATTTTTATACGCCCAGGGTTGTTAGTCATGGGGGATGGAAGATGAAATTATTATTATTATTATTATTATTATTATCATTATTATTATCATTATTATTATCATTATTATTATATTTCCTTTTCACCCAGAGTTTTCACAGCGTATGTTTCTTTTCTATTTTGCTGTGACTCACTGATGTTTAAACTACATTCACGCATTCGTGGGATAATACGATCTAGGAAGCAGTACCTGGCATACAAAGACAGCTGCCTTCCCCTCAGCATCGGACAACTTAGTGACCTAGAAATACATTCTTGCTGTGGAGTCACGCCAACAGGCGTCCGAATTTCTTGTGTGGAAATCGAATCCAATCAAGTTTTTCCTCATTTATTTTCAAACTAGTAAGTTTTCTTCTCGTTTCTGCTCTCCTTTTACATTCGTTGCAACTCTTTAATCGTAACATTAGTTCAACAATATTAATTGTAACAGGTTAATACATTTAATTGTGTGAAGTATCTTTACTAGTTTCTACTGGTGAATGGTTTGATTGAAAATTCAAGTTGTAGCACATACTTTTGTGATTTATCAATGCCTTCGGTCATTTTTTCAGAGAGATTGTACAACTAACTTCACTCGAATATTTATTTTTCACTACAATTTCTTTGTAAAATTTTAAGGACGCTTCATAATGAAAATTATAACGACTTAACTTCTACGTTGATATAAATTTAACTAAAACACGTTCAGACTTCTGTTATAAGTAACTAAATTAGTAAACTTTCAGTCGGAGCTACCACACACTTGCAACTTCTCATTTCTAACAAATGACAACTCTTTTTCATCCACCAATCCACATTGAGGCGTCTCCTCCGGCCACAATCCCGCGTTGTCGACGCGGCTTAGAGTCAACAGCGAGGGTCGTTATCTCTCACACAAACGCAGGTAGAGGGCGCACGTATTCACGTACATTGTGATAAATACAGCGCGAAATCCCGTTAAAACTCGTGCGCATTGAAGTCATTATCCGCGCAAAATAACACAATTTATCCTGGCGGATTATGAAAAATGTGTTCATTAGACTGCTACCGCTGCGGCGGCTGCGGTCACAACCTCCGCTCACCTGGGGCAGAGCGTACAGAGCGAGCTAACCTGCAGATGAGAAGCGATACGTTGACCAGCACACTACACACTACGCGTAGAAAAATCTTCAGGCAGCCGGCAAACTTTTAAAAATCGCATACGAATGTCGTTCCGGTACATGGATTGATTTGATTTGATTTCTTCGTGTTTCCGGGCGCGTCAACTGCTTTGGTCATTAGTCCCGTTAGTGTAGTGCATGTTTTTTCTCGAGAGATGCGAGATTATCTTCCCCCGCTGGATGGCGAGATCCGGCGCCGACCTACCGTCGGCTAGTGGGGTTTCCCCCTAACCAGGACTCTCCCACCAGCCAGGCACCGCCCCAGCCGGGACAAGCACTAAGCTCCTGGTGGGATCGAGAAACCACGGAAAACTACCAATCAGAGCAGCCGGCCGCAGAATTCTCCTCCTGACAGCGACTGAATTCGACCTAGCTGAAAAGCCTAGTGCCATCAGGACTCGAACCTACGACCTCCGGTCAGAGGCGCTGCAGTGGCATCAGTTGATGCACTGAGCTACCGCTGCCGCTCGGTACATGGGAAACGCCAATCAGGGAGATGGCACGTAAACAGCAGACCTTTACAATAAATTAAAATATAATTTCAGAAAACTTTTATACATTTTAGAACAAATTCTATGTGTTTATACGGATTTTTGCATGGGGATAGAGACGTCTCTTTTTATTTTCTCGCTATCACTTACGCAGTAGGGAGGAAGTTATGTAAAGCTGCGAGAAAACCGTGCATTTTCGGCAAAAAAACTATTACAGGGCCCTCATAACGAAAATGAAGAAATCCAGTTGCTAACTTTAGAGAGTAGAAAAGTCATCTAACACGTTCTATAGCCAGAATCCATGTTTTGTGGGTCTTTGATACAGAACAATCGAATGCTGTCTCTCCATCTGCATGTGAACAACGCTAGCGGCTCAACCGTTCAGCCGATTTTATCCAAAACTCATACTCAATCGATCTTCCTGATGTCGCGGTCCTTGAATTTGAAACATATTGCAATTTTTGGGGGTACTTTACATTAACCTCCAGAAACATTTTCCAAATTAAAAAAAGACTATCATTTTTGCTTGTTTTGTTGTTGAGTTGAGTGAAGGGCATTTAAGAGAATGGCGAAGGTCTCATTTTCATTAAAAACTTCGATATTTCGAAAATTGCAAAATTCAAGCTTTTTTCGGCTCTCTTACAACTACGATTCTGAAGAAGAGATTTTTGCCTCAATGAAATCTGATTCTTAAAGATATATTTTGAAATAAGGTCAAGTCAAGTTTTCGAAACTTTGAGTACTTTTTGCGCAGTTTTGTGTAAAAGTTCTGGCGAGAACATACGTGCTCTTTTAGCAGTACTAGTTTAAGAACTAGTTCAGAACTCGCAAAGCTGCTTTGAATGCACAAGTACTAAGAAATATTTTAACGTTTAACAATGGTCAGACCTGTCTGTTGAAGAGATTACCAGAGTTTCCAAGAAATAATTACCATTGTGACTGTTTTAAATAGGTTTGACCGTGTTGAATAATTTTGTAAATCCCCGATAATCGTTGAAAGACAAATATTACACCGAGTTAGGAAATGTAACATTTAAAAAGTCACTTCGAAACAATTAAACAGTAACAATTAAAAAGTAACTTCGTAAACAATTAAACAGTAACTTGTTCCTAAAAAAAAAGCTAGAGGGAAACACTAGGAAAGTATGATCCGACGATGACAGCTCTCATCGGTTGATATTCGACCGTTAATAAAGCATTTGTCTTATCACATCTACCGGCTGGCTCTGAGCACAATCTTCTATTATCTTTATTAGTTCTTCACTCTCTTAGTCGTTCCGGGAGTGAATGGTTTCTGATGAAGAGACGATGAACATGTTGCTAATAATGATGGAATGAAAGGTAATTCAAGAAGGAAGAACACCCGAGAAACGTGGCCGCGAGCCCTCTTCGTCTACCAAAAATTCCTCATGGATAGACCGCGAATTGAACCCCGCTTCCCAAAGGGGGAAAGTGAGCGATCTGCCAATACATTATGAGTATCGTCTTGCTACAAGTCTCTTTCCTCCTGTCGCTTTATGGTGTTAACACAAATTCGACATCTGTGGCAACTGAGCCTAATTGCGTCGTATACATATGACAAATGCCTTGCGGCATTTGTTGACCGTAGCATAGTCCGGTGAAACCACGCCCAAAGACCTTACCAAGTTCAAAGCCCGGAGTGAAAGAATTTCCCTACGCCTCAAGAAAGAAGATATATCTTCCAGATAGTTTTCTACGCAATATACTTAAGATTTCTACTTCTGGGTGCTGCAATATCGAAGACCGGTTATTCGGTTACCCAAACAGAATGTGGAAGGGCACAAATTCGAAGTGTTTTTCAGTTAGGTTCTCCTGACTTTTATGTGATTCTGTCCCTTATTGATTCATCGTTTATCAATATTACTAATTTCCAATGATTGAGAAAACCAAACACATGGGAAGTGTCTACGGTCTCAGAAGATTCCCCGCGACTCGGTAAAATAAAAAAACAAACAAAAAAAACAATTAAACAGTTTCGATTTGGATTGATAAACGCAAAGTTTTTATCGTGTTATTCCGCCTATTTCATACTGTGCATACCAACGTATCTATAGTTAGTGTGTCGCTTCTTACGGCGCAAATGATGTCAGGTGACAGCAATGCTCCAAGGCAGAGAACGTGCACCATTAAATATTCGTTATTAATGTTTGATATACCAATATGTCACTGAATATTGTACAACATTTATTATAAATGGCGTCAATTACAGGGATAAATTATGTGAATATGCTAGCATAGCAACGGTAAGCGAGCTGTCGTCAAGGTCAACATATTCATGCAGTGACAATCGCGGAGACGGCTAGTTAATTCTGTATAGAATTCAGGGATTGGCCGAAAAAGCAGTGACAGTCGTGAAGACGGCTAGTTCGTTCTGCAAGAAATTTAGAGATTGGCTAGGTACGAAGTGTTATCTGCAAATAAACAATCGAAAAAAGGACCGAGCTTTGCAGGGCTGAAAGAATACGAGAGACATTCATTCTGACTGATGTCGTGCTCATGAACGGATCGTGCTCCAATTAATGTTAGGAGTTTTTTTCTTTGGGGACTTGTAAGCATCTACTAGGGAATGGATATTGAGAGAACGTCGAATTTGAAGACTAAGTGTGACAGTGGAGCTTAACATATTTCAAGTGAACGAGTTGGAGGGACATTGAGGGCTTGGGCGAAGTTGGCAGTGATTGGGCTGGAACGTTAGCAGCATATAGTTTATTAATCTGACGAACGGTGATCGAAGGGTGCTTCCGAGAAAAGAAGAGAGAATATGGTGTCTGGACCTGAGGACGACGGCGTCGGAGATGGATAAAGATGGTCCAAAAGCGCGCGAAGACATAAGGTTGGAATTGTCATGACAAAGATTTAATTTTATATAGGTAAAGTTATACAATATAAACCAGTTGTTTTAAATTGTTTAATAAATATCCATGTTTTTGTGAAATGAATATATGATTTTTCATTGAGCCAATTCTAGCAATGAAGTAACATGATAGAAAGATATTTGCTTTTCAGGTTCCTCGACCGAGTTTGTTTCAATAAATATATTCAGTTTATTATTTATTATTTGTTTAAATATTTAATGATGTCAGGACAGCATGCTCCAAGGCAGAGAACGTGCCCATTAAATATTCGTTATTAATGTTTGACTTTTTGATATTCGCAGTTTGTTAAGAAATTTATTGTGTACTTCTATTAATATATGATGTTATTGCAGTATTTAAAAGACTATTTGTTTAAATATTTAATTATTTTGAATTAAGAGTGCATTTAATGTATTGTTCTTCAGAGGTGCGTTGTTGAAAACAAAATTTGTCTCGTTTTTAAAATTTTTTAATTCATTCGTCATGCGAGCTGTGAAAACGAACTTGAATACTGAAATCATAATAAAATTTAAGTGAGTATTTTTGTTGCTGAGAATCAGATTGTTTAATCTTTCTCGGCTTTAGAAGTAATATTTTGGAGATTTTGCGAATTGATAAGGTTAGTGATTTATTTCGATGTAGTTTTTTATTACCTCTGTAATCATTGTTTTCAAAGAAATCTCTCAATATTATAAACTTTGCTATCGTTACATTGATGTTCATCTCATCCTTTTGTGTGATGTGATGTATCTCTTCTTCGGGTTTTGTTACACTAAAAACGTACAAAAAGACTTTTGTTGGCTCAGGCAATGAAAACCATGAGTCTGTGTGAATGTCTCTTACAATCAATGGGATTTCGGTGGGTTTTAGCAAAATACGTAGCTCTCCTTTAATTGTGAAAAATTTCCGATTTTATATTCTGAATGGAAAGTGGAAGAATTTCAGGCAATTGGGAATACGTAAAATAAATTATGCTGATATATGAATATAAATGCCTACAATAAAAACGTTCATCCGGTTAAAGAGACACCTGACAGTTATCTGTAAAGAAATGAAATGATCTTGGACTCAAAAAATGAGATTAACTACCAGGAGCTTAAAAGCAAGTCGTTAGGCGTAACTGGGAATTTTCAAACTAAATTCCCTTTTTTCATAAATTTGAATGATGTGATGAACCACAAATAATAAGTCAAAAATTTGTATATAAGAGTCTTATTAAATTGAACTTCAATTTTTTTTTCGCCATGCTCAATACAAAAAACCTAACATATGTCCCTGCATGAAAACTTCTGATAGAAGGCGTTGACTTTCTGCATGTTGCAAATATGGCTTTTAGCAAAATATTTGTTAAATTTGTTTCCAATAATTTTAAACGATATCATTTTTAAAGTTATATAATTTTCATATATTGACAATTACATTAATATCACAAAATGTTCCCATATTATTTTGACTATTGCTCTGTGTACCTATGTTTATTAGTATTTTTAAATGGGGTGTATAATAATTGTATTCACTTAAAATTAATTAGTTTTACAAGTTCATAGGAATACATAAAACAACAAATGCATAAAACATACGTTAAAAAAAATTATCGAACTTCAAACATTTCTCCTATAATTATTCTTCAAATTATAATAAATTATACAGAAAATTCTCTTAAAACAACTCAAGAAGAGAAATTATTGGTGTTCGTGTTGTAAAACTTCATGTTATCCGATTATACACGCGTATTAACTATATTTCATAGCATGGTTCCAATCATTGTTGAAGTTACTCCGAAATTCGTGTAAAGCAAGATAGTGGTATCGAGGGTTTACTGTTATTCATCCTTGCGTCGTTATCAAATTTGAAAGTATTTATTATTTTGCAAAAACTTTGTACTTGTTGAGACGAATTGAAAATGAATATGGAAATAAAATAAAGCTTTCACACCCAGTAACATTCTGTTCACATGATCTTTAAAATACATGAACAATGTCACCTTCCATGTTTGGAGCAGCGAGCAAGATATAATAGCACAGCGCCTCGGAGGACTGAGGCGAACTACTCGCACGACTGCGGGGGATTGTTTCGAGAGGGCGGAGTGGGGGTGGGAGTGGAGGGGGCGGGCGACCACGGCCTTCCGTGCCCCGGCCCGTCCTCGCGGCGAGTCAAGTCGACACAAGTTTGCCTGCGCTTGCAGGTGCCGCTCTGATAAGCGGCTGGCGGGGCATTAACTAGATTGCCCGCGTGGCACTGAGCAGCGCGGTTGGTGCGGCGGGGAGTGACTGTATTGGGCGCGCCGGATCCTGCCTCCGTGCCCGTGCCGCCCCCTCCTGGCGCTGCCGTGCTTCCCCCAGCTTCACCCAGGCCTCATGGCCCCACCGCTCCCACGCGCTCTAAGACACCACCCCAACCTCACCCCAACCTCACCCCAGCCTCACCCCAGCCTCACCCCAGCCTCCCAGCCTCACCCAGCCCCCAGCCTCACCCCAGCCCACCCCAGCCCCCAGCCCCCAGCCCCCAGCCACCCCAGCCCACCCCAGCCTCACCCCAGCCTCACCCCAGCCTCACCCAGCCTCACCCAGCCTCACCCAGCCTCACCCCAGCCTCACCCCAGCCTCACACACCCCAGCCACACCCCAGCCACACCCCAGCCACACCCCAGCCTCACCCCAGCCACACCCCAGCCTCACCCCAGCCACACCCCAGCCACACCCCAGCCTCACCCCAGCCTCACCCCAGCCTCACCCCAGCCTCACCCCAGCCCACCCCAGCCTCACCCCAGCCTCACCCCAGCCTCACCCCAGCCTCACCCCAGCCTCACCCCAGCCCCACCCCAGCCTCACCCCAGCCCCCCACCTCCCAGCCTCACCCCAGCCTCACCCCAGCCTCACCCCAGCCTCACCCCAGCCTCACCCCAGCCTCACCCCAGCCTCACCCCAGCCTCACCCCAGCCACACCCCAGCCACACCCCAGCCTCACCCCAGCCTCACCCCAGCCTCACCCCAGCCCCAACCCAGCCCCAACCCAGCCCCACCCCAGCCCCACCCCAGCCCACCCCAGCCTCACCCAGCCTCACCCCAGCCTCACCCCAGCCTCACCCCAGCCTCACCCCAGCCTCACCCCAGCCTCACCCCAGCCTCACCCCAGCCTCACGCCAGCCCCCTGTCACCTTCTCATTACCTCTCTCCAACCGATTGTCACTTCTCTGGGATTCTCTTTCTCCCTCACGATCGCGTTGAAATGAGTGATCTCAAGTAGACTTTACGTACCATACCAAAGCCCTGCAATTACAACCATTGTCTTTTTCACTCACCAGCGTCCCCAATCACAGAATTAAGGGAATTCATCCCATCATGACATCCGTTACCCGTACATGCCATCAGCTGTCATTACCACGTTTAACATTGCATTAATAGTGCTGACATTTCTGGCAGTATCTCGGATATCTAAAGTATATGTATAAAGTCTAACTATAGTATATGTGACGTAAATATCATTTCAAGTCTGAAAACCACGATCAGAAAAAACATGTTTTTCCAACCAGCATTAGATTACAGTATAATAATAAATAGTAATAATAATAATAAATAATAATAATAATAATAATAATAATAATAATAATAATAATTAAAATAATAACTCACTCTTCACATTTAGTTCACCCACTCTCTAACGTAGTTTGTGAATTTACATGCTCTTTCAATTCGCCTCTATTTTTGAAAATTTCACCACACGTCAGTTTCTTTATAATTAGACAAGTCATTCACTTCCATAACATTGAAAAGAAACACTCATTCGCTATCACGATTACTAATCATCTGCTGATCTATCACGTTTCTGAGTTTAATACATGGTAATTCAATATCAATGGCAACCATGGAGCATATGTATCAGCTTCGCAATTACTATCAGCATCACCGTGATTACAACCATTACCAATTGAGTTATTAACACGAGCAGTGCTATCGATCGCAACCTCAATCACTGTTACTACCATCGGGAGAGGTGGCTGAGGGAATCGAATGATGTGTTTCTGACCGGGAGGTCCTAGGTTCGAGTCCTGACGGTGTGAGGGTTTTGAAACTGGCTTATCAGCTACATCGAATTCTGATGCTGGAGGAGAATTCTAGCGGCCGGCTGCTCTCATCGGTAGTTTGCCGTGTTTTTTCGATCAAAACCAGACCTATGCTGGACCAGTACCCTAACAAACGGGTCACGGACCGCGCGCAATCTTCCTCTTCCTTGACCTATTTACTATTCCCGGCATTACACTACCACTCATGCCAGGAGACCGGTCGGGAGCTTAGGCTTGTCCTGGCTGGGGCGGGTCCCCGTTGGTGGGAGATACCTTGTTGGGGAAAACCGCGCTAGCCGACGCTAGGTCGGCGCCGGATCACGCCATCCAGCGGAGAAAGACCGCCGTCATCTTCCAAGGGAAAACATGTACTACACTTACGGTAATAATGACCTTAGCAGTTGACGTACCCGGAATCACAATCAATCAATTATTACTACCAGTGGCACAATTGACCGTAGCACCACCACCACCATCATTCGATCTCCCACGCCATTATTGCCCCACCACCACCACCATCACCAATCGCACTGATTCTTTCAGTAAATCTTCCACATCAGCACCATCAGAATTACTACCAATACTAAAACTTCGGTGTTCAACGGGAAGTTAAGCTCCCACCAGCTCCTCTCCCCCCTCCTCGAACTCTGTTCGGCGCTTTCTCCTTCAAGTCTACGTAGCAGTCGCAATATTCCTACCACCAGCAACATTATCATATCCACCACCATCGCCGAACCCACCAAACGGCACAGCCTCCGCCTTCTGTCCATTTCCCGCTGGCTCCCCTCGTCTCCGCCTCCCCCAGCCCCTGACCGTCCCGGGCCCGGCCCGGGCTGCGCGCCGCCAGTGCCCGGTAATCTGCGAGCGAGGCGTGGAGACGCTCTCCGCGGGTCCCGGTGGGAAATATTGGAAATCCTCAACAACAGGATTGCGGCTCGCGCCAAGTTTGTTAATAGGATAACTTAGCGGCGGCGGCGGCTAGGACGCGCAGCAGCGCAGGGGATGTCCGGGGAGTGAGGAAGGGGTGAGTGGAAGGGGACGATATAAGGGGTCCTCGTTGTACTGTTGCCCCCTCCCAATTGGGACGATGTACACGCGGTCGTGTTTTACGTCATCCTTGGGCTGATGGATTGTGTTCTGTGTCATATAGTGTTAGTAGTTTGTTTAATATTCATTACAGCGTACACTACAGAGAGTCTAGAATGTGCTCTGATGCTAATCTTCCACATATTTAGTTTTAATGTATTATAAAAATGAAAAATATAATTATATTTATTACATTATTTTACGCGAATATATTTTAAAGTCTACTGTGACATACCGATATGTCACGGTAAAATAAACTAACATTTATTTGTAGACAATATGGTGGAACATGCATTACGAAATATCACGAGAGCTAGGCTTAGCAACGACCGTGAATAAACAATGTAGTTTTTTTAATGCATTAAGAGATGGCTTGGTGCCGAAAGTAGAAAATTTGGGATTGGGCGAAGAAGTTTAGACGGTCAAATGTTATGAAAAAAAATGAAGGTAGTTTAATACGAAGTCTTCGAGGGATGAATCATGCAGAAAGATTTCATTCTGCTCGGAAACGCGCTTCTGAACTGATCGTATGTTCGTGAGAGGGAACGAGTACAATCGAGATAGAATTGGGTTATCAGTGAAATTGTAAGGACAGTGAATGATATTGCAGATATTTTGATGTGAAAGCAATAGTGATGTATAAATTGGAACTTTGTCGGGAGTGGTAATCGAGTTCGGGACTATGTCATAGGACGTAATCGGGACTGATAATTTTGATAGTTGGAGACCAGCTTGGATAGGGGCAGAAGAGGATTTCTTGGAACTTTGGACTACGGCAAGATCGCAAGATATTTCGACTGAGAAGTCTACGAGGGACATCAACGAAGAAAGATAAGTTAACCGCGGTATAAATTATAAATTGAAAGATATCTTGATCAAAGGCCTAAAAATTGTAAATTCTCTAAATTGTTTGCTAAAAAGGCAAAAATAAACTTTGTTGAATTTTGTTCTTTAGAAAAGAAAGTGATCTTTCATTTAGTCAATCCAAACAGTAATGAACTAGGAATAGAAACATTCTATTTCAGATTCCCAGCTGCGCTGTATAGTCGTATAGAGGTAATAAGGATTATAATATATCGTGACCCATTGACCCAGCAAGCCGGACGCTAAGATCTTTAGCAGATATAAATGTAGAGAGAGGAAAATTTTGGTATATCTCACTACCTATATGTAAATTATAATTTCTTCCATTAAATATATTTCAAAATTATTACATGTATCGTGGCTTTTCAATCTTTTAAATTTGTTCAGGTATTTATTAAACGTTTTTATTTTAATGGCGAATTCACATCAATAAATTAACGTTTATGTTGTAAGATTAAGATTATTAGTAATTCCTTGCTTACATTCGTTACAAATATATACATTTGTCAAAGTATGTTTTTATGTGAGTACCGTATGAGGTATTAGCACGTCATGGAACCTTTATTTCAGATTTTTGTTTACATTATTCGCTGCAAATGGCTTGAGGATAAATGTGTTTATATGTATGTATTTGTGTAGATTTACATGTACCCAGTTCTATGGAATGTATTATTTGTATTTTGGAGTTAAATAATAAGGATGAAATATTGATACTTAGCTAACTCATCTTATGAAACTACATTTCATGATAGGCTTAATTTCTAAACATTTCATTAATTAGAGCTTACTCAGTGGTATAAAATTTATTCCAATGTGGAACCAAAATTAATTTTAAGGCTTAATAAACTTGAAAGATCGGTAACAATCAAGTGGAACAGTTATAAAATCTATATGAAGTGTGTGTGATTACTCGCTGAAAGGTGTTTAATTTGGCATAATACTAGTTTTAAACCATATGTTCTCAAACGTTTCAAACTTTTTAAATTCTTACATGCCGAAGTTATATATAACCCCAACGTAAAATTTCCGTAAATGAGAGAGAGGTTTTAAATATTATCTGGGTAAATTACTTAAATAGTTACCTTTTTCCCAAAAAATCCATTAAATTTACAAAATATGTATTTTCCACTGTGTGAAAGAAACAATTTTCTCACATATCTCAGCAAAGATAACTAAGTATGCCGAATCATAACGGAGCAGTACAGTGCAATTCTAATTTCAAATACTCCAGCATTCCAGTTTCGTACTTTTTTTTGTACTTTTGTTCATACGTTTTTCACGCCGGATCGTGAGATCCGGCGCCAACCTACACTCTGGCTTGCAGATTTTCCCCATCCCGGTATTTTTCAGAAATGGTTTTTGCCGCTACCAGGACAAGCTCTAAGCTCCCGAATAGTCTCTCAACATATGTGGTAGTGTACTGCATGTAAGTGAAAATCAATGTAATGGGTGAAGACAGGAGAAGAACGAGGAAGGATAGATCACGCTTGGTCCGTACCCCGTTTGCTAAGGTACTGCTCTACTTGGTGTTGATCGGAGAAGCCATGGATAACTACCGATCAGAACAGCTGGCCCCTAGAATTATCCTCCAGACAGCGGTTGAATTCTACCAAGCTATGTAGCTTGTGTCAAAAATCCTGCGATGGTCGAGACTCTAAACCTAGAACGTTCCGGTCAAAGAGACATTAGTCACATCACCTGATGCCCTGAGCCACCTAAGACGGTACCTCTGCTAGGAAAGGGGAGGACATGAAAGTTGAAGCCTCCCTTCCTTAGGTTCAGAAACAAGTGTAGTACCCGACTAACTCAAAAATCAATCTTGACTCTTAACCAGTGCTTAATTTATAAAATTTTTAGGTTCCAAACCGCGCCTCAAATTAATGATTAATTTAATAGAAATAGTGGAAGTTTATATTACAATTTAATAATTATTTGCGAGGTACCAGAATTCTGTTCCGTCGCGTTACGCCAGAAATCAAGCCCTGCTCTTAACTCTGTTAGACCTCCGTCACAGCATCGCCTACATCTCCCACTCCTTGTTCGCCTCCGCATCGCCGTGACGTCGCGAATTCCCGCCCCTGCAGCCCCCGTCACCGTCAGCGTCGCCGCGCTAACCCTTCCCCGCGTCGCCGGCGGTGTCGGCGCCGGGGCGGCGGCGTCGCGAAGCCCGGTAATGGAGTGAGATGAAAATAAATTGTGAACATGACTAGCTCGTCTGCGCGGCGTAAGGGCCTGTTTGCTGGCGCGTTCCCGCCTTTCCTGCTGTGTAATGCGGCTCATGAAAACACCATCCCGGCCCCACTCCCTCCGCTCCTCCCTTGATGCCCACGCCCCTGCTGTGAGCTGTGACGAAGTCCGCCCTGTTTGCGACCCGCCGCGTCAGTCGAACGGCGAGAAACGGCAGGCGTCCATGTTAGAGTCAACGCTTTTCAGTCATGTTCAGTCATGCGCCTTATCTTACTATTTTTGTAAATCATTTCTTTATTCTCATCGAATTATTTTCACCATGACTACTATTATTATTTTCACCATGACTACTATTATTATTTTCACCATGACTACTATTATTATTTTCACCATGACTACTATTATTATTTTCACCATGACTATTATTATATTACTATGACTATTTTATTACTATTATTATTACTATTGCATATTATTATATGTGTATCGGCCATTTATGACCACGCTACATGTTATCTTCCAAGGCTCAGTTATATTTATCACAGAGAGATAGGCGTGGCTTTTTGGACATGAAAAACAAGATTGTTTCACCTTGAATTATAAATTATCAGGTTTGAGGATAATGATGAGAGCAGAAGGAACAATCACAACTATGACTATGCTTAAACAGTACTCGAACCTGCAACCTCCTTGGCGCAGACGACAGCTACCGCTTGCGCCACAGGTCGGGCTTGTTAATACTATTATTATTATTATTATTATTATTATTATTATTATTATTACATTAATAAATTATATCTGAAATATTTTCTATTATTTACAATTATCTTTCAACTTTTGCCTTTGTTATCTGTGGAGTTTTTTCTCTTTTCACTTACTGCAAAGGAGTCGAGTTTGTACTGTAGTGAAATAACTACGCTGATACAGGACATTTTAGGACTTGTGCTTACTCCTAGAAGTTTGTGTAAAATTGTTGAAAAACCATTTTTTCATTCGAAAAATATTAATTCCCCTGTACCTTTAGCATGAGTAATAGAAATTATTGGTCTACATAGAAACAAATGATAATTAACAATTGAATGAGAACTAAAACATAAAACATTCTCGAAAGAAGTAGTAATCTCTGCCAGAAAGTTTTCTTGGGGCACATATCTTTTCCTCGTACGTAGTCCAAGTGGTGTTTAACGCCCATTTTCTGATTTTTTAATTTGTTTGCCCTAGATTGCATCACACGATCTCTCTTCATGATATTCATAGCATCTCTTCCTGCGATTTCCGTTCCTCACACTTTTCAGGATCTCTCCTACTCTTCAGCATCATTTTAGTCTACACCGTCGTCTCACAACTATCTCAGCTCCCCTCGACTCATTTCATTTACATTCAACCCTTCAGCTCTGTTTTTCCTCCCATAAAGGGTGGGTCTTTTACGCTTCAAAATTATACAGGTGTCCAGGGAGGAAACGTGGAAATGTCGAAAACGAGCTCTTAAGACAATTTTCAGCATATTTTGTTTGCCTTGGATATTCCGACTAGCTGAGCCACAATATGCTCTCAAAAGTTGATTTGAAAAACTACTTTTATACAAACATTTGCATTGCAGAAGCATATAAACACTCTAGAAACAAGTAAATTGTTTATTATTTACAAAATTAATAAATATATTTGTTCAGTCAGAAAAAAGTAACACAGAAATAAAAAATTGGTCAAATTGTGTAAATTGTGAACTTTTGGGTGCTGGAGTTTGAAAACCGGTTATAGACACAGAATGTGGGGGGGGGCACACGTTCGAAGTGTTTTTCAGTTAGGTTCTCCCGAGCTTTATGTGATTTTGTCCCTTAATGATTGATCGTTTACCTATGTTACTAATTTGCAATGATTGAGAAAACCATGCAACCTTCAGACACGCGGGAAGTGTTGATGGTTTCAAAAGATTCCCCGCAACTCGGTAAAAATCCAAAAAACAATTAAACAGTTTCGATTTGGATTGATAAACGCAAAGTTTTGATTGTGTTATTCCGTCTATTTCATATGCGCGTAGCAACGTATCCATAGTTAGTGCGTCGCATTTACGGCGCAGAAGATGTCATGCGACAGCAATGCTCGAAGTCAGAGAACGTGCGCCATTAATTATTCGTTATTAATGTTTGACTTTTTGATATTCACGGTTTGTTAAGAAATTTATTGCGTACCCTTATGTTAATGTATGATGTTATTGCAGTATTAGTAAAGACTGTTTTGTTTACATATTTAATTTATTATTGAATTGTGTAAATTGGGTTGTTGGCACTTAGGTGGCCAAAATTAATTCAAATTTGGCCCCGTACTTGGAATTCTATCATTTATAACAATTCCCTGGCGCTAATTAACAGCAAAGGTCATACATTTTAAACGTCTCGTGTTGTACTTATATTTTTCTGTAAAAACCGCGGGCTGGCTTTCAGAGAGAAAGGCAAAGACGTCTTTCATATGAAACTCAAGACAAAATGCTTTGAAAAGTTTGAACTGCTTTCATAGACGCTCGCGAGATTGCGCTAGCTACTGGGAACTCTCGTATCGTTGACACTTCTGAGAAGTGGATTTCTAAATAAGACACAGTCAGTGACAGTCAATTGTTTGAGAAGAACCTTCAGCCGAGCGTCTTCGCAAATGATCGCCTCATCAGTGAAAAGGCTTAGTAAATTCTTGGCTGCATTGAAAAATTAGATTTTTGACTGTTGATAGCGGAGGCTACCTTACAGATGTACAGACTATGTGCACAGAGTTGTTTGGGCTCGGAAGCTTGGCTGAAATTGTATTACGCCCAAATTACGATGGAAAACGAACATCGTTTCGCCTATGACAAAAATGTTGCATTGTGGCAAGAAAAGGAATGTGGCAAGACGCTTGTCAACAACCAGAATCACCATCTGTTGCTCTCCCACAACTCTGATGAAGCTGTCCAGGACGTTGGGACCCGTTTGCCAGCAGTTTCACAGGCATTGCCTGCACTCTAACGTCCCTGGCATTCTCTCCCCTTGTTGTCAGCTACTCCAGTACTTTAACTCTGGCTTCCCTCACCAGCCTTGCGCGTGCGCGTTGATCTATGTTTTTGCTTCACAAAATTATTCCTTCCTTTCGAAAATCAACAGAATCCGCGTGAGATAACTATATTTTGCTCAGGTTTATTTTTTCATTTAGTCTTCAATATGGTATTTCTCTTTAAAATTTATAATTGGAGCTATTCATTAAGAATAAGCATAAGTATAAGAATTGTACCATACACAATCAGCCAAGCTCCCGCTTATAACTGATCAATATTTTGATGGAGAAATTCGTATTTCACAATTGAAACCAGCAAATAGAGACTTCTTGCTTTAATTTCAAAAATCACTTCCAGATTTCAAGGTTAAAAAATTTTTCTTTGCTCAAAATATTATAAACAAAAATTAGAAAATCTAATAGTATCTCAAATAACATCGCAATTCTTCATTTTTTTATCATTCCAAATCAATTTCTCTCTTCCATTGACATATAAGAATATTGTGTTTATTACAAATTCACACTGCACTTATCATTACTCAGAATGCGAAATGATATGGTGAAAAGAGTTTTGTGAGCACTGATATTTTTGTAAAGTTTGAAAGTTCAAGAAAGGATGTGATGTGTGTTTTCATGTTAAAATTTAAATTACAGTTAGATTGAAAGGATACTCACGATAAAATTACTGTTGAGAAGAAACTTTTGCTGGTAGAGAAGAGAAAGAAAATAAACAACAAAACTTATAAATAAAATAATAAGTATCCTGGAGAGGACAAATATTATACGAGAAGCTTGTGAGCTCGAAGAGAACGAGGTATTTACATCTATCCAGTTTGTTAAAAAATGATAATAAAGGTAAAGTGCAGAAATGTAAAAAGCATCACTTACATCTGTTTCCTCTTCATATCTCATCTCCTTTTAATTCATTCCACAAATTGACAATTTTTCCAATTTATCAGAAACTTCCTTTGGACAGTTAATTTCCCATTTGACATGAACCAAAAAACATCAAGTTATCAATTTTTATTAATTGTTTTAAAAACTTCCATTCGTTCGTATCATTATCCTCTTTTTAAACCTCCTACTGTTTTTCAGGACGCCCTCCCCACTTTCACGCGCACCGCCATCCACCAACAAATGCTTTCACCGGCCGCTGCAGCGCCGAGCGCAGGTCGGGACGCCGGCACGCGGAGAGGGGTGGTGGGGGGGCAGGGCAAGGGAGGGGAGGAGCGCTGCGCTCGAGCCATGCAGTGCACTCCGCAGTGCTTAATTAGCGCGATCGCGGGGTAAATGTGTGAACAAGGGCCGGCGGGGGAGCGCGCGCCCGCTCGCTGCCAGCGTCGCCTCGCCCACGCTGCCACGCTGCTTCGCCGCGCCTCGCCTCGACCTCGCGCAGCCCGCCGCTTCCCGGCCCCCCCCCCCCCCCCATGCCATTGCCCTGTGCACCTGGTCACGTCCTGTTCCCCGCCACGGTCCCTTCAGCTTGCCACGACCGCTCCACTTGCCACGTCCCTTTCTCCGCCGCACCACGCCCCTTCGTCACCACACCCCTCCACTTGCCACGTCCCCTCCACTTGCCACGTCCCCTCCACTTGCCACGTCCCCTCCCTTGCCACGCCCCCTCCACTTGTCACCGCCCCCTCCACTTGCCACGTCCCCTCCACTTGCCACGTCCCCTCCACTTGCTCACGTCCCTTTCCACTTGTCACGTCCCCTCCACTTGCTGCGTCCCTATCTCCGCCGCGCCACGCCCCTTCGTCACCAACACCCTCTTGCCACGTCCCCTCCACTTGCCACGTCCCCTCCACTTGCCACGTCCCCTCCACTTGCTGCGTCCCTATCTCCGCCGCGCCACGCTCCTTCGTCACCAACACCCCTCCTGCCACGTCCTCCACTTGCCACGTCCTCCACTTGCCACGTCCCCTCCACTTGCCACGTCCCCTCCACTTGCCACGTCCCCTCCACTTGCCACGTCCCCTCCACTTGCCACGTCCCCCCCACTCTGCCACCTCCCCTCCACTTGCCACCTCCTCCACTTGTCACGTCCTCCACTTGCCACGTCCTCCACTTGCCACGTCCCCTCCCTTGCCACCTCTCCTCTCCTGTTCCTCACATCTCCTTTCACTCCACCTCACGCCCCTACCGCCGCTTACCTCCCCCCCCTTCCAGTCCTACACCACTCAGGCCCCTCCCCCTTACGTCCGTCCGCCCCCGCCCCCCTTCCCCCCTGTTCCCCGCCATTTCACGTTCCTCCACTTCTTCTGCTTTCCCCCCGTCATATCACGACCCCTCCATTTGCTACGTTCCTTTCTCTATATTCCGTTACCCGTTATATCCAATTTTTTCAAATCGTTTATACACCATTTCCATCCCCGTTTCTCGCTATTTATCAACTCTTGCTCTTCCATTCTCCACAAGTCCCGTTCTTCAACTCGATCCATACCACACCATAATCCATCGCCACTACGCCTCGCCCTCCGCTTCACATCCCTTCATGGTTCTCTGCATGGCTCACGTAATTCGCTGTACGTTGATGCTTATTCCCTTCTCGCAATAACATAACGTTTCCCTGAAAGTTTACCCCTCTCCAATTCGCGCTGTATTTCTTCCTCCTAGCCCAATTTCCATTCTACTCCTTTTTTATCCTATCACGAGCTTCCCCGACCTGCCCTCGACAGTCCTTTTTTCTACTGCAATGCTTACATTTACACTATACTACACTCTTTGCCATTCATTATTTCCGTCAACGTTTTTATCATAACTTCAATCGACATTAACTTACCCTATTAAAAGCTTCCTTAACATTTATTTCATCTATTCCCATAACATTTACCTGACCATCCCCATTACCTAGCTCACCCTCATTACACCATTCCCAGTACCTCGCATGATCGCTACCGTGACTCGCCGCACCAATCACCTCGGGATTCCCACATCTCCATCCCCTCACCACCACCAACTCGTGTGTCACCGACATCCACACGCGCACGCCCTCACGCGATATGTACGCGGAATCAAGCGACCTTCAGGGTATTTGCGCCCGCGGGTCCCGGTTTCCATTACCGGCGCCGCGTCGCCCCGCCCGCTCCGTCCACAGCGCCCCGCCCCGCAATGCCCACGCCCCACCCCCCCACCCCATCCTCGCTCACGCTCCCGCCCAGCCCCGCTCCGCTCCGCCCCGTCCGTCCCACGTCCCGCCTCGCGCGCTCAGTGCCAGGCGCGAAAACCCGCGCGACATACGCGGCGCGAGGGTCGTGTTTCGCGCGCGGTTTGCGCAGCGCCAAATGGATGGGCGCTGTTGCCAGCTTGTTTGGAATAATTAGCACCGCGCTGTTCGTTTCTGTTTGCAGGCACGCGGTCTATATTATCAGAATTCAGTTTTAAAGTTTCCTCTCTTATTAAACGCTTTTTATTTAACTTGCTCTGTGCGGTTTAATATTGTACCATATTTTTTATCTTTCAAAGTTCGACTTACAAAACTTGAAGACGTAAACATTTTTAATTACAATACATAATTGTATGACTTCTGGCGGTGTCACTAACGCGTATGTTTGTGTAAAATTAAAAATTCATGACACGTTTTACAAACTTCCTTCCCTCACTGGACAGTGCTCCGAGGTCGAGGTGGAGGGGTTAACCCCTCAAATCGACGTGTAGGGCGTCTGTGGACCTCGCGTTTTAGAGGGAGAGGCACATTGCGGGATAAAATGCGCACTACACTTACGGGACTAGTGTAACTGCTTGAAAACAGCGTACGGCTGTTCTGATCTGCTCTAATCAGTACCAGACGAATCCCGGAGCATTACTTGAACAAATGAGCCACTGATCGCGCGCAATCTCTCCTTCTTAATCCATACCCACTCTTCTCCCTTACACTTATATACACACAGTTGCAGTACATGTGTAGCGCTACTGTACTTCACACGACGGGACACCAATCGGATGATTAGATTTTGTTCCTCGCGGGGGTGATACGTAGCGGAGGACACCCACCAGCTGGTGCGTAGATCGGATATCACATTTCAGTGGGGGAAAAGCTCTTCCACATCTCAGGATGTAGAATTAGACTAGACTGTCAGTAAAAGTTTTTAAGGAACTACCAAAAGGGAATGTGTTAAATACTTTAACCTAAACTAATTAAAATTTTTTCCCCAGCCCACCGTTAATGCTTAAATAGCTCACAAAAAGAATATAAAGAATTAGTAAACACAAACATAAAATTAAACAATAGAATATCACAATTTCAAAATTAATATTAGAAATTCCGAACACGAAATTAAAAGAACAGTAACAAAGTAAGAGGGAGCTTTGTCTAAATGAACTCCCCGCCAGCCTATATCCTAACCCAGTTATCGTAATAAGTTATGCAAATGTCTGTAAAATCAGAGGACTGAACAGATAGGAAATAAAGCTCTTAAGAGAATTAGACTAGACTAGCACATATCACTATACTTACGGGACGAATTACCATTAGTAGTTGACGCGCTAGGAAACAACTAATAAAACAAACTGGTCAAGACTACTAACGTTTCTTGCAACGAACCGAGCTTTATCAACGTCATTAGAGAGTTTTTATATTTAACCGAAACGGCTAACGTTGACAATTATTAATAACATAACGTTGAAGCTTATGTGATGCTTAAAGAGAGAGTTTTTGCACAACGCTTACGCTGATACTTACAATGAGCTGACATCCGGTAGCAACACTAATACGTTACACAAAAGTTTGGTGCATTTCCGATTACACATGACATGTTTGTCGATTTTTCTATTTTTAATACTGTGGTTTCAACTTGATATTTGGATTGTTTACATCGTAATCATTTGCTTACAAGAAAACAGGACCGAGAAGCGATCCCCTCCCAAGTGTGGCCAAATGCTTCTTCTTTTTACTCTCTGGATATGTACGAAGGCCAAGTGTTTACGAAGGGTCCTTTACAGTACACGTAGTTGTCAATGTTGCTCCCTGCTATGAAAGAATTAATTGAAGCATATTCAATTGAGAATATTGACATGGACGATGTAGAAAATGCCAATCTGGACGATATTTTATAACGAAATCGATCTGGAATTATAACGCCTGTAAAATTTGGAATGTTGAATTGCTTCTAATTTTAAAGGATTTCCCCGTTTCCGAAACCTCATGAGTTTCAACATTCCTCCTCACTGACTTCTATCCTCTTATAGAGAGGAGGCCAACACTTCTTTCAATGGCATACATCATTTTGTCCGTGATGATAAATCTTACTTCTGTTAGACACACTAAGAATTCAAAACAAGTATAACCGGCCATCGGTTGAGTACACGTTTGGAAGTCTCGCTTACCGAACTGAACTCGGTTAACGCTTGTTTGTTCCAGGCAGCGTGATTGGCATTCCGGGCGACTCGTACCAATAGTTTGTGCACGTCATAGCGGACGCGCTATCGACCTTCTGCTCATGCGCAGATTCATACAAGTGATGGGAAACTGCGCATGCGCAGAAAATCGATAGTGCTTTAACGTTCGAGGGTACACAAACTCCCTAATATCCGGGCCCGGTTATCGTTGAGCAAAAAAACTCTATTAATCCCCTAGAACGCGTAATGGAAGCCTTGCCCAAAATCGTGTCCCGAGGCCTCGCACTAAGCAGAGGCGAAATCCGGCCGCCTTGACCCCTCAGGGGGGGGGGGGGGGGGGGGGGGGGGGGGGGGGGGGGGCGGCGCTCCATTAGCGGCTGCGGAGCGCTGGCCATTGGCCGCTTGTCGACGCGCCCATCGCCGCGACCGCATCCGCAGGTGGTTGATGCGCGCCGTTACGCCCACGCTAATCGGACGCACACGCGCCCGCCCGCCCGCCCACCTGCCGCACGATGGGCCGAAATGCGAGTCTCCGCGTTGGGACAACGCGTTCTCCACGCATAAAAACGGGAACGGTAGCTCAGTGCATCAACTGATGTCACTGCAGCGCCTCTGACCGGGAGGTCCTAGGTTCACACTCCCCACGGCCGCAGGATTTTCGACACTAGCTTTCGAATTCAGTTGCAGCCTGGAGGAGAATTCTAGCGCCGGCTGCTCTGATAGGTAGTTTTCCGTGGTTTCTCCGATCAACACCAGGCGAATGCTCGAGCAGTACCCTAACAAACGGGCTACGGACCGCGCGCGATCTGTCCTTCCTCTTGCTTGTCCTGTCCTGTCCTGTCCTCTCTCTCTCTCTCTCTCTCTCTCTCTCTTCTCTCTACACACACACACACACCGCTGTTGCTAAGTATATTTTAAAACACATATGCACCTTTAGTTTTATTTACCCATGATACTCATTTTATTTAGCTTCTATTTGTGAAAGTGCTTAGATATAAAAGTGAATATACACAGGACGGGTTTTGTGTCCTTTCGACCCACTGAAACAAGCAAGCGAAAGTGCTTCCGAGCTACTATTGAACCTAATGTCTTTCGTGGCCGTTAAACCCTACAGTTATGATTACCAGATTTCATAAAATGCATCGTCACAACCTTTTTGGTGTTGAGAGTCGCATAAGGGTCTTGTTTCTAAATTAGTGCCCTTACCGACCAATACAAGATGGCCATAGAATTGCTCATTATAGAATCTCTTGGCTTTAGTGACCTACTTTTGCTGCTATTTAGCTCAGGAAACTGCCGTTGTCTATGCTTGGTCATCAGAGAACATCGAGTGAAAAGCCCAGAAATCGACTCGAATATCATGTAAACCCAATGTAAACCCATTTCTACTAAGTGTATTCTTTATTACTCACAATGAGTATGTAATTTACTAACTCATTTTTTTAGTTATTCATTTTATTCCACACCTTGTTTAACACGCTCTTCTTGTTCTAATTATTCACTCGCGATTTACAATTTATAGATGTAATAATAAACATTTTGAACCGAGGATTGAAGGGTTTAATTTTCTAATTTTCAACTGAGCAGATTAAAGATCATTTCTAAGGGAATGGACATTATATTGCTTGGATTTCTTAATGATCAATGCTTGGTTTGCATTTTTTCAATACCTCCCATAAGTGCAAAACATTGGAACATGTATGTTAATGTATTATATTTTGCAAAAACGCGTAGTGGTAGTGCTCTTTATCCCCAAGGGATAGACAAATAGTTTCAAAGAGTACATGACTTTAGTGATCTTACACCGTACGTCAAAATGAAATCTGAACATTCATCACAAACGTCTGTACATTTAAAGAGGTATGTACTACTAAACAGCAGAGATCAATTTAGAAAATGAAATACTCTAATTAATTATTGAAAGTTATTTTCTTTTCTCACGTTCACTCCGTTCATCGTATTAAATTGTTTTCGAGAACATGATGCCTTACGAATTTCCTGAGTATCGTGAGCGTACAGATATGAACGCCACTTCATATACCTATATCTACGCACTTCTTTTCTTCTAACTATTTTTCTAACATCTTCTACTCTCTCAAATTTCTTCTTGACTTAAGGCCACATTTTCACATTTAGAAAAAATGTTCAAGTTCTATCCTCTATGTTCCGTTTGCCGCATTGATCATTTTCAATCCTTGCCTTCCATTTCATCTAAACTTCTTCATTTCAATATCGACTCTTAATTCTCTTATCCTCCTCTCCTCTTCGTCTTCTGCTCTCCTCATGTCAGCTTTGCATCTTCTTCATCCCTTTTCCCCTTTCCTTCTCCATCTCTCCTCCTTTTCATCCCACGCCCTCTTCTTATTTTCGCCCAGGCCTAGGTAGCTCAGGACATCAACTAATGTCACTGCCGTGACTCTGACCGGAAGGTCTTAGTTTTAAGTCCCGACACTAATTTGATAACTATGTCGAATTCAGCAGCTGTCTGGAGGGGAATTATAGCGACCGGATCTTCTGATTGGTAGTGTTCTATGGTACTTCCAATCAACACCAGGCGAATGCCGGAGCAATACACTAACAAACGAGCCACGGATCGCACGCAATCTTTCCTTCCTCTTCTATTTCCTTTCCTCACCCGCTACTCACACACACACACACACACACACACACACACACACACACACACACACATACACATCACACTACCACACATTGCGCGAGAACAGTCGGGAGCTTAGTGCTTGTCCCTGGTGAGGCGGTGACGCACTGATAGGAGATACCTGTTTGGGGGAACCCCGCAAGCCGACGAGGAGGTCGGTGCCGGATCTCACCATCCAGCAGGGGAAGTACACCGCCATTTCCTACAAAACATGCACTACACTTGCGGTAGTAATAATCATTCCCCTTAACGCGTCCGATAACACGAAATAATCAATTAATCAATCGCATTGCCCCTTCCTCCTCTTCCTTCTGCCTTGCTTCATTACCTCCTCCTCTCATTGTCCCCACCCGCCTCCCCGACAGGCCGCTCGCCCCGCCCCAATTAAGGCGCGGCCGCGTTGTTTTTTGGAAATTCGGTTTGTGGGGCCCCGCCCCCCCGGCCGGCCGCGGCATCGCGTCACGCGTCGCAGCGAGATTTAATACTGCCGGAGCAAATACCCGCGCGCCGGCCCAGCCGCCTGTTTATTTTTCATTTCGGCCGAGCGCCCGCCCTCCCGTGCTCGCGCACACCGCGCCGATGCGATGGGCGCGGTGGAGGGGGCGTGGCATTGTCCGCGCGGCTGCGAGAGGCGCCACCGTCGCCTGCGCAAGAAACGGTAGCTATCCGAATTATGCGTTATTGTTGTTCGTGAAATGCAATGTCGTTTATCGTGTAAGTTTTTTTTTCTTTTCGAATGAGCCACTATGGACTACGCTTATTTCAATTTTCTGCCTGTTTCTTCTCTTTGTTTCCATATCTCTTTCGTTCTGATCCGATGCTTCTCTTTCCTTTCCTCAGGCCAAATGGCCACTGTCTTTTTTGGTTTGTCCTCAAATTCTGGAAATTTCTTAAGTTCGGTCTTCATTGAAGGTAGGATTTTCGACACTAGCACAACTAAGTCGAATTCAGTCGCTGTCGCAGGAGAAATCTAGCGGCTGGCTGCTCTGATCGGTAGTTTTCCGTGGTTTCTCCGTTCAACACCAGGCGAATGCCGGAGCAGTACTCTAACAAACGGGTCACAGACCGATCTTTCCTTTCCCTTCCTTGACCTATCGTCACCCCTTACTCACACACATATTTACACTAACATGCACCACTCTACCACACATGTCGGGAGACTGGTCGGGGCTTAGAGTTTGTTCCGGCTGGGGCGGTGGCTCGCTGGGAGATACCTGGTTCAGGAAACCAGATATCCAGGTGTGATGGTAGGTCGACACCGGATCTCGCCATCCACCGGAGAAACATTACCGCCACCTTCCAATAAAAATGCACTACATTTACGTGACTAATGACCTCAGTAGTTGTCGCGCCCGGAATTACTAACAATCGATTAATCAAAACAAAGAAAAACACACAAAGGTCTCTAGTCATTTAGGAGTCATATTCAACTTTAATACGTTTTTTCTCTTTAAGATAAATTTACAATCTATTTTCTTTTAATATAATAAATCTGATGTGATCATTAGTCACGTAAATATACTGTATGATTTTACCATGGGAGATGGCGTTGTTCTCCCTCGCTGGATAATGAGAACCGGCGCAGACATACACATCCGCTTGAAGTGGTTTTTCCTCATCGACGTGTCTTCCACAAGCTCTAAGCTCCCGATTGATATTCCGACATGTCGGGTAGTATACTGTATGTATGTATGAATGTAATGTAGTAAGGGTAGGAAAAAGAGGGAAGAAAGATCACGCGCGGCCCGTGGCCCGTTTGTTAGGGTCCTGAGCCGGCAGTTGCCTGATGTTTATCGAAAAAACAAACACGCTAACTACCAATGTAAACAGTCGGCCGCTAGAAGTCTCCTCCAGTCAGCGGCTTTATTCGACCTAGTTGTATAGCTAGAGTCGAATATCCTAGGGTCTCTCGTCGGGACTCGCATCCTAGGACCTTCAGTTAAGAGGCACTGCAGTAGCATCATTTGACGCCAGGAGCCACTCACCCCTATGTGGGCGCGCGGCATACAGAGTACGCCACGCGAAATGTCGGAGCTTAGCTTTCCTTGGGGTTCATATTGATAGCAAGTTAACTTGGAAAAGGCACATTGAAGTAATAACCAATGCAACATACGCCAAAATATCAAAACTATACCCATTAATAAACTTCCGCTCAGCCTTAAATTTGGAATGTGCTATCTTAATATTTAAATCTATTATTAGACCATCACTCACATGTGCCTGTCCGGTCTGGAATAACACAACTAAAACCAACATCGAAAAACTCCAAATAGTACAGATTTTTACGAAAATGTCAGAGGCCCCTTGGTTCATATCAAATACACATATTCAAGGGAACTTCAAATAGAACCCTAATTGAACATATAAGAAAAACAGTAACAATTTTTTTACTCTTCTTTCATCCTCTCCTTGCAGTACAAAATTCACAATGGGAACAACTTTAAACAATCCCAAAAGAATTCGCTCTCGACATCCCAAAGACATGTTTAAACCCCCATAAAAATCAGTATAATAATATGTATTAAATATGTAAATCTTCATCCCAATGTATGTATAGATTGTATCTAGATTTAAGAATGTATAATGTATGTAAAATTTGTGTATTGTATGTCAAATTGTTTAGTTGTAAGTATTAAAAATATAAGTATTAAATCCTGTAATTTAGCTAGTAGTAAGAGACAAGAGTGAGAGGTAGTATGCTCAAACGTGAATGCCCAAACGTTATGTATTACAAATAAAAATGTACAAACCCCTGAAAGGTAAAACTGCCGAACAGGAAGAAAATAAATTTAAAAAAAAGGAGCTTATCTTTCCTAAAATTCCGATAAGCCGAACTTCCGACACCTAATACCCTACCGCCAGTTGTTGCTCTGCCGATTGTGAGTCAGTATGTATTTTTCTTTGAGTTGGGTAAGCTGCGTGCGAGCTCTTTTCCTTTTCTCGTACATCTAGGCGTCCTCTGTAAGCCGCGCGCCTATTTATGTAAGTAATTAAAAAAGTTTCGTATTTACAATAGAAAGTAAGCGTAGCAATAGCAACGCACTTCTCGATACAAAGTTTGGAATGGGATCACATTTAGAAGAACAGATCGACGACGACTCGTCAGATAATGAACCGGAAAATGTACAAATATGCGATCATGACAGTAAATCTGAAGATGCCATACGCACAGCACACTACAATTGTGATAGTGATAAGTTATCTAAAAACAGCGGAGAATAAGTTTCTAAAATCATTTTCAAACACAATAGATCATGTTGTAAGAAACAATTATGGGAAATTTAAAAAAGTGGGAAAGCAGGCCTATGAAATGTCAATTTTCTAGAACAAAAAAAAATTGAAGAAAATTATTCCCGCTGCATAAACAAAAGTGGCTAATAACGTGAAAGACGAACTCCCTGCATTCATTAATTTCATAGACTTTAAGTTTTGTACACGAATAAGCGCATCATGCAAAAGAGACTTTCTGGCAGGCTGGAATCTTGTAAATTTATCAACTATTTATGCCTATTTTTACTTTGTTGAAAAAACTGTTATGAGAAAATGATGGAATGAAATATTTTAGTGTAATAAAGACGATATTTTTAAGTATTTAGTTTCATTTTAGTTCCTCTACATCAATCAAATGCAATGGCGTATTCTATGTGCCGCGTGCCCAGTTCCGTGACTATTGGTCGCGCTCATACTTACGGGTTCACCGGTGTATCTCTTTTGAGATGGCTCCGGGAGAATTAGTTACACTATAACGTTCGTTCGCTCGCAATACCACCCCAGCAAATCCATTAATCCAGCTTCTCTTTCGTAAATTTGTAGTCGAAAGGCTTACATTTTGTATTTCATTTTTAAAAGTCAATGCGGGCAAGTGATTTATATATTAATTTAGTTGTTACATTGCACATCTACTTGTACAGCATCAATTTATCTCCCCTATTGATGTTCATTACTATCATAAGTTTCAATATTTCTTTTTACCCGATATTGTATACAATACTTCTGTAATTCTTAGTTAGTTAAAAAAGACAAAGAAATAATAACCAATACTCACGAAAAACAGCTCCGAGATGAGAGCCAAAGTAATTTGACAGTGAGGAAAACTTGACAGAAATTGCAAGAACATATGTTTGTGTGCATGTAAAAACGATGTAGGTGAGTACAATAAGCATATTGCTCGATACCAATTGAACAGCTAATTTCTGACGTGCCTAGTCGAGAATTCCATAGGCCAGGTGTCCGGCCTTTTAAGATATTCTTCCGGCTCAGTTAGTTCGTTTTCGGTGCTTTCAGCCAAAATTTTAGGGGAATGCGGAAAGAATACCTTAAAAACAAGCAATGGTTCTTTTTCCCCTTCCATCTATAACCTTATCCTCATGGGTCGGCTGATAGGCTGATTTCCCATTCTAAAATGGCTTATCTTCAAGATCCACAATTTGAATAATAATGAGTGTGCACCGATATCAGAACTTGAAATGGAAAATCGGCGATTGAAGACGTATTAGTCAGTAATTTTAGTCTGTATTTGTGTGTCTTTTCACTCTTCTCGTATTTTTCGAACTTGTCCTATTTGCCTACTATTCATAGAACTTTAAAAAATAAAACAATTAAAGAAACTATAATGACGTTTTATAAATTAATGGCAGCACCAGTATTAACATACAGAAGTGAATCGGAGTCTAACAGCAAAACAGCAACAACGAATTCAAACAGAGATGAAATTTCTAAGGAGAGTGAAAGATTGCTCGATATTAGATCAAGTAAGAACTGAGATCAGATCAGACCTAAATATATATTACATGAATTAAAGAAAATAAGCAACACCGGATAAAATATATAAATATAATGGGTAACACAGGAATAACGAAATCAATATTATCTTATAAATCTGTATGAAATCGAGAAATAGGACGACCAAGGAAGAGATGGGAGATGTGAAGATAGAATAGAATATCTGCTTAAGCCTCTACAGTGAACAAGAGGAAGCAGAAGAAGAAGAACAACAACAACAACAACAACAACAACAACAACAACAACAAGTCATATTTGCTTCAGCGAAAGCTGATGCTTTCCAGATGCGGACACAGGTGCTGCCTCTCACATCTACCAGTCCGTAACGCAATGTAAGTTACTGGCCTTTAATCACCGATATATATATTGGTAATGTCCAATGTGCGCAGAAATTGGAAGTAAACTATGTAGCGTCCGGTAGTGTGAGATATGTTTGTGTTGTATGACAAGGAAATCATCATAAATCTGAAAAACATGAATTCTTTCGATTTTAATCGAAAAATTCAAATATCGAATTATGTTATTCTAAGTATTCATAGAGAATTGTGCATAATGACTGAATTCTGCTGAGTCACTGTCCTAGAACAGAGCTTGTGACAGGAAGACTCCAAGGAGGAGGCTGCTCGCTAATAAATCTTTGCTATTCACACGTTGCATTAAGAAACATTTTCATATTTCTGAATTTTGTATTAATTTATTGCAGTATTATTTACTTGTTTTTCAACTCCTATTGTCATTTAATGGCTGCAAATAGTTGCATAATGGTACTCATTACAATTCAGATTCTTGACCAATCACAGAGAAGTTCACAAACCAAGTTTTGACACTTGATTTGTCATTGAGAATCGTTCTAGTATATGTTTGGTTCTATTGTTTATATTAAAATTGTTTTAATATTAATTATACTTGTCAGTTTTAATGTATTTTATTAGTAGTAATTGTTAGGGGAATATTATTTAAAATAAATTGGATCGTAATTTCACTTTGATCCTATTTGACTTGCGCAGTGGTAGTGGGAGAGGCAACATTTGACTGACGTTAAGATCAGAACACAAGTCATTTTGTTTTGTACGTTGCAGCCGCGTCGTTGCCCTTAAAATCCGGCCAATTATTTAGTTTCAAATGTCTTGTGAATCAGAGGATGAGTCTTCACCTCCAGAAATAAGAGAAAAATCAAAAATGCTATGCTCGGAATTTTTGCCACAACTTTTGTACCCTCTCGCGGGCGGACTGGCAAATCAAAATCACCTGCGGCAGGTATGATAACTATCCGCTAGATGTCCTTGGCTGAATCCTGTATGTCAACTGCCACGAAACGATTCAGTATAAAGTTTAACTTTTAAAAGTCTTAGAAAAAGTACTGCATGAAACTCTGTTTAATGGGTATTAATACACTCCTGCAAAGGATGTACTCGCTCGTTCGTCGCTCGTATCGTAATATTACACTTGTGTACTAGTATCCCTAATTACATCATCGTTTCATAATGTACTTTTAGTTTGTGCTGGTGCATGCTACTTTTTGGGACAAAAAATTTTCTGTGGTTTTGTTCAGCACCACTTTTGCTACTGCGGGCCTACGGTATTAATGAAATTCACGCTAGATGAACCTCGTAAGCCTGTGAGCGAACATTAACAGCACGAGTTGTCAGCACAACGGTGGTCTCAAGCCGGTGTCGTTTTCTGCCAGATAGACCAGCTTCACACTAGTTACCGAGGCAGGGCCGACTCGGGAAAGTGGTCACCGAGTTATAGCACGCCCTTGACATTTCCAATCACTACTCTACCCGACAGATCATGTAGGACACGATAGGTTGAATAGCGATACGCAATTGTTAGTTGGGGAAGCCACTTCCACACATTATGCAATCAACCAAGATCCAAGTGGAATTCGAACTCTTAACCGAAGTCGCGTGTCGTAATGCGTACACACAAAAACTTCACAACTCCGTAACTTGGGATCTTGGCAGCAGCGTGTCTTTCTCCCAGAGGATTTGCGACCGGTGAAGGCGTATTTAAGACGCTAAACACGAGGTGACTCCGTACGCACCAAGAGCCCAGGCAACTCGTTCTCCTTGCGACGGCGTCATCCCTGCCCCCTGCCCCCCACCGCCGCCCCGTGCTCCTCCCGGAGGCGCGTTAAGCACTGTTAATGAGGGCCTCTTCGCTTATTAAAATGAAACGCGGCCATAATTCAAGGCGCGGAGCAGTGGGAGGCTTGTTGGGGAGTGAGGGGGTGGTAGCGGTGGGGGTGAGTGGCGAAATAAATTTGTCGTGCAACGGAAGCGCCTCTTATCACCTCGCGCCTTAAATTAGATTGGCCCGCGCCGTCGCCCGCTCATAAACAGGAACACTGCGCGCAATACGCGTCGGGCAAATGAGGGTAGCATGCGCAGGGGAATTGACTCGATCAACGGCTGGTTGGTAGGATCCTCCTAAGAACAAACGCCGAGACGTTATTGGGTGGAAATAAACGTGTATTAGCTATTTATGAAGTATCTTAAGACATATTTTTTTCAATAGAAGACTGGAAAGTTACTAAACAAATCTGAGTATGTTTGCGATGTGATTAATGAATTGATTGATTGATTTTTTCGTGTTTCCGGGCGCGTCAACTGCTTCGGTCATTAGTTCCGTTAGTGTAGTGCATGATTTCTCTCGGGAGATGGCGGTGATCTTCCCCCGTTGGATGGCGAGATACGGCGCCGACCTACCGTCGGCTAGTGGGGTTTCCCCGTAACCAGGACTCTCCCACCAGCGGGGCACCGCCCAGCCGGGGCAAGCTCTAAGCTCCGAGCGGTCTCCGGAATATGTGGAAGTGTAGTGCTTGTTAGTGTAAGTGTGTGTAAAGGGAGAGGATAGGACAAGAAGAGGAAGGACAGATCGCGCGCGGTCCGTGGCCCGTTTGTAGGTAATGCTCCGGCATTCGCCTGGTGTTGATCGGAGAAACCACGGAAATCTACCGATCAGAGCAGCCGGCCGCTAGAATTCTTCTCCAGACAGCGACCTAGCTGAAAAGCTAGTGCCGAAAATCCTGCCGCCGTCAGGACTCGAACATTGGACCTCCCGGTCAGAAGCGCTGCAGCGACATCAGTTAATGCACTGAGCTACCGCTACCGGTGTGATTAATGGAGTACAACGATTAATCTACGCTGTAAAAATTCCAATAAACTATAGTTTTAGTTTATATTGGACTATTCTACTAAGCTGACATACTAATGTTGAAAGACGTTAGTGGACCATGTGCTCGCACTTAGTTTCGCAAACAAGTGAAGGGGACACTTCCAGCATGTGTTATGATTATGGTGAGTGCGATATTTACTTTTTCTTTTGTTACACGCTGCTACCAAAATAATCTTAGTTTACAAGCAGTAAGGTGACACTTTGGAGAGAATTTCCTAGCGCGTTATTATTATGACGTCTTTATATCGTAAAGTAAATCTCCATTGCATTTCTTTCAAATCGAAGCATATTAACTTTTGTGAACATGAGCGAAAACGGCGCTTAATTCAGAAGAGGGTTCAAAATACCCAAATTGTTTGAAACCATAAAACACCGTTTGAAACCACGAACAAAACCTGAGTGTGAAATCAGGAACAATTGCCAAAAATTGCAACATTTGAGATGTTAGATGGTCATACTGCCTGCTACATATGACTCTGCACATAACAGATTTTCTGCTGCAGTTCCGCTGGCAGGTTTTTGACCCAACCCAAGCCTATATCTCGTCCCAAACATTTCCTTTCCTTATAGCTCAAGAAAGGTCTGAGTGGTCAGCATTATGCGGATCAGAGTGACTGTGGTGTATCTGCAACAATTTAGCTTATCCACGTTGTTGTGTTTTCCTTTTGTTAATGACCTTCGGAATCTTGTGTGGTTGTACCTCATGTTACTGCCTTTGAAAACATCTGATGTTCAGAAGGGGCCATTATCTTGACTTTGCGGCAAGATGATGCTATTTTCTTTTCTTGTATTTTTCTGTGAGATGGGAGCATAGCACTGATCTTTATATATTATAGTAAAATTAATGACTCGAGTAAATATGTGCAACTGTTTATAGCAACACCATTCGCTGATCTAATTACATCGATGTACATTTACTTTTGCATTTGATAGAAATGCTCTGTTTTTTTATTTTAATAAAAGGCTTGTGTGCAATTTTGATGGAAATATGGAAGATGTAGATATTAGAAATTTAAAGGCATATTCAATAATACATTCATTAATTTAGTATCTTTCTAAAGATATGAATAATAAATATGAAACTATATAGATAATATGCGTTGTACGCAAATTGAAATATTATAATTTATGAATACTATATTTTAATAAATAAATGGAAACAAAATATAATAATGCCTGGAAGATAATTAGAAATTAACCAAATAAAATTACAAAACAATCAAAATTATGTAATACCACATTTCACTAACAATTTTGTTCTTTGAAATTTTTCAATGTATCTACTTTAAATTTTCCCGGTAGTTTTCCCCCTAAATCTACAACTTTATTGAATAAGGCAGTCTCCTTCAGCAAGACACGAGCTGCCTATACGTACGCAATTGTCAGTAATACTCGTATATACAGCTTATTCCAGAAGAAATGATACAAAATTTTAGGGTTTGTAAGGGGAGACGATGTTTTTTATCTATGAACATGTTGTGGGAAACCTCATAAATGGATGTAACACAAATGACTGATAGGCAACGTATCTTACAGTGATTTTCGACAGAAAACGAAGTATCTTCGCTTCAGAACGTGAACTTGTCCAACTGGGTTATCCAAGTGAAGCATGACTGATCACCCTAGCGAGATACGGTAAGCTCGAGCGACGATTTCTTTTACGAGACCAATCTTCTTTTTTATATATCACAAATAAGCAATGTCAAATAAATTATTAAGTTGCTATAAATAAACAACTCTCGCTTACGGGTGGACAGCCTTTTTTAATCAACAAGAATCTTTATCTTAAACCTCGGGATGTGAGCGACGGAAGGCAATGCAATTATTACGCTCTTAAGCATATTACTCGACGTCACCCTGTCAGCCAAGAAGACACGTACTCGACCCGCGGAAGCTTACGTTTACAGTTTAAGAAACCAAGATAATTTCGATTCAAAATGTTTAATTTTACTCTCATTTGTCAATTTGAAATATGACTAATTTTAGTGAACAATTTTAGTGAACAATCTCTTGCATTAATAGAGGAAATGGGAATTAATATACCTACATTTGTGGAAATAACTGTAAAGTGACTTCTCCAAAAGACTATCACGGGCCAGGTATCCAATGACATGCCACCCCTCCGGAGCAATTTGTACAACTTTTACTTTTCAATCACGAAAGTTGGTTTGGACTCATTGCCCGCAAACTCTGATAGGCAAGTTCCCCTATTCGAAACTTTGACATGTCTGTTGTAAGCAGGTGTTCACTTGAAGTCTCATAAGACGTAGGTACGTACTACTAATCATAATTGAACGAAAGATTTTAAAATAAAACGTATTTGGAACGCATAATCTTTTCCTTCATATCATTGCGTTAAAACGTATTGTAAAAAATATGCTATTTTTGGAAACTTGTTTACAACTTTTCGATATCCCCGTAACGAATTCAACGTAATTTTACGCCCTCCCACGGAGTGACAAAGGGAGAAAACCTCCCGCCGGAGAGGGCAACCGCCCAAACAAAACGCCGCTTAAATAAGGCGCCGGCGGCGGACGCGGCGCCGCAGGGCGCAATTTGGCAGCCTCGAGGGGCGCCGGCAGCCTGGGCGGGGCGGGGCGAAACAGGGAGGGGCGCGGCGTGGTGGGGCGTGGCGGGGTGGGGCACGCGGCGCGCCACCGTGCGCTGGGGGCGCATGTATAAGGCAGCGCAGGTGGAGAGAGGTGGGGCGCTGGGGTGGGCGGGCGGGGCGGAGCGGGGCTGGACTGGGCGGGGCGGACGCAGCCCGAGGCTGCGGCGCCGCCGCCCCGAGGCGAGCAGCACCGCCCCCGCCCCCGCCCCGCCGCCGCCGTCGTTGCTGCATCTTGCAGGGCCAGTAATAAAACGGGTGTGTTGCTCGTATACTTTAAGTTGCGGGGCCCGCTCCGCGCAGCCAGCTTCTTCTATTTTTAGTGCGGTGGCAGCACGCCCGCCCGCCCGCGCGAGCCCCGCCCCCCGCCGCCGTCCCTGCCGCGCCGCCCCCGTCGCTCAGGCGGCGGCCCGCCCGGCCCGGCGCGGCCCAGCCCGGCCCGCTCCCGCTGTTATTACTTCTGTACAAGGGCGCGCAGGCAGGTGGGGCGGCGGTACCAGGTAAATTATTCAGAGCGGCTCCGCCGCCCGGCACAGTTTTATGGGTGCCGCGGTGCGGGCTCCCCGAACGCCGCCCCCGCTCCCGCCTCCGGCCCCGTCCCCGTCCCCGCCGCCGCCCCCGGACGCGGAGCAGGTAACGCCGCCGCCGTCGTAGAACCGTCCAGTGAGGGTGGACGCAGTTTCCGCCGCCGGCCTGCCCTCACCCCGTCAACGTCGCCGACAGTAGAGGCTGCAGCGGAGGCGTAGAGGGACGCGAAGGAAACGGGGACGGAGGGAAAGGTGATTGTGGAGGTCCAAGCGGTACCGAATGGAAAGACAGAGAGTGAAAGTGAAGACAATGGCTATGGCAAAATTGTGTTGTGGCGTTCAAAGGAAGGCGTCTTCTCCTCCTCCTCCTCCTTCTCCTCCTCGTTTTCTCCTCCTCTTTTCTCCTCCTCGTTTTCTCCTCCTCGTTTTCTCCTCCTCATTTTCTCCTCCTCTTTTCTCCTCCTCGTTTTCTCCTCCTCATTTTCTCCTCCTCTTTCTCCTCCTCATTTTCTCCTCCTCTTTTCTCCTCCTCGTTTTCTCCTCCTCTTTTCTCCTCCTCGTTTTCTCCTCCTCGTTTTCTCCTCCTCGTTTTCTCCTCCTCGTTTTCCCTCCTCGTTTTCTCCTCCTCGTTTTCTCCTCCTCGTTTTCTCCTCTCGTTTTCTCCTCCTCGTTTTCCTTCTTCTCGGTTTTCTTTTTCACGGAACTTAACATGGAAGCACGAATACACGGAAGCACGAATACACGGAAGCACGAATACACGGAAGCACGAATACACGGAAGCACGAATACACGGAAGCACGAATACACGGAAGCACGAATACACGGAAGCACGAATACACGGAAGAACGAATACACGGAAGAACGAATACACGGAAGAACGAATACACGGAAGAACGAATACGAAGAACGAATAACGGAAGAACGAATACACGGAAGAACGAATACACGGAAGAACGAATACATGGAGGTGTGAGTACATGGTGTGGAAACATGGCAGTACGGATACATGGAAGTATGATGTAGGATGTATGGAGTATGTATGTATGGTATGGAAGTATGTATGTATGGAAGTATGTATGTATGGAAGTATGTATGTATGGAAGTATGGATGTATGGAAGTATGGATGTATGGAAGTATGGATGTAGGGAAGTATGGATGTAGGGAAGTATGGAATTTTTGAAGTCTGTGTCATTATGTCAAATGAGAAGTGTTTGAGCTGAAATTAGTAAACAGCAAGTCAGAAGTAAGATTCAATTGTGTCGTTCTCAAAGATCATTAAAATACTTAAATTCTAAAGGACTGCGCATCAACTTCCTCAGACATTTCAAAATTTTCTTTTGAACAATATTTTTTATGTGTTTTGCTTCAATAGAGGAAAGTCCGAAAGATATTAAAATAATTTATTTAATTCTTTAAGAAATTATATTCTTCCAATTTTCACTAAAATTACAACTTTCAAATTGATATTCGAGCCTCCAATACTAAAATCAGAAGTTTCTTCCTCGATTTTGCAAATTATCCATCAAATTAGGTCTTTAAATAATGTGTATGTTTAAAAAATATGTTTAATTGTTGAATAATAACTTGTGACATTAAGAGAAGAAAAACGTTCGGTACGCTGCGTATTCCTACTAGGTTAAGTAGTAAATAATTCAGCATTAAGTTGCTATAAATAAATAAAAAATTATTGATGAAAACATTGTTAGTTATACATTTAGCAGGAAATCCTCTCTTTCAGAGCATTTTTGGAGACAACACTTTCCTTCTAATTAAAAATGTCATGTGAATTTACTAGCTTAGAATATTTTTGAGGAGGTTGTAGTAAGTCTTAGTTCTGTTTGTGTTATTCTCCGGAGATGGTTTCAATAAGTGAAGCAAGATCCGATCTCCTCGTTGATATTATTAATGATGTTCGGAATTGTAAAGATCATTTTAGCTGCAGATTATTGTTGGTAAAAATGTGTATTATATTTTGTGACGTGTGAGCGAAAAGTGTATAATGTGTTCTCAAGTAATAAAGTAACAATATTTAATTTTCTAATTGCAACACTTTGATGGACAAATTTTTTTGTATACCATCAAACGACCCTTTTCGATACCCCGAATCGTGCATAATCCAGTATTTTATCGCACGCTACATGACGTCATCGCCATTATTAAACGCGACATGACGTCATCACACATTCAGCCAATAGTAGCGAGAGAATCGTGGGGAGGTAGAAGAAGACGGAACAACCGACCACCGTTTTCTCGCACGGATGTCAACAATGCCATCTTGAATTTGATTTCCAGAGGGCGTTGGATGTCAAGCACCCGAGACGTCAGAAGAAAGTTGTTTCGCGAAATTAAGTATGATTCTCTTGTAAATTTATAATGCTGTTATACAAAAAAAATAGCGTATGCAACTCGTTTATAATGTTGCTTTATTGCATTCGTACAAATTTGAAAACTCGCTCCTAACGTCGCTCGTTTTCAAAACATGTACTCATGCAATAAAGCTTAACATTATAAACTAATTGCCTAAACTACTATTATGGGTTATTTAAACGTTATTTGAAGTGTGTCTCCCAAAACTATCAATGTAATTTACGGTAATGTTTAAGATGATCGTACTTATGTTCGTAGCAAATATTGAATATTTAATGTGTTAATTGTTGGTATACAGCAACAATGAAGGGTTGTAATTTCTGCAGTCAGAATGCGGTGACAGTGAATCACAATCAATAATAATATTCATGTTTTTAGAAACAAGTGCAGATAAGAATAGATGGTACTTCTATCATTCCTCACCATAATAGATATATTATCCGAGCAATTTTTAAATCATACCTGTTCTATCGTCTCTTATATTATTTTAGTAGTGTACAGACGTTTTGCAACCCTCACACGCAACTAATCTTTAGAAATGAGATCTCTAATGATAAATAATTTCACAGATAAATGACGAATTTCATTTGACTTTAAAAATATAAAGGATTTATTTAAAAATGCATCTAAATATTCCAGACAAGTGAAATCCACAACACTCGATAGCATTTTTGAATCTATATTGTTAAATAAATCCTAAACGATGCGTTTTAGGTCAAAGGCCTGAAAGAAACGTTTCTACCACTGTAATCTACAAGATCTTCTTGAACATTTTGTTATAATTTTTGCTGGTCCGGCACTTCTCGATATTACCCCACCTGCTGCGAGACGTGCAGAATCCGCAACTGGATGTGAACGTAAATTAATTACTTGATATAATACGAGATTGGTTAATACAGGTGTACCTCTCTGCTCGGTAATGAAGTTAAATAAGAATAGTTTGCATTGACACGCCTGTTATGTATTCTTATCAATTTCGAGGAGACATGTTTTAGAACAAGTGATGGAGAATTATAGGGTCTTGAAGAAAAGATGTATTGTAGGTTTAATATGGAAATGGAAAAATAGGGAAGACGGTGTTACATGCGAGAGTTCTCGTACAGTGCTCCACAGGTATGCTATATTACTATATTACTGAGACAATGAATTTTTCGTAAATTCATCTAAAGGACTCTGATACACGCTTCTGTTTGTTTGATCAAAGAAGAGAAGCTATTGAGGGTTCCATATCGAAAAATTGATGGACGGAAAAACGTCCGTCCGTGAACAGCACTAGTGGCTAAACTGTTCAGACGATATTCTCCGAAATTGATATCTCCAATCAATTTGGTTGCTGTCGCAACCCCTTGAACTTGAAACTGTTATTATAATTTTGGGGGTACTTTACATGAAGCCCCTGGCACATTTTCAAAATTTTTAAGAAATGGCTCCATCGTTTTTTTATTAAATTTTGTTGTTGAATTGTGTGAAAGAAATTTAAGAGAATGGTGCAGGTCTCATGTGTATTTGATAACCCTTATTTTTCGAACATACTCAAAGTACACAATTTTCCGTGAAAATTTAGCGTGAAAATATGGGAGAGAAAGTACGTTTAGTTTTCAGAGTAATTTTCATAATGCATCAACATTTTCGAAACTTACTCTAAAATGGCTCTAATTTTGGTCTATAATATTTTCCACGAATAGTGCAAAGTATGCTTAACAAATGCTCGTTTTCATTGAACCGTCTGGATTTTAAAAAATCACAAAAGTTAGAAATAATTCCTGAAAGTATGTGTTGTCGTAGTCGCACTAGTTGAAAGGTACATCACGACTGCCGCGAACTGTTTAGACGATAATGCTTAAGATAAACGACCATATAATAATATTATAATATTATATAAGCAGAAATATTTTTATTTTCTAGGGTCAAACTCGCTTGTACTACTATTACTGTCAAATAAGTAATGTTCATTACTTCCCTCATTATGACACAACTATCACAAAATAAATACAAAAATTAGAGAACACGTATAGTAAATCCTCCTGAAAATGTTTTTAAATTTCAAACATTAATTTTTTTTTAAAAAATTTTTTGATGTTAAAGTGGAAACCATTTATTTTCGAAATGTTTAATTATCATAATGTTTTCTCTGTTGCAACTTTAATTTTTACATCGTTTCCAGCAAACATGACTCTCAATATGGAATTACATAAATGTTTATGTTTGCACTTCTCCAAACAAAATATTTATGTCAAACATGTCTTTTGCTTTGTCTGTTTTAGATATAAAATGCTTCAAACATTGAAAATACATTCATTATCAACAATGTGTGAAATTTGTTGGCACAATACTGATGAAATGTTAATCATTCACTCCTGTGCTTCTATTAGATATATGCTGTACATATCAGTTTTGTAATATAGTCATTTTCAAGGACAGTCCGTGAACTTTCAAAATACTTATTAATTTAGATCCACTATTTCAAATTTATCATTGGAAATTAATGTTGATACGTAACAATATTGCGGCATATTATAGATATTTTGGAGAAAATTCGATTGTAAATTAAAATAAGTAAATGTTCATTTATGAGGATAAATTGTGAGTATAATCAATTCTGTGAAATAAATAATGAAAGTATGCTTTGGAAGTAGCTTTTAATTGAAAAATATTAAAAATAAAATTGGCAAACACTCTCTTACAAACAGAAATTGTTATACTAATACTAATAAACACAGCTTCCATCGAATAAAGCGACTCTGCAATATACACCTAGAGTTGGAAGCAATTCACTCCTCTTAATAAGATTTTTAATCGAGATTATGAAAACGTTCTTTATTTGCGAGACACGAAAAAAGAAATTCGATGTAAATTCGCGTGACCCTTCCATACAACCATTTCTACTGAGATCTAATGATTCCCTAAATGTGACCTTCTGAACCCATTCGATTATATTTACTTTAGCTGACACCCAGGAACACGAGTGTCAAAGGTTAAAACACGACTCCCATTCGTTTACGAAAGTTGGGGAAAAAATAGAGAAGAGGCCAATGAAACCGGAGACGATCCAATTACGAAATTTACGGCAATGATCGTGATATGGAGATGATCTTGGTGAAACGAGATGCATCTTCCATAGCACACATAACTTCTCTGACTTTCTTGGTCCTTTTCCCTCTGCGTTCCTTTATCTCGCTCACTTGCCCCAGATGCTCTGACATAACGTTATATGGTAGTAGAGGGGAGGGTTTAACATGGAACCATCGAGACGCGCCGATTAAGAAAGGTTCCGGGATATTTACGTGAGCCTACCTGAGAGAATTACGTGTATATGTAAAAATCAAGAAAGTTACTGAATAAAATGTTTAAATTCACACACGCTCACACACATTTAATAGATTACTATTTCTAAAAGATCACTTCAAATATGATATTATTTAAATTAATATGTTAGAAAGTAGAAGCACACAACACTGTGATTTGTTCTTTGCGGTAGAACATTAGTATATAATATTATATTCCCTCTCAGAAATATTTGTCTAGTTTGCGATGTTTGAATTCGATATAGAGATATACAAACTTTTCTACATTAATATCGCAAAGATCTTAGCGTCCAAGTGTGAAATTGGGTCACAATATATTATAATCTTATATTCCTTATAATGGTTTTTGGGATCACTGATCATACAGTGCAGTTGGAATCTGAAATAGAAATATTCTATTCCTAGTTCATTTCTGTTTGATTGACTAAATGAAAGATCACTTTCTTTTCTAAAGAACAAAGTTTATTTTACTTTTAGAAAACAATTTATGAATTTATTTTAAATAGCCTTGATAAAAGATATCTTTGAATTTAGAATTTTATAATGGTTAACACTATTCTTCAGTTGTATCCTCGTAGACTTCCAGTCAGAATATCTTGCGAGCTTGCTGTAGTCCAAGTTAAAGAAATCCTCTCTGATTCTTCGTTGATGTCCTAGACTTCTCGAGTCGAAATTCATGGACTTGCGTAGTGCAAAGTCCCAGAAATCCTCTTCTGCCCCTATCAAGCTGGTCTCAAACTATCAAATTATTAGTCCCCGATTACGTCCTATGACACGAGTCCCAACTCGATTACCACCCTGACAAAGTTCCAATTTATATATCATATATTCCAATGAAAATATCGGAATATCATTCACTGTCCTCAAAATTTCACTGATAACCATTTCCCTGACTATTCTGGATTATACTTCGTTCCTCTCACGAACCTACGATCAGTTCAGCGGATGCCGGTCAGAATAAAATCCTCCGCATGATTCCCTCGAAAGACTTCTGATTAAACTACCTTCCTTTTTCATAACATTCTGACAGTCCTTTCTCACCCAGCCAATCATACGTTCTTTATTTTTGGTCATTAACTCTGATCATCAAACTTCTTCGCCAATCCAAATTTTCTACTTTTGCATCTAGTAACTCTTAATCATTTAGAAAAACAAAAACTTTGTTTATTCACGTTGTTGCTAAGCTTAGCTCGTGATATATCGTGATCATGTTCCACTAATTGTCTACAAATAAATGTTAGTTTATTTTAACGTGACATATCGGTATGTCAAATATAGATGTACTACAAGCAGTAGCAGTTAAATGATGGAGATAAGGGATGAAAGGGGGAAAATAATTTTTAAAAGACCAGATTTGGAAATAATGTTTTTTTTCTTATATTTTCAGCCACTTTTTCTGTCACAACATGTCCCTTCTACCATTATTAACTTAACATTTTCATTCATGATCTATTTTCGAATACTGCATATCTTCACCCATCCTCACTTTTCAATCTCACAATCAATCTTACTTTGCACATACTGTTCGACCCCCAAACGAACCCCACTTCTTCCGGAAGAAAGATTACCGCCTCCCTATTCAAAGTACAAGGCAACATCTCTCCTCACTATATCATCCATTGTCAACCCCCAGTCCATGAAATTTACTTTCCTTCAGCCGGACTGCACTTCTTCCTCTCCTTTTCCCATAACCACGACAGCCATCCGTGGTGAAGCTCACCTTAGATGGGTATTGTGTTTCTACATGCAACTATCCTCGACAAACGTCTATCCACACACATAACCACCATCCATCACCCTTCAACCCATAATATTCACCCACCCTCAGCCGAGTGTTGAAGTCAAGCAACACTTCTCCCCGCCTACTTACTCCACTTCCAATCACCCACCGAGTCACCACATGCACTCAGCAGCTACTTAGGCAGCCACTGAACCACGCAACATTACATCTCTCCCCACTCATATCACCTCTCCCACTATCATCCTCCAAGTCACCACATTCACTGCACCTTCAGGCGGCGACAAACTCACAACACATCTCTCCACCGTAACACCTTCCTCCTCCATCAGCCGAGTCCGCACTCTCGTAACTCGACAGGCGATGAACTCCCACAACACATCTCTTCCCACCCGCAGCACCTCTCTCCCTCCATCAGCCTTCGAGTCACCACATTCACTTGTGCAACCCTTCAGGCATGCGACGAACTCCCACAACATATCTCTTCCCACCCGTAGCACCTCTCTCCCTCCATCAGCCTTCGAGTCTCCGCATTCACTCGTCCAGCCCCCCAGGCTGGCGTTGAGCTCGCCGCGACGCGGGGGCGGCAGAGGAGAGCCGTGCTTCATAATTAGGGCCGTGAGCGCGTTGGTAAATTGGGTCCTCCGCCCGTCCGCCGCTGCGCCGGCCGCTGTCCGCCTCTCTGCGCGTCGCGCCACCTCGGTTTGTCACCCGCCGATTTATGGGCTGGCAAAGGCATGACGTCACGCGGCCGCCCCACCCCAGCGCCCGCCTCGCGCCACAACTCCACACCGTGCCACTTGCCTAGCGACTGTAATCGTGGACACTCCCTGGCCATCCGAAATCAACGCTCTCCTACGCACGAATTAAATTGGATCAAACATACGCAGGTTTGTTAATGTATCAGAGTTTTCGCACCTTCAACCATTGGCAGCAGTTACACATGTTTTCTTCTTATTTTTCCTCTGCTTTTTTCTTCCTTTTATATTTTTATTACACTTGTAGTTATTTTCTTTGCTTTTTTTTTTTTGCCCTTATTTCTTTAGCTATTGTGTGTGGATAAATGATACCACTTACTTCTAGTGCTTATGGCGGGATCACCCTTCTGATGTGAGTTCTATCCAATGTGTTGAAGGAATGGAGATAATAGTACGAAGAAAGAATCTGCAAAACCTACAATTCGTCTTCCAAATATATGTGACGGGCAATAAATCCTTTTCTCCTTCAAACATTTGCTACGTTTCTAACAGATGTTTTGTTTTAAGCAAAATAATTATACCTGTTTTTTAGCCCTTTTTGATGGTAGTACATCTGCGCATGAACTAGAACTGTAAGATTTATAAAAATCAAATTTTTCGACAGATTTTCTCAAATGAGAAGGCAAAATCGCATTGTAAATTTAGAGCAAGAGTAATAGCAAAAAAAAAATGGAGCACTTATGAATAATACATTGTCAATACGATGGTCACACACACAAAGCGGTACCATGAAAAGAACAGAAGTAACCACGAACTATAACTTACGGAGTCCGTGAGATAGAGGTGGTAAAAATTAGGGTTCGTTTGGACGTGGTGGTTGAGAATGGGGCGGATTCTGGACGAGGGTGGGGGCGGTTGGATACATCCGGAAGCACGAGGACGACGGCGCAGCGGTAGTGGGAAGCTTCGGTGGAGGTCAATTTATCGAAATTACATTAATCAGGGAGACCCGCCGCACCCTCAGCGCACGAGACAGCCGCATCGGCACCCTCCCCCTCCTCCACCCCTTCCCCTTCCACTTCCCTTCCCGCCCCCACCCCCGCCCCTCACCGCTTCTACCGCGCGGTCGTCTTTCATTAGCAGACTCAATTTTTTCCATTTCCAATGCCACACGCTGCGCGATTTATTTAATTTTTTTGCCTTCCTCCGTATGACGCGACACGTTTCGATATTCACGAACATCTTTTTATGTTCTCCAAATACGGCGCGAGAGGTTTCAGTTCGGAATGTAATTTTGCTCGTGACGGCGTGCTTGAAGCTAATGAATTCTTTTGTCGTCGGAATATCCTTTTGTGTAAAAATGGTAGTCGTAAGAGACAAACAAAACTCTTTTGTTCCGGTGGTACGATAGTTTGGAATTATTAAAGTTGTCGGCGCTTAAATATATTGTTGTGTCAGGAAAGGCCGGGGAAATCGTTATGAGATTACCATTTGAAACAGCAAATGCGCCCAGTTCCGCGCTACACAATGTGCTTCAGCGTACAGTTAATTACCTCCCGCCATCTGGAATATTTATCTCTTATTGCGCTAGCGTTTACATGCAGATAATCACAATCACGTTTACGATCATCACTGGATGACCCACTGTATGGTTTGTAATGAACATTTCATAGCACAATTCGCTCAGCATTTCTAGTTAGTCTTTGTGTTATTGGTATTACTACTATCACAATTTCTAAAACTACAATTACTGCCTACTCCCATTATCAGAAGCCAACATATTTTCGAATTCACCCTAATCAGGTAATATGACTGAAGTGATTGCATATGAATGGAGTCAATAAATACCTACACAAACCGCAAGTGATGTAGTAGTAGATTTATTTTTCCCAAATTGTATATTAAATTATATTACACACATATATTACGATAGTAATAAATTATATTAAATATTATTTACAATGACAAAAGTAAAGTTAAATATCGTACCTTCTAAAGCCCAACCTTTATATTCTCATTATTTTATATATAATTGTCTGTGAGTGCAGGGAATAGAGAACGCTTCAGCGTTAGTATAATTAAAGTACGTATATTTTTTGTTTAATTTTCCTTCAATAATAGAAAATATGAAAACAATTGCAATATAATAATGTGAGTATGCAAAAAACGTAATTTAAGTATTTAGAAAACGTCTAACCCGTTTTATTTGTGTGCAAACATTAATCTGCAAACTGCTACAATATTTTCAAAAAATCCCTTGATGGAGAAATCTAGGGAATCAAACGATAATTTTTATTTATTTTTTCACTTTTAAAAGTAATTTAAAAATCAGAATCCTTCAATGCCGACCTGGATGGCCGACGTGGCGAAGAGCGAGTACCGACTCAGCACTTCGGTCCGAAGGGTCGCGGGTTCGAGTCCCGCCTTGGGCATGGTTGTTTGTCCCTTGACTTTGTATGTGTTGTCGCGGAGGGCCTCGCGTTCTGTTGACCCCAAATCAAAGGAGCTCGCAAGTCTGTTGGTCTAGTGTATGGTCGAATATGCGTCCCATCGGGACGTAAAGGGTAACCGGCTGTTGGCTGGATAAAAGTCCTAGAAAAAAAAAGAATCCTTCAATCTGCTTCTGTCGTACGCTAAGTGTTTAAAACAATGAGAGATTGAGATTTTCAAAATATATGAAGAAAAAAAGTATAGTTTTGCCAGACAGATTATCGTCAGTTGCGTACAAAAATAATTTAACAGGTTTACATCCTATCAGAACAGAGAGCACAAATCAGAAGCCAAAACCATTAGTTAAGTCCTGTATTTTATGGCAAATTAATTTTTAAAAAACTTCATCATTTTCAAATATTAATTTAAGATTTTGAAAAGAACCGCGCTTCACAGATTTAAAGAAAATGCTCTCTACTACATTCACATTTGAGTAAACGAGAGTAAGCGAAAGAGTGTGTTGCCGATATACAGCAATCACTATCAAGTGGGTGTCGATTTGGCGGGAGGGCAGAAAAGCACCAGCAATATCGTATTTGCGAGAACGGTGGCGACGAGCCGCTGCTTGGCATGTCACGGAATTAAACGCGGGCGCCGCGCCGGTGGCACGGGAGCAGTGATTCGGAGAGGTTGGCGTAATTATCTGGCCTTCCCACACCTCGTTCACCCAGCGCGAAGCGGCACGAAGCGGCGTCAGTTGCGTTCTCCCTCGGGATTTTGCGTCCCCCTCCCCGAACGCTGCCGACTCGTCCCCGTCGGGCGCCCATTGCATCCATCGTCGTAGATTTCTGCCCCATGACTCGCAGGCTGTACGAGGTGGTTTGGATTTTAGTGCTTTGCGTTCCTCGAAGTGTTAATTATTTATACGGTTATAAATTATGGTTTTACTGTTTTAAAAAATTACTGCCCCACTCTGAAATCGAACCATACATCCAGTTGCTCTAATGCAGGCATTCCAACGGGGTCGGTATCGACCCCCAGAGGGTCCATGGGATTTGAAAGGGGAGACAATGATCAAGGGGTCGATAGTCAAATAATTCACTGAAATTATCAGTATAATCAATATCAATATATTATTGATTAAATCTATTATCGTATTTTGTAATTAATTGTTGTCTTATTAAAACATTACAAATTCTGTCATCTTTTTGAATTTTATATCTTTCCCACGAATGAAAATCGAATTTTGTGCGAATTGAACGTGCGATTTTGAGTTTGAAAACTTATTTGTAAAATGGGAAAACTAATATTCCCTCCAAAATATAAAATAATAGCAAAATCAATATAATAAATCGGTTTTTCAAAGCGATTCTGCTAAAATTCTTTGTAAAATGAATTTTTTTGTCATTTATTTCCATCTCTTTATACTGGGATTTGGTTGTACGCTCTTATATAGAAAAAGTGAAAAGGAGTCGATGAAACAAATCTTTTTAAAGGAGTCAATACAAGAAAAAGGTTGGGATCCCATATCTAATAACTTTTTTGGAGACATTTAATACTACCAACCTTCCAATCTGACCTGTGTAAAATGTATAATTAATTGACTAGTGTTTCCGAAGCGCGTCAACTGCTAAGGTCATTATTCCCTAACAATACTGAATTTTTTATCGTGGAGGTCGCGATCTTCCCTTGAATGCTGAGATCCCGGGTGCGACTTACATGTCGGCTCCCCCTAGTTTTCTTCGCTCAGGTTCTCCCACCAGCCGGGACCTCCCCGCCGGGATAGCCGAGCTCCCAACTGATCTCCCGAGGGTGTCTCCGGGAGTGCGGGCATGGTGTGAGGTGTGTGGCGGGGCGAGAATACAAGAAAATGAAGAAAGATAGCGGACGGATGTGGCCGTTCCTAGGGTAAAAATGGTCGACATACGCTTCGGGCTTGATCGGGAAGACCACGGAAAACTACCGATGAGAGCATTTGGCCGCTACGATTCTCCCCCAGACAGAAACAGAATTTCGCCCTGCTACTTAGCTATAGTTAAGTAGATAGTGCCGAAATTTCTGCGCCGTCGTTTTCTCAAACCATAGGAAACTCACGGTCAAAGCACTGCAATGGCATTAGTAGATGTCCTGGACACTAAGTGTTGAGAAATGTATAATTTCTAATGTGTTATTCTTTCAATCTAAGTTTTTTATCGATAGGAAATTGCATGACCACCTTATAGATTCACAAATACCACGCGTACCTGAAAGCACAATAGGAAACAAATTTGGTCGGAAGGAAATATTTTAATTTTAATGGCAATGCCGAATATATGCCTATTACTTTTGGTTATCACAATTAATATTATATTTCCTCGCCCAGACTTTAATTCTGCTCCAAATAAGCATGCCAAACCCGTCTACAGGTACTACAAAGTCTACATTTAGTTCCAAATGCTTATATATGCACAACAATCCTGCAACTACAAAGGTAACGCGTCTGTAATCAAGTAAAACAGCATTTCATCTGCAAACAACAAATAATCTATAATTTAACAAATAATTTACGCTGATACGACTGATACATTTGCAAAAATATTCGTGACAACACCACGTTTTGTTGCACGAGATTTTAGACAAATCTTCACCTCCCTTCATAATCATATCGTATGTGAAGTGAAGTGAAGTGAAGTGAAGTGAAAAATCGAGACATGGTCTTCTGAAATTTGTCGAAGTTCAATCACAATTTTTTATCCCACCCCAAATTTCACTTACACTACTTACTGTCCCTGCTTCCTCACTTCTCTCTCTTTTCCTTTCTCTTCCAACCACATTCCATTCTCTTCCTCCTACTAGTTCACTTCACCTTTGACATGGTTTCTGTAACTGGTCGTCTAGTCTCAACTTTTCAGTCCCTATGTTTCACTTTCCCTACTATCTCTCGGTCTCTATCTCTGTCTCCCTTGCATGAGTGCGACACTGCCGCGCCCTCGGGCGATCCGCCCCGCAGGCCGGCCCGGGGGCCTCCGCTTTATTACGGAATCCAAATGCGCGCCACTCGCGTGGGTCCCAGTCAGCGGCGGCGCCTCAGGCGCTGAGGTGGGTAGGGGTGTGGTGGGGGCAGGGAGGTGGGCAGGGAGGGCGGACGGCGGCGGGCCCGGGCGGCGGGCGGCGGGAGGGGCGGGCGGCGACGGGAGGGCGGCAGCGGGATGGCGGGAAGGGCTGGGCGGAGGAGGTGGGAGGGGCGGGGAGGGTGGGAGGGGCGGAGCGGAGGGGAGGGGACGGGGGGCGTGGAGGGCGGGTCGGGCGGCTGGCAGGGCCGGGCGGCAGGGCGGGGGGCGGGAAGGGCGTGGGCGGGGCAGGGCGGGCGGGCGGGCGGGCGAAGAGCGGCAGCAGGTGGAGTGTTATCAGATGACGCCCGTGTGCGCCCTGCTCGCTTGCCTGCATTGCGTTCGAGTTGTCCCAAAGTCCGGCGTGAAAGGCGCGCATGGAATTTCAAGTGCTTAAAAGTATGCGCTCTGCAAAATTTTTAGGTCCCGGAAAATGTACTGAATTTGGTTGATGACTTATAAATGAACGTTTTCCTATACCAATAGAATGAAACTACAGTGGTGATTCAACCACGATATTTCCTGAAGAGGATTTGGGAATCATAGTGTAAGTTGAGAAGGAAAGAGTTAAAAATAAAATAATATATTTCTGTGAATGTAAATTCAAAACACTAAATATTAAATTAAATAACTTCAGAAATTAGAACTATTATTAGAATTGACGAAATAAAACTTGAGAATGACAAAGATGACAGTGAAATGTTGGGATAGTAGGTTTAACTGAAGTTGCCAGATATTTTCAAGCGATTACTGCAGTTACAGTATATCACGTGCCAACCCCTGTAGTGTTATTCAGCAATCAGATTTACTAAACCCAAGTTCATGAGTTAAATCCAAGATAGAGATGATTGATTTTTAAACCTCCCTAAACCTAGGTGTACGAAACAATTAAATTCCCTGACAATTTCATCATAATCTCAGATTAACACAAATTTTGGTCTCGTTGCTGATAGACAATTTCGTAGAAAGAACATTTTTGAACGACGTCCAAAAATTCGATTGTCAACAGGTTACATTTAATTTTGGTTTCATCCGTTTATCGAAATCCATTGTAGAATCTGGCTTATCACAATTTCTAGAATTTTTTATTACTTACACGTCGGCTTGCGCCCACCAGGTATCTCCGTCAGAGACGCCGCCCTAGCTAGGACAATCTCTAGGCTTCCGACTCCACTCATAATGAGCGATTGTGGATTGCATGTAAATGAAGCTACACGAAAGTGGGGGAGGAGGAAATATGGATAAGGAAGGAAAGATCCCGCACGGTCCATGGCTAGTTTGTTAATGCTCCGGCACTTGTTGATCAGAAAAAATGGGGTAAGGAACATTACTGATAAGAACTCCCGAGTGCTAGAATTCCCTTCCTGTTGGATTGTGAGGGATAAGTATTTATGTCATTAGTCCCGGGAGTGTAGTGCATGCTTTTTCATCTGGAGATGGCGGTGATCTTCTTCCGCTTGATGGCGAGATTCGGTGCCGACCTACATCGGCTAGCGAGATTTCCCCCAATCAGACTTCCGACCGGTCACGCGACGTGTGTGGTGGTGTAGTGGATGTTAGTATAGCGTGTTTAGGTATGGAGTGAGGAAGTGAGAAGGAAGAGGAAGGAAAGATCGCACGCGGTTCGTGGCTCTTTCGCTTGGGTACTTCTCCACCAATCGCCTGATGTTGACCGGATATACCACGGAAAACTACAGATCAGAGCAACTGGCCGCTCTCTTCCAGACAGCGATTGAATTCGACCTAGCTGACAAGCTAGTGTCAAAATTTCGCCACTGTCGAGACACGAACCTAGGACCTCCCGGTCGGAGGCATTGCAGTGACATGATTTGATGCATTAAGCCACCTGTTCCGGTATCTTCCTGTTGAATTCGATCTGGCTATTTAGTCGACAATCCAACTCCGACGGGCCGAGGGAGCATCCGGCCGTGGTAATAGTTGCTGCCCTGAGGCACCTCCGGGCGCGCGCTGGAGGGCTGGTGCTACCGCCCCCTGCGGCTCCAGCGTGGCTGTGCGGGAGCGTGCTTGGGGCGCGGGGGCGGGGACGGGGGCGTGACGTCAAGGGAGCAGGTGCCTCGGGCGCGCCCCATCGTGGCGCGCGGGCTCCCCCGGGGCACGAACGCCAGACGGCCACCCGCCCCCCGCCCGCTCCCGAAGCCGCCTCTAAATCACCCCCACCCCCGCTCGTCCGCCCGCCCTGCCTGCTCGTCTTGCTTTGCTCCTGCCTCTCCCGCCGCCCTTCCTCCGATCTTCTGTACCAGCTACTAATCTTCCGTATTTGCCCCTGCTCCAAGTCGTTGAAAAGAGTGGACGCTAACGGGTCTCATGACGTATTCTTCATCATTCTTTGTAATGATACGTATAAGACGGCAATTCGGAAAGCAACCATTTTGTCGAAGATTTCAATTCACATGTTCAACCAATTCCATTATGACAAATTTATTAAAAATGAAATTGGCTTTCTCCAGGTATACCAAGCCTGCCCTGTTATATACTAATCAGAGCGATATATCTAAAGAATAGCTTCCCTGATACCATCCGCATTTTCATACTGGGCAATCATTAGCTCGGATACATTTACCGAGCAAAGCGATAAGCATGCGTGTCATTAATACAATTAAAATTTGATGCTTTTTTAAACACTCATAATGATAATTTTATTAGTCAAATAATCATTATAGGTTTTAAAAATTCCATTTGACAGAAATAGCCAAAATTTCTAGTGTACTTGTGAAATTGCTAAAGATAAGTAGTAGAGAATTCTAGAACAAACAAATCCTTTGGATGTGAGATTAATTAGGTTTTTACAAAATTGTATTAATTCTATAAATTCTTGGAGAATCTTCGATTATTCGCTTGCTGCGCTGCTCCCTTCAACACCACGATTTTTTAATCAATTCCATCTGCTCATTCTTCTCCACTTCTGTCTCTGGTGATTTAAGGCTAGTACTCTGACTTCCAAATTCCAAATTTCTTGATTAAATAGCGGCTGAGAGCGGTGAATTTGCGAAAGGTGAAAAATCTTCAGCGTACGATGCTTGCTTGTGACGTGTAAACGAACACTAGCTAAATACCTGGAACTGTTAAATTCCTCAACAAAAGTCTAGCCCGAACGAGATTTCATGTTCCCCACATGTTTCAATCACATGCTCATAAATATCTCTTACGGGTAAAACCGTCATTATACCAAACATTATAACCTCTACACGCATTGTAAACGGAAGAAATATACAATCAAATGAGAATTCCGGGATAACAAAGTGGCGTGAAAAGGAGAGGAGAGAATTGTGAGAGTTGTATTTTACATGATAACGGGGTAAGTTGTTACTAGTCTCCGCCATTGCGGCAGCAGCCGACGCCATGGCTTTGTAATACAAATGGCTAACATTCATTTGAAAGTCCCACAAGGGAATTAATAAATGACAAGATTACCTACACAATTTGTCGTTTTAACTTCTTCCATTAAATGAGTGTCTACATTTAACGCCCTTGTTACACATGAATTGTCGCTAAGAACGTCACTCAATAAAGTCACCGACTACATGCAAGACTCAAGCATCACGTTATGTCTAATAACAGCATTGCGAACGTAGGTAACTACACGACAAGAAACTTGCGACATTGTGAATGCGGAAGTTACGTTGCGTCTAAAATATGAAAGTAAAAGGTTTACGACGAAATAAAATTATGTTTTTACAGTCGTTAATTAGTTTAAATTCCAGTTGGCTCCATCGAATAGTTTTATGACAAAATTTCGCTAGACGATGATTCCCCCTTCATTGACGCAATTTGCAACACACGCGTGTACAGAAGGAAGTATACTCATACGTCATTCAACGGTTTTAACACGATTAAATGAGTTCTTCTTCACCTTTTGTCATGTAACATTTGCATTTCGGTACCCACCTTTGCGCCAGCCATATCCCCGCTCACCTCCATCTCCACCATCACCTAGCCTCTACCCTTGCGCCCGTCCCCACCTCCGCCCCCGCCACGCCCACACCTCCATCCCCGCACTCGCCGCGTCTCCCGCGCCCGTCATTGCCCTGCCATCACCGTTGCTCCCGACCCCAGCTCCCTCCGCCACATCCCCACCTTCATACCTGCGACTTTGCGCTGTCCCTCCTCTGCGCCCGCCCTCTCCGCTCACCTCCATCTCCACCATTGCCCTGCCCCTGTCCCCGTCCCCCGTCTCGGACGCCACCTCCGTCACCACCACCCCCACCTCCACTCTCGACCCCGCTCTATCCGTCCCCGCCCCGTCCTCAATTCGCCCTCGTGCCCTGCTCACCTCCATTTCCGCCATCACCTAGCCTCTACCCTTGCGCCCGTCCCCACTTCCGCCCCCGCCACGCCCACACCTCCATCCCCGCCCCCGCCCCAGCGCACGCACCACGCTTGATAGATGGCGCGAAGAGCGCGGCACCGCGCCGCACCGCACGGCGGCGGCGGCGCAGCCCTCAGACGCTGCAAGGTAATTTGCTGTCTAAACTCGAAACTTACTCAATACTTTTGAATCCTCAACTGCTAAACTTAAATTTGATCGCGAAAGAGGGCAAAAGTTTTCGGTGGGCGGGGAAAGGGGCAAGACTTAGCGGCGACGGGCGCGAGGCCGCAGAGGTAAAGAAGAGCGGGTGAAGGAAAAGGGGGCGCGGGGAGCGGGGAACCTTCCTTGCTGCCAGTCGACACTCGCAGTTGACTAACCGTTTTAAACGAACGTGTAGCGTCCCTAATGGTGGGGATCATCTTTTTCATCACTAAACTTAAATGTGACAGAAAAAATTTGGGGGCCATTTTCCCCCTATTACAAAAAAGGAAACTCGTTGATGTTTATATAATCAGGGAAATTACGCGATTTAGTTATTTGAGTATCAACGCAGAAGAATAGATAATAATTTTGTAAAAAGGTGTCTGGGCTGATTCGGGGGAGCGATACTATGTTTCCCAAGTACTAAGCATGGACATTGAAATTGTTATGTCGGGAATGTTAGTGTTATGTCTAATTACGAAAAAAAAAAGCAATTAATCAGGTAAATTATGTTTTTTAAATTTTTTGCCCCGAATTCTTTGACAAGATTCAAGAAATTGATATTCCGAAAAATTGAGTTTAAAGTTTCATTATATTTTTTTACGAATAATTTCCAAAATCATTTTGTAAACCCTTTAGATACCCATTTTTAAAAAATATTTCTTTGGGGTTGCCCCAAAAATTTCCCTTTTTTATTTGTAAAAACCAAAAAAAAGCAAAGTTATATCGTTGTCACTTTAAAGGGGTTTTTTAAAGTAAATTAGGGGGGTGTAACATTTGGAAATTGTGAAACTAATTTTTAATCAATTTTTTTAAAAACATTTGTAGTTATAAGTTCATATTATGCAGTACAATAAAAAGAAATCATTAAAATTTATTTTATGATCAATTAAATCACATTCGTGGGGAATCGCAAAATACTAATTGTGACTATTTCCAACAAGAATTTGTTTAGTCTGTACCCCCCTCTTGCCTGCAGGAGTGCCCCGAAGGGTTTTGTTGACATATCATAAATAATCTTTTTCCAAGAAATGCAAAAATTGCATTTCAAATAATTGCGTTTGTATTATGGGTCACGTATGAAGGGACAAGCAATACTGTAAAATTGATGATGCGAGTTTCTTGCATGAGAATCAAAATTTTTTCCGGCTCCATATGAACCAATTCTTAGTGAAAAAAGCGTTCTTTTTAGCAATACCAAGGTTTAGGCAAGGTATAGGCCTGGCTGTGTTGGATTTCTGAAATTTTTGGGGCTCCGTAACCCACTTTATAAAAATTTAAAAAATGTAATATAAATTGTTATACGTTCATATTATAAGGGAAATAATTGTTCATAATTTTCAATATTAATGAAAAAAATATGAAGTAAAAATTGATGGACTGTATAAAAAAAAAGGGAAATAATAATATAATAAAAAATTATATTAAAATAATTGAAAGTATACTGAATTTTTTTTAAAGGTTTATTTATTAATCATTTTATTACGAATAGGGAGTTCTGAGGCAAAATTTTTAAATTTTTTTACAAAATTTGGGATAATTTAAAATAGAAGTCTTCAAGGTTTGTTTATTTTATTTTGTCTTCGTTATTATGTTTCGGGGGAAACCCGGAAAGCAGTTGTTCAGAAGTCAAGCCCCCGACTTAAAAAAATCCAATGTAGATATATATTCACACAAGATGAAATTTGGAAAGTAATTGGTGCATTTCCAAGGGGGGGACTCTTCCACCAATTAATTTTTAAAATTTTTTATCGTTTTTTGGTAATTTTGATTAATTAAAAATTTGGGCATATCTAATAGTATACAAGTGTATTCTTTTAAAAAAACGTTCAATTCCTGGCTCTGTGTATAAAAAATACTAACTTCATAAAAAGGCGCATTGCTTTTTTATGTTAAATAAACCCCGATATTTTCCATCACATAATAATGTTTTAAACTATATTATACTAAAACCCCAAATTTGTAAAAAATTTCCCTAAATACAAAAAAAAGATACAAACAATTTTTTCCCCCTCTTATATTTTGGGAATCTAATAAAAAATTTAATTGCAAGTGCTTTCAGAAGTGTATATTCTACATTTACATCATTCAAATGCACTGTTTATAGTCATTACTTGTTAGTTTTGGGAAAATTTTTTTCTAAAAGATTTCTAAATACAATAGTCCCCTTAAGTTCTCTGTCATAAAATAAAATAAAATAAATGCAAAATCATTAGTCTCTTTTAATACTAAAGATGGGGATAGTAAAAAGAAAATTAGGGCATGAAAGAGGCAATCTTTTTATGACTTTAAAAAATTGATATTGAAAGAAATTTTTGCATTTAAAATTAAATGTTTTATTAAATATTTAATATTCTAATTCAGAAGAGTTTTGGGCCCTCTACATCTGCAAAGTATCTGCCTAACGTATTTATCAAAACCGAAATGTTAGGACGTATTCAGATTTACTCGCACGAAAAAAGCATCATATTGGGGAGGGAAAACCGAATTTTGGGATTAAAAATAAATACATTTATTTTTTTTTTATTACTGTTCGGGAAGCGTGCCCCCAACCGGGGGGACCTAAATCACTTCGCCCCCAATCTACCCCGCCCCCGGGTCGCCGACAAGGGGTGTAGTGTTTAGATAACCCCTCCAAAAACCCCCCTCAGGGACCACCGCCCCGGGCCCTACGCGGGGGGGCCCCGGCAAACCGCTCCGTGTTTGTTTACAGGGGGGCGAGAGGGGCGTTCGGGAAAAAATTCCATCAAAATTACCGACAAGACGGGGAAATTTGTTTGGGAGCAATATTATTTTCGGCGTAGTAACTTTGGCCAGTAACAACACGTTTTCCCAAAACAGAAATTTCAGAACATTCAGGGAAATTTGGGGGGAAAAGGGGTTCGTGGGCGCTGAGACCCCTGAGGGCAGACGGGCGGGGGGGTTTTTGGGAAAGAGAGGCGCGGGGACCCCTTGGTCGTGCGGACACAGGGGGGGGACGTCATGTTGTACGGGTGTGGGACGCGGAGGTCACCCGGGAGTTGGGGCGTTTAGGATAGCGCGAAGTAGCATGATTAAATTGCGATTTGTGGTATTATCGCACCGCGTGTCTTTTAGTTTAAAAAAAAAAGAACTTTATCTGTTTTTTTTGTTTCTCCTCTTTTACGCCCGCGCCGTGTATCCCGTTACGCGATTACGAAAATTACGATCTGTCGTCACCGATCTGTTCGTCACCGCTACCGCCGACGTCCCAGCTGATGTCGTGGTTAACTCACTCTTTGAAGGGGGAGCAGGCTGCGAAAAGGTTCCACCCTCCCCCCCTAAAGGGGCGTCCGAAGAAAGGGGCCCAGTTGTTTTGCCTGTTTGGAGGCCGTTACCCCAGGGGTCCTCCTGCCGCGGCGGTGATTCTAATAATCTGTCGACCCCGACAGCCCAAAACAAACATTCATTACGCCCTTCAGGTTTTACCGGGACTGTTGTCAACATTCAAAAGGGGCAGGCCGCGCATTGGCCCCCTTTTTCTTTTTTTTGTTAGCGCATCTCTTTTTTTTGCTTTATTTGTTTTGGAATTTGATCGAAATTAGTTTTTAAGATTGCATAAAAAAAAAAAAAAAAAAAAAAAGGGTTTCAAAAAAAAAAAAAAAAACTGAGCTCAGATAATAATGTCAATTTACCATTTTTTTAAATTTCTAAATTAAATTTACTTTTTTTGTTTTAAACTTTCTTTCAATTGACCTCTGCCCGTACCCCGTCCGTCCCCCAAATTTTTGGGCTCTACCCGTCCCCCTGAGCTGGCCAAATTAAACAGGTAGGTGGGGGGTCGCAAATGGTTTTCCCCCAAGTGGGGCTCGAATTAGTATCTTTGAAAACTGTAAAACCCCCTAAAATTTTAATTTTTTGTCTTAAAATAAATATTGTTATTTTTTGAATTACTGTGTATTGCTGCACGACAAATTAAATTTGTTTTTTTTATAATTTTAAGAAAAATGGATGGAAGGACTTTTGCTACGAGGTTAATTTTTTTGGGACTGTTAATGATATCAGTTGGATTTGTATTCTGTTTGTGGGGTTTTACTTTTTTTTGTCTTGTGTTGGGGAAAAAATCAAAGTGGGGTTTCAAGAAAAACTGTGAAACCCACAAGTTATTAAAAAATGCGGGACGAACCCGGGTAGACGGGGAGGTGATGACAGCTCAAAACCAGTCCGCATGAAATCCCCTTTAAATGATCTCATGCGAGTTCTAACGGGGTAAAAGCAGAAATTTTGGAAAATTTAAAAATCAAATTTTAAAGGGAACCAGATTTGGGGAAGTAGGGGGAAATGGACAAAAAATTAATTTGCGTTTTTTCAGAACACGAGAAAAATTTCCGGGAAAGATTTGATAGATTAGATAACTGTTTAGAAAAAACAATCCGCAAAACTTTAAAATTGGAAGAAAGTTCGACCATGAAATCGGATCACTAAAAAATCAACTCGGGGGTAGGTGGGAGAAATTGAGAACCCCGTTGAGAAGCTAGGTCAAGAATTGGGAATTAAAAGGACCGAAACGAAAAAAAATTTTAAAAAAACCTACAGTCTGAAATTCACCAGAAATTACGAGCTGCGACAATAAAATGGGAGGCGTGTTGTGAGTCAGTAAAGGGAAACATTGGGGGTTACGGCCGAAATGAACGGAAAACCACTTTTGAAACAAACTTCACTCTGAATTTAAAAATTACAAAAGGGGTAGAAAAATTGAAAAGATAGGTGATAGTAGTGAGGAAAGTTTCGGGAAAAGGGGAAACAAAACCAAAGAAAAAATAGAAAAAAATGTGATTAATCGGGTGGAAGAAGTACAAAAAGAAAGGGAAAAATCACCCAAATTACGAACGCGTCTGCGGGTTCGGGGTTAAAATTTTCGGGCCCTCCCCCGAATTTTTGTTTTCGGGGGAAATCGGACGAAAATCCGAAATTTTTTTTTTGGATCGTGCCGAAAATTATATAAATTTGACAAAGGCGGTACCCCCTTTCTTTTAAAACCCAAGATTTATGCGGGAATTTTTCGGGGTAACGCCGCACACTGGCTCACTGCCCTTAACACCTTTTCCGCAGACTTACGAGGAATTTGAACTCGTTTTCTTTCACGTTACTGGGGGGAGCAGCGAGTTCCCAGTTCGAGAGAAAAATTCTCGAGAGATGGGGTAAGCGAAAAAAAACCAATCATATTTAGATTACGCCATGGAAAAAAAAAACGGCTATTAAACTTTTGTGATCCAGACCCGATAAAAAAAAAGATTATCTGGCTCCTAACCGCCCCACTTTTACCCGTGCAAAACCCCATTAACAGTGAAGATTTGACAATCTTTTATCATTTTCAAAAATTGCTGGCGCAATTTTATGAACGCGGTCAAAACCCCTTTTGAAGAGAATTGGGACCCCAAATCACAGGTTTTTGCCCGAGGAAGTTTAAACCCGGGAAAAGGCAGTCGGGGGGCCGTGACGATCAGGGTCAGAAAGGGAAAGGGGGGAAAAACTCCCCTCCCCCCCCCAAACTCAAAAAGACCGTAATAATAACACAACTAGTGGGAAAGGACATCAGGGTTCCATAAGACCGAGTCCGTCAAACTGGGGGCCGTTTTGGGGTTTCTGGGTATCCGGGGTTTCCCAAAAAGAATTCAGAGATACCAATATTCAATAATGTGTCAGTCAATTTGCCTTTTTGACCTAAACAGACTTGAATGAACCTGTCAGAAAAACGAGCGAGAAAATGCCGGTTGTGGAGTTTCTTATTGAAAATCTTAGTGTTTTGGCTTTGATAGACACTGGCAGTGAAATCAGTGCAATTTCTAGGAAGTTCTATCAAAACTATTAAGCGAGCGCATTCCAATACCCAACTTGCCCACTTTTTTAAATGTTTTGTTATTGGGGTAGGAAAGAAAAAAATAAACCAATTACTATGCAGGCTTTGCTTTCTTTAAAAATCGGGGGAAAATTTTTTTTGATGTGCCATGTTTGATCATAGAGGATCTAATTAGAGAATACTTGGGGTTGATTTTTTTCGGGGAAAAAAATGGAAAAAAATTTTTTTAGGAATCTTGTGAGCTTCGGGGAGAATAGGGAAATTGTAATCAAGGACGAGGTGATGACAAAATAAAATGGCATTTCATGCGCGTCCTGGAGTATGGGGATGACGTGAGTGGGGGCATGCCGGGGCCGCATAATGACTTTTTTGACCCCGAACGGGCCCAGCTGCAAAAAATGCTTCTCAAAATGTAAATGTTTTTTATCGTCCTGTACGTCCTATTAAAAACTTTTTCTTTCGAATTTTGGTCACCGATGATTCAATTTTTTAAAAGAAAAAAATTTTCCCATTCCCCAATCGATGAGGGGGATCAAACTGTTAAAACTATGCTTAGCGAGGGGATAATTGAAAGATCTGTAACAGCTTATTTGAACCCTATTGTAGTGGGAAAAAAAAAAAAGACGGGGGGAAGGTTTTTTTAAGCTCGACGGGTCAACGAGGTTTTCTATCCCAGAAAACGAGGCACCCCAGAACACTGATGAAATTTTCAAATTTAATAAAAAAAAGATTTTTCCTTTAGATTTTTCAAGCTCGTATTGGAAATTTCAATTCACCCAGACGACAGAAAATTCACGGGGTTTTTAAAAAACCGGGGTTTACGTACGTCTGGAAAAAAATGCCTTTTTGGCCTGAAAAACAGTGGAGCAGTTTTTTTCGTTTCTCGATGAGAAATTAGGCGACGAAATCAAACAATTTTGTCACCCCCTTTTATCGACGATTTGTAATTTCATCACAAAATTTGGGGGAAAATCTCGGGCATTTGAACAGTTATTGGAATGTTTGTTTACACCCCCATGAAATTGAATCTTAATAAATCACAATTATGCCCTCAAAATTTATTTTTGGTTACCGCGTTAGCACAGAGGGTACGAAATTTACCCAGAGAAGGGTCAATGCCATAGACCGATTTCACGCCCACAAAATGCCAAGCAATTAAAAGGATTTTTTGGCATGTGCGTCTATCAAAACTAGATTTATTCCAGGTTACGGATTCTTACGGCACCCTCTCAAATCTATTTAGAAAAAGGGAAAGAAATGGCACTGGACAGATGAGCATGAACAGACATTCAAAAAAAATTGGTAGCTTTTCGCCAGGCCATTACAGTAAACCAACCCCGGGCTTTTTCCCAGCCATTTTATTTACAGACTGACAGCTCCAACGTAGGCATTGGGTGTGTTTTATCACAGCCTGATAAAGATGATCCAGGTCAAAATTGGGGGTCGCTAGCGGGTATTGAGGTCTAGTGGTTTCAATACCAATTACAGAGAAAGAGGCTTTATCAATTGTATGGGCTTTACAGAAAAAGCTTGGGTACCTGGTTGGAGGAAATTTTATATTATCACGGACCATAAAGCGTTAATTTTTTAAAAACGCTGCCACTGCCCAACGCCAGATTGTTCGGGGGGTGCTTCTAAACAATTCGACTTTGAAATCCGGCATTGTCCCGGGAAATTTAAAAATCCTTTGCGAATTTTTTTAAATCGGTTACCCTACGCACAAATCAGAAAGTTCAAAAATGAAACAGTGTATTTTATTAATGCCATTAATTTAAATGTGACCCCCATTCCGGAAATGCAGCCTAAAAGGGAAACTTCAAAAGGGTTTCAGGAACAAGATGCCGTTATTGGAAAAAACAAAACTATTTTCAGAATTTTTTGAAACAAAATGACCCCTTTTCGAAAAGTTAAATCAAAAACCTGGCTTAGTTAAACTTTCTAGTAATTTTGTTATGTTCCGGGAACCAAAAAAAAGCCAGATGGATCGTATTTGGATACCTACAAAAAATGACAAATATTTAAAATTTTACCAAAACGGGATTTGGGGGAAATAAGATCCTAAAAGTACTTTTTAAATTTTGCATACTGGGAAAGGGGATGGCGAGACAAAAAGAGCCACGGTCCAAAAAGTTCACCTGTCAGAAGATTAAAACTAATAGGCATTATGAAGGCCCGATAACACGTTATCGCATCAGCCCCCAAAAAGAAATTTGGGCCCGCCTTGATCTGTACGGACCGTTACCCACCGCGAGGTACGGGTTTCAAAACATCCTCGTAATCATTGATTCCTTTTTTAAATTTTTCAGCTCTATCCGATAACAGACCTACTTGACAAAAAGTTTTAAAACGATTGATCCGGATTTTTTTCAGACTGCAGGGTCTTCCCGAAAATTTTAAGCGATCATGCCCCCCAATTTACCGGAACGTTTTGAAACAAACACTAGAAAATGAAGGGGTCTCTGTTAATTTTTTCCCCCATCAGACATCCTCAATCTAACCCGGGGGAAAAAGGGGCATGAGAGAAATCTCACGTTTATTCCAGCTTACATCCCCAAAATCATAAAGAATGGCCCCTACTAATTAGTAACATTAATGACTGGATTAATATTATAGAAACATGATTCTATTGGAAAAAAAGCCGTATGAGGCGCATTTCCCCGGGAAAAACCCAAACATTCTTTCCCCTTTTTTGGCCCCCTTGGGAGGGCAGATCCCCCAATTACGAAACCCGTTGCAGGATTATATTAGATAATATCACTAAGAATGCCAGGAAGAGGGGAAACCCTCGTAAAAAAACCCTACCACTTTCACGTAGGTGGGCAAAGTACTTTTCAGGACCCCCAGAGTTAGTGATCAGCCTGCTGGGTTATTCCATAAATTTTTTTCTATTTTTCCCAACCCTTTTTTATTGAAACGATTCCGTGCCCAAATGTTTCCTCTTAAAAAAACTTGGATGGGCTCCCAGGGGAAATACAATTTTTTTAATTTGCGACCATTTAAAGGTTAAACTATTCTGGGAGATTTTATTTAAACCACTGATTGACAACCCTGACATAATTCTTCGGTTTTGGCCCCGGGACAGTTTGCGGTCTTGTGTCGCTGAGAAAAAATTGGAAAAATTTTAATTTAATTATTTTATTCTGATTAAATAGTAGAAAAGTTTTTTGCTTTTATTTAAGTAAAGGGTTGCGCAAATTTTTTTTTTAATATTGAATGTTTTTTTGATTTTTTTTCTTTAATTATTCACCAGTTATGAATCTAATATTCGGGAACGTTTTTTTGTTTTTTTTTAACGAGATAAAACTTTAATTTTTTAAAATTAAAATTTTTCAAAACCCGATTTTATCTCTATCCCAAGGGGGGGGCAAATTTACGTAACCGAAAATTGGATTAAAAAAAAAATACATTTATTTTTTTTATTACTGTTCAGAAGCGTGCGTGCCCCAACCGGGTGCGACCTAAACACTTGCACGGCCATCTACGCCGCCCTTGGGGTCGCCGAGCAAGGGGGGTAGGGTTTAGATAACGCCTCCGAAAACCCCCCCAGGGGCCACCGACCAGGCCCCCACGCGGGGGGGGCGGCGACCGCTCCGTGTTTTTTTACAGGAAGTGTGCGGGGAGGCGGGTTTTGGAAAAATTTCCCTCAAAATTACCGACAAAAACGCGTAATCTGATTGGGCAATATTTTTTTTTCGGCGTAGTAATTTTTGGGCCGTAACAAACCCTCTTTAAAAATTTTTGTAGAAACTTCAGAAAAATTCATGGAAATTGGGGGGGGAAAAGGTTTTGTGGGCTGAGACGCGCTGGGGGGGCAGACAGAAGCGGGGGGGTCTTTGGACAGAGAGGGCGGGGGCGCCCAAGTCGTGCGGAAAAGAGGCGGGGGCGCTCATGTTGTACGGGTGTGGGGGCCCGGGGGTCATCCCAGGTTTTGAGGCTGAGGCGCGAATGCAAGGTTGGGGTGCGATTTGTGGATTATCGCCCCCCTTTTATTAGATTAAAAAAAAAGAACTTTATCAGTAATGTTATTTGTTTCCCCTGCCTTTTTCGCCCGCGCCGTGTATAAGTTACCCATTACGAAAATTACGATCTGTCGTCACCGATCTGTCGTCACCCCTACCGCCGACGTCCCAGCTGATGTCGTGGTTAACTCTACTCTCTTGAATGGGGGCAGGCTGCGAGGGGGAATCCACCCTCCGCCCAAAAGGGGCGTGCCGTCCAGAAGAAGGGAGCCCAGCTGTGTTGCCTGTTTGAGGCCGTTCACGCGCGTCCTCCTGCCGCAGCGGTGATTCTAATAATCTGTCGAGCTCCGACAGACAAACAAACATTCATTACGCCCTTCAGCTACCTGGACTGTTGTCAACTTTCCCAGAAGGTCAGGCCGCGCATTGGCCCCTTTTCTTTTATTTGTTAGCGCATCTCTTTTTTTGCTTTATTTGTTTTAAGTAATTTGATCGTATTAGTTTAAGATTGCAAAAAAAAAAAAACAGGGTTTTAAAAAAAAAAAAAACTGAGCTCAGATAATAATGTCAATTTACCATTTTTAATTTCTCTTTAATTTATTTTTGTCTTTAAACTTTCTTTCAATTGACCTCTGTCAGTAGCCACGCCCGTCCACAACCTAAATTTCAGGCTCTACCGTACCTGAGCTAGCCGGCAATTACAGCACAGGTAGGTGGGGCGCCCAATAGCATTACCTGATGAATAAGAACATTTTATGCAAAAGCTTAATCATAACTCCTAAAACAGTATTTTCTTTCAATAAATACTATACACATTATTTATCCATTACTATAGCCGATGCAAATTACGACATACCGTTTTCAGGGGTGTGATTCACGTTAATTGCTACGGGTCAAGCGGCGCTGATACGGGGATTCACTCTTATCGCCAAGGTCACCAAGCATTTGTCCTTGCAAATGACTGGACTGTCAACCCCGCCGGGCTTTTCCGCAAACTTGCAGAAGGCAGAGGTGTAACGCGTCGAGTACCCAGCAGAAGGTACAGGCATGAGCGTCGAGTACCAGGGCTCACGACAGACGGCACCAAAAGGAAAGTAAAATTTCTTCGCCTTGCGGCCCGCGAAAAAAAGCATCTAGTTTTCGAAGGCTTTGAAGGTTTCGAGCGCGGCACATGGTAAAGGCGACGGATGTCTGCCTCTTGTAAAATATATTTACGCAAATTTCCGTGGTAGCTTTATACATAAGCGTTAAAAAAATTGAGTTGCGGCAACGAAGTGGTTTAAGAACGTTTGCTAATCTGGAGCTCCCAGTTGAAATCCCAGCATAGCAGAGGCTTTTTATCCGATCATCTTCAATATTCCGATCCGATATCAATATTTTTACCCGATCATATCTGATATATTTTATACAATATTCAGGGCTGCCCTAGGTTCACTCAGTCTTATTTCCAAATGAGATCAGTATTAACTGGCACTGTTAAGAGTAAATATTGGATATAAATATCCGGTTGAAGACGCTTGCCACGCCATCTTGCTCCACTTTCAATGTCATAATAAGACCATCTAGAAAAACTATATACGAGCTGTTCAGAGGATGAGACAGCAAAAATGGAAGCATTCCTAACACCCTTTAACTCGAGTAGATTAGAACCTGAGTACTTACGTACAAAGTAAGGTAACCCCTAATCAGCAAGTCTTGTTTAAAATATTTGGTGAGGTTGTCGTTCGCGGTCATCACATACGGTTATTTCAATTTTAAAGAGCGGATGTATCAATACATATATGAGATACAGAGAATATCTGAAACATTCTAAATAATTATCCCTATATTTTGGCGGAAGAGATCGATTTATAAGTGCAATGCACAGCAAATACAATAGCGTTTTAACCAAAAGAATATAACAAAAAAATATATTATTTCAGTAACACTTCTCATCAACAGTTGTTGTAATAAATTCCGCTCCTTCTCATTCAACCAGTAAAACAAATCCATCTCCAAAACCCCCCGATTCAGAACCAAATAAAGTAGCGTGGAAATGAATCAACGAATCAACAAACAACCGTAATGCTGTATCGTCGTGACAAGCGAGGCAATCGGCGCAAGCAACGCAATCGGCGCAAGCAACGCAATCGGCGCAAGCAACGCAATCGGCGCAAGCAACGCAATCGGCGCAAGCAACGCAATCGGCGCAAGCAACGCAATCGGCGAAAACAACGCAATCGGCGCAAGCAACGCAGGCAATATTTTTCTGTTTCATTCGCGCTCTAATGACGCGTCGTGCGGACGGTTGGCGCTGGCATCAGAGATGATCACTGCTCATTTTTCGTGGGAAGCCGCAGTGGCCTTCTGGGAGGGGAATGACCTCTCGTTTTCTGCCTTCCGTAGCGTTTCATTTGGCAGCGAGGCGCGATGCAGTCTAGCCATGTCATTCATTAGATTGATTATTTTGTGTGCTACAAAAAAGAATCCCTCCAGATTTCCCCAAAGGACAATTCCCCCCACCTTAAACCAATACCATTACTCCCTCAATCCCATATAAATATTTCCCTAAACAACTAAAAATTCCATTCCCGCACTGCTAGATGGTTGAAGAGGATCCCAGGGGGGACACCTCCTTATTTGTAATAATTTAATCATGTATATGTACTAGTGTAAAAACTTTATGAAATATTCAGTAAAGTGGTTAACCCACTGCACCAGAAAAATAATAATAAAAAAATTTTTGTGTGCGGAGCATTTATGCTCGACAACGACCTCATTGGTTGTGTGCGTGGTGTGTTATTTCCCGGGCGGGGCGATGTTTACCCGAGCTGAGGGGTGAGATCAGGCGCTCACATACACGTCCGTTCAAGGACTTTCCCCTTTCAAGTATCCTCCTCATCCGGGCTCTCCGTTAGCCGGATTGATTGATTGTTGATTTGTTCTTTTTTCCCGGGGTTTCCCAATATTTGAATTAGTCCCGTTAGTGTGTGCATGTTTTTCTCGGAGATGGCGGTGATCATCCCCCCGCTGGATGGTGAGATCCGGCGCCGACCTATCGTCGGCTGGGTTTCCCCTAACCAGGATTTCCCACCAGCGGACACCGCCCAGCCGGACAAGCTCTATGCTCCCGACCGGTCTCCGAATATGTGGTAGTGTAGTGCTTTTGGGTTAAGGGGTGTGTTTTTGTGTGTGTGTGGTGTGTTTTTTGTTTTAGGAGGATAGGAAAAGGGAAATAGGACAGATCGCGCCGCGTCGGGGACCCCGAACCTGCACCTCCGGTCAGAGGCGCTGCAGTGACATCAGTTGATGCACTGAGCTACCGCCCCCGGTCCGTTGCGAACAAGCTCTAAATTCCATCTGGTCTCCATCATAAGTGATGGTATAGTGCAACTAAGCGTATGGGGTGATGAAAGGGCAAGCATAGAAGGCAAGATCGCGCGCAGGTCGAGCCCCATTTTTAGGTACTACTCCGGTATTCGTCTGGTATTTATTGGAGAAACCTCCCGGGAAAAAAACCCATCAGAGGATCTGGACAGTAGAATCTTCCGCAGATGGGTTCTATTTGGGTATCGAGCTACCGTCAAAAACCTATCAAAAACACCATCTCCCTAAAAAACCATCGTCCCAAAACTAAATTTTTTCTACTATAGTTGTGTAACACACAATTGTACGGCACATCGCTCATTTTCTGTAACACTAAACGTAAAGACAATATTCATTGAGATAACTAAAAAAGAAAACACTCTATAGCACGGACCTGGGGCGCGGCTGCGAGCGGGCGCCCGTCGAGGCGGTCCGCGCCTCGCCCCTAGGGTCGGCGTGCGCGCGTCGTGGGGCGTCCTCCGAGGCGCACTCGGCGCGCGCGGGCGCAAACATCCACTGGCCTTCGGGGGGAGTCAAGGAGATCGCCGCCCGCCCGCCGCGCGTATGGCAACACGTGACAGATTGTGCTGCAAATGGGAAGCGGCGGGGGAGGAGGTATGCGCCGGCGGAGAGAGCAAAGAACAGGACGGTCGGATGAGGTCAATTGGCAATTGTTTGATTTTGAACGCTGCTCATGTTCCTGAGAGCAAAATAAATTTTCGACCGGCGTTTCTTTGGTTTTTTAGCGTTATTTCATGTCGGCTATTATTTTGGTTCAACCTGTCAAATGCTGTTTGAGAGTGATTTATGCTGATTAAATTGTGGATTGTAATATCTTGAATGAGTCATGGCGATAATTTTAAATTTAGGTCTTTGGTTACTGCAATATTTACCACTCTAGTGATCTTCTCTTAAAGGGGAGACAATCTCCAAGATGACCTAAATCTCCTAATGTCTTGGTTCAATGATTGGAAATGAAAATAAATCCCCAAAATCTCAAGCAAAAGTTTCTCCTTAAAACGGATTCTTCCACATATCCCTGAGTAATTTAACCATGCAGTTAATGGCTTCCAAATAATCTCCTGTTAAAAATCTTGGACTCAAATAGATCCAAATTAACCTGAAAAACACATAACATCAATAGCTTATAACAACATAAAAATATTAAAAATTGTATCCATTCATAAAAAGAAAATCAAATTATCAATAGACTCAGCATTAATAATATTTAAATACATTATACGACTTTCAATGACCTACGCCTGCCCAATTTGGGAGGGCCGCTAAAATAATCTTCAAAAACTGGAAGTATTGCAAATAAATTTTTAAGAAATGTTTTAAAACTCCAGGTATATCACAAATGATCAAATTTAAAGAATTATCCATAGAACCTCTGAAAACTTGGATTTTTAAAAATTTCTTCTAATTTCTACTCTTCTCTTTCATCTTGCACAGCCACTCCCTTGTACACTCCTAGGTAAGTCAAGAAATTTTTCCACGAATAAAATCAAGATATTCTAAAGACATACTACATCCTCCTTAAATTTGCTGTAAATCGGTTCCCAAAATTTCTAAATTAAATATTTATGTTTTTATTTATTTATTTATTTTTTTACGTCAAAAAACAGTTAAAACTGCGATGACGTGCTATGGGGGAAAAATGAATTGTGCACATTTTCAAATTTTGTGATCCCTACACTAAATCCCTATACTACTTAAATTTGAATTTGAAAGGGGGAAAAAAACAAAAACTCTCATGTAGTAAAATCTATTTTCAGGGTAAATAACAATAAATTTTTAATTTTGAAAGAAAAAACAAAAACACCCCCCATGTAATAAAATCTATTTTCAAAGGGTAAATATGCAAAACATTTTGGCTCTTATTCTTCCGCCCGGGCAACATGGAAAGATAATTTGAATAATTGTATTTCCCCCTGAATTCTAGAAGACGTGACAGAAAATGAAGTTCATTTTAATCCAAATATTGATGCATTTTCTGAAGGACCATTCCTGGTATCCTTAGTTGTTATTGTTTGTATTTTAAATATTACTGTCTTCTACCATTGTTCATGCATGATGAAATGTAATTACAACAAAATTGTATATTATGTCTCATAAAAAACCCCCGAAAGACTTAGTAATATCGAACAAGGAAATAAAAAACGATTTAGAAAAGGCCTTTGCGGTCGGTGAAGAACAAGGCGAACTTTAATTTATAATTCATGCTTATATTAGAATTTTTTCTAAAGGGCCCAAAGCTTGTTATTTATTTTTTTACCTATTCAATATTTTATTGGCATGCTTATAATTAAAGAATTGTTTCTAAGGGCCGTATTTTCATGAAACATAGTTTTCAAGGAAAGTATTCGTATTTGGCCTAGTCGTTCAAGATAGGATTCAGATATCTTTTTCGGATACCTTTTAACATAGAGCAATTTTGAACATAAACATTGTTTGGTAGCATAATGTAAGGACGTCTTCTATATGAATTGAAACGTAAAACTACTGCCAGAAATTTAGATGATATTGATGAAATTTATATTTTAATTTTAGAAATAAATTCTTCAATTGATGAAAGAAGTTGTAACTGTGTATAGTGGTGTTGAGTTTACACGACTTTCAAACCAAGAAGAGAAAACATGTTATTAAAAATCAATTAAATTCTTCTGCAAATACCTTCTTTACATTTTGGTATCCTACACTATTCCAAAAGCATTATCCCAAAACGTATTCTTGAACACAGATTTTAAAGGAAACTGTTTCAAGTGCACTATAAAAATATGGAATGTTTTAGAATAATGCGAATAATACAATACTGCGATAAAATAAGCAACTTCTGTAAAAATCGAACTTTCTAAATCGTGATTTTTTTATTTCTAAATAAACTCGTTTTTCATTGAAGAGTGTAGAGCGAAGTAGTTCACGCCGTCTTTCAAATGCCTCCAAATCTCTAGAGCGGCACACTCGAAGGAGTTTCCATGCAGTGCACGAAGCCCGCTTTTCTGTGCATCTTTCCCTCTGGTCCGAACGAAGCCGTAGACCGTCATTTACATTAGCACCCTAAGCTGCTCCATGGCTCATAAAAACTTCTAAAAGAAATAAAGAAACGCAATTTAATTTCTTAATTCCGGGGAGAGTGGCTGCACTCGTAAATTTCTCCAGACGCTTCACTGCAGTGTCATTAAGAAAATGTCAGCGATTCATTCGCCAGCGGTACTTACTTTGCTAAGATTTACTTTTGTTCATTAGACATGTCATGGTTTAGTGCATTTGTGGTTTATATCAATACAGTACATTTTTTCAAAAAGAGCTTGGTTTTAAAACACATCCCGCGTACTAAATAATTTTAATTAACAATATTTTTCCTTAGTATAATATTTCAATTATGTGTTTTGTTTGCTTAAATTTATTACATTTTTAATGTGACCAGTCATAATAGTAAGGAAATAGCACTATTCAAAAATTACTATATAGGATGAGTCACGTAACTTTAGCACCTCCTGTAACTTTTGAACGGTTGAAGTTATTGCAGTGCCGGTTTCAGGAAAGTGCATGAGGAAATTGGGATAATTGATTCGTGTATTCATTTATATTTTATCACTTGCATTTTACGATATATTTAATGTAATTTTTTTTTTCAAATGGAACTATACATATTTTTTAGTCTATAATGACGAGCGTAAAAAGACGAATTGAATAAAATACATATTGTCATATGTTAGACAAGCATTTTTGGAGTAATTTTGATTTTTTGCACCTCGTATTTAACGGATATTTTGAATGTAACAGTTAACCACGTAAGGTCACGCGGCGTCCACCAGCAAACGCGCGTTCGGGGAGGGAAGGGATCTCAGTATTCGAAGATACGAAACATATTCCAAATAGTCACACTATTGCGTTTATCCTGAACTCAGCTTTCCATCCTTCCGCATTTTCAGATTTTTTGTTTTACATAATTATTGAAGAATTGAAAATACGGATTTGTCATATGTAGTATGTATTGAAATAAGAATGTTTGTTATTTCAACTTCATTAAAAAAGGTGTCATACCATACGATATTAATGGAATCTTGGAAACGAAACACTATAAGAATAAATTATTAAGACTGTACAAAGAAAATTACATATTTTCAGCAAATAGTTTTTTGTTAATGAGAATATAATCATATCTTAGAAAAGAAAATATGCAGGTAGATAATGACAACAATTAGCCCTATGTTTCTACCCTTAATTTATTATTATACACTTATTAACATTAAAATCGTTTGCTCAAAATGTGCAATATTCTTTTATACTTATAAAAATATATAACTATTTTATTACAATATATACTTATTACAAAACATGATTTCCAATTCTTCAATTCCTTCAATCGAAGAAAGACAAAAAATCTGAAAATACTAAGGGATGGAAAGCAGAGTTCAGAAAAAATTGCAACAGTTTTTTGAATATTTGGAGCATGTTTCGTATCATAAAAGATTAAAAATCAGCTTCCCTTCCGACGCGCATTTGCTGTGAGCGTTTCATGATCCTGTGAGGAATGTTACATTTAAATATTGTTAAACACGAGTCACAGCAAAAATCCTTTACGCTTCATGATAGATTAAAAAATAGTATTGTTCTATTGAAAAAAAAATACCTTAAATATCTTATAAAATGCGAGTAATAAAATATAAATGAATACAAGTATCAATTAGCCTCATTCCCTCGTGTACTTTCGTGATAACTGCATTGAAGTAAATTTAACCGTTCAAAAGTTACAGGAGTAAAGTAATGTTACACGACTCATCCCGCATATTATGTGTAGGGTTACAGATACTTTCTCGATTTGTTGGTAACCGTTACGTACATTATAAAATTGCACTTTCTATCCCTAAAACTTCTGCCATCACTTGCAAAACGATATTTTAAGTCAAAAGTACTAAAAAATACTAAATAATGACCTGAAATTACATCAAGATCTAGTTTTCAAAAGTATTTGGTTTTAACACATATATTGTATGTCTTTCTTTAATATGTATAGGACAGTTTGGCAAAAAGTGAACTTCCGCCAAATGTACAAAGTCAAATTTACGGTAAACTACTAATATTTTCAAAAAATTCTACATTAATAGAGTTCAAAATCTAATAGCATTAACAAGGAAAATGAAGGCAATATTACATTGCCAAAGAAATCTCCAGCTTTTCAATTGAATGTTGAAGTGATATGAAAATAAGACCCATATCACATTACTAAGTAAACATTGCTCTATTAGAGAAAACAATTGAAAGAAAAAAAATGGAGCTGTTTTTAATAAAATGTTAGCGTATCACGATATCACTCAAAATTCTGCAAACACATTTTTAAAATTTAAAAATATGAAATAATATAATTTTCATGAAAGAATTTCATTACAAAAAAAATGTTTATATTCAATGATGTATTAGGTGTACTAGTTGATCCAAGAAATTTTAAACCTTGCAATTTTCAAAATTACAGGGGTTTTATTAATGCAGGATATGTCTATTTTTAGTTTTAGCCACAGTTAAATGTAAGACTACGAGATAGGTGTAAAACAGAAAATGGAGAACAATAATCAGGACGGAGAAAAAGAATGATAGAAAAAGACGAAAAATGAAAAAGGATGACGAAAGGTTTAGCAAAATTGAAAGGAGGTCCAAAAAACGACTGGTAAGTAAAATACCATAAGAAAAAATAAGGGGGAGTAAGAAGATAAAGGATTGTAGGAAAAGACAAAGAGGAACGAAAAAAATAACTCTGGAGGAAAAATTGCAGGAATAAAAAACAATGCAGTATGAGAAAAAGATGCACGGAAAGAAAAAGACGGCGAGGCAAAAGAAGCAAGTGCTGGAGAGGGGTTGTTAAAAAAAAAGCGTCTTGAGCACAGCGCGCGAGAGACAGGGAGGGGCACGGGCGGCGCACACGAGGGCGCGCCGGGCGCAGTCGGGTTCCCCCCCCGCCCCGCCCCCCACCCCCGCCCCGCCCGGCCCACCAAACAGCGCCACGCCTGGAGTCCTGGACCATACCGCGAGGCGGCCGCACTGCGCGAAGAGGCTGTAAGCGCGCATACGGGCAGACAAAATTTTGGAAGATAATTTAAGACTCAGTAGAACAAAGGACTATCCACTGCTTTTTATAAAAATAAATTAATTGCGTTAAATTTAACTTCAAATATGATGGTTTTAGTGTAATGTGTTATTTACAACCAATATGGATTATATGCAATATAATGGGTTTAAAAGATTTGCTTGAAATGATTGAAGGCGTTGTCATTGTCAACAATAGTAATTGTCAACAATACTATTGTTGACAATGACAACGCCTTCAATCATTTCAATTATGTAAATGTCAACTACACCTCACCACTGAATCAATATACTTAAGTAGTGCTGCTACTAATGGCACAGACTTTCTCGTATTCGTTTTCTATTTTCTTTGGTCTGGACTAGCTATTCGGATTTGCCACATATTCTTGCCAATGCCATCTATTGCCGCCAAAATACATTTTTTTTACATTTTCTCAACTTTTCGGTTTCCTAATACTAGAACCGAAATATTACTTTAATGATATTAAATAAGAGTAAAAACTCATCATAAATTACAATTCCACTGTTTAAGATGACATAAAATTAATTTTGCTGTATTCTTTGTTGTTGTTTATTAAAAGAAAGACAAAAATTTAATTGTTTTGATATCTGTTTCATGCTATGAATATGCAAATTTACAGCAATTTGTATGAATTATTGCATTTGTGAGCGAAAGTGCTTTAAATAACTTCAAATAAGGTTTTTCGAAAACACAAAAGATTCCTGTGAAAAAGAGCTTATAATTTCGCATTTATTCTAGAGCTTAAACGATATTTTCTTAAAAACGGCTTCTAATTTTTATACACAAAAATTTACATATATGAGGAAGTTTACTCTTCTTTAATATTCTAAAAGTAGTATTTCAAATCTACCGCTAGGCAACCGAAAAATTCAGAAAAAAATCAAAAAATGTACTTTGGGTGGTGTTATATAGCAGCTGGCAAGAGGATGGGGCAAGTATGAATAGCTAGCCCAGACTAAAGACATCATAAAACTAATACGAGAAAGTCTGCGCCATTCGGGAGCCTCGATGACTAGTCTCTCCCATAGATGACTAGTTCCTCACGTCCTTAATATTAGCATTAGCGTCGATTTGTTCACATTATTGTATTTATAAGTACATGTGCTTTAAATAACGTTATTTAAAGTTTCTCGGAAAACTCTGTTTTCTGTGAAACTGAGCTCAAAATTCCGCATTTTGAGGCATGCTCAAATTTTTCATTTTGAAGCTCCAAATTTTTTTTCTCTAATCTTTCCAACGGATACTACTAATTCTTTTGTTTGTCAAAAATTACACAATTGTAATGTTTTTGAAATATGTCTCACGCCGTTAATAGCACCGTTCAGAAATTTGTAAACACCATTACATTTCGGAGTTGATGTGCTTCAAATTACTTTAATGAAGTTTTTAAAAAAAGTAAACATTTTCTGAGAAAAAGAGCTTCAAATTGCGCATTTACAGTAATGCTTAAACGACATTTTCTTATAAGCGGCTTCAAAGTTTTCAGTGAAACGTGTAGGCCATTTGGGGCGACGTTTTACTCTTCTTTAATATTTCTTAAAGTACTATTTCGGTTCTACTATTAGGAAACGGAAAAATTGTGGAAAAAAAGTACTTTGGGCAGCGATAGATGGCAGCTGGCATGAGTAAGTTGCAAATGCGAATCGCCAGCCCAGACCAATGAAAATGAAGAAAGTAATACGAGAAAGTCTGCTATTCTGTAGCACCGCTGGTTTAGCGTTGAATTTGATTTATAATACAATTTACTTAAATAACATTTTAGTCGTATCTTCATCTAGAAAATGACCTTAAAACCGAATTTATGGTTTATAATTGTTTTGATGCATCAATTGAATATTTTGCAGCTTATACAGTATCTTCCGGTAGGACTATGCAACATTTTGTAAACATGACTGGAAATTGATTTCGTAGATTTCAATATTTTTAAAAGAAAACTATTGCACTTACACATATTTAATGAACTGAAAAAAAATCAGTTTACTGGGTTTTGTGTAATACTCTTACTGGATACTACACATTCTCAGTGAAGCAACAGATAAACTTTCCATTCTACTAGTAGCAATAACAGGTGCACTAATTAAATTCTTAATTCGCTTTGTTTTCAGCATTCTGGATACTGTAGCAAAAATTGACAGATTTGCCACAACAGTTTCTTAATTCCGATAATGTAAATTAAAGGTACTAACAAACCTTGCATTCACTCCGATGCTTTCAGTGGGGCCGCAGAGTTTCTCTCGTCCTGACGGCAGATAATCGTGACACGTACCAAACCCTTGTGCGTAAAGTCCATTGCGTTCACTCTCAATTCTCGGCTGCTACTGCCGTGTCATTTCTACTTTTCAAGGAGGGAAAGAGGGGAAGGGAGGGGAGGGGAAGGGAAGGGAGAAGTGATCTGAAGATAACAGGAGTAGTGCGCGAGTTTATAGAAAATGAATACGCCTTTTATTTAGATTAGCGTTTATCAATGGATGAAACAATAATAAAAATTCTTATTTTCGAGTAATTTTGAGTCAATTCCAATTAAATGATGACAACATGTTTAGAATGATATTTTATTATATTTAGTTCAATACACTCCTGGCATTTTAAAAAAAGTAAATAAAATTAATTTAATTATAAAAATACTACTCGATACTTATAGAATAAATTAACACCACACAACGCTGGGTCTGAAGAAATAATATATTGCCACGCTCGTGTGTGACAAGCACGCAGTCCCTGGCTGAATGTGGTTTGTTATTTCTTCCAGATCGCACAGTCACATTCTCGTAGCAATAGACTACAAAATCCACGAACTTACGTTTTGCATATTTCGTTGAGTTCTGTACTTAACTAAAAGACATTCATATGTTTATACGCCCAGTTTTTCAAATGTTTATGTTTCGTAACATTTTCTGTACTTGTGAACACTACGCAATGATCTTTCCAGCTGTATGGTGTGGTACGTGTACTTGCTTGAGCTAATCAGTCATTGCATTTGTCTTCCATCTCCCCGCCCAGCCCGCCTCAATAGGATAACGCGGCTGGCACCTCAAGCGGCCTTATTTGAAGTTATCAAAGAAATTGAATTTGACCATTTCTGTTCAATGCTCAATCTCAATTCTGAAGAGCCGCTATTGCTGCTATGTAGTATACGATCACGTTGTTAATTGGTACTCCCAAGAAATAGAGACATCAAGTTCTATCATTCGTTTCATCGGTGGACGTTACATCAGTTAAAAATGGATGGATTACAAATTCATTTTTAATCATCATACGTGTAATTTTTTGTCGCAAAATTCTTTATTTCGTTATGACTAATATTTTATAAACGATAATTCCTGAATGCAGATTTTCAAATGGATATTTTACAATATTCATGAATTCGTTAAGGTTATGAAACTAGTTTGCTAAAACTGTAAAAGTCATCTAATGCATCAATTGGTTTCCTGAGTTTCTCTGATCTCTATCATGATTACGATTCGTATGTCGAATCAGTACCCTATTCAACGGGCCACAGACCATCCGGGATTTTCCTTTTCCATACTTTGGACCGGCCAATGTATTCATCCCCGTCCAAAATGGCCTATTCCCCACTGATCAATGAAAAGCCCAGACAGTTGGAAATCCACGATCCATCCCATAAAAAAGCGAGCTCCCCGAGACACTATGGTCAAAATAATTTTAACACCACTGTAAATTGTAAATGTTCAAGGACGTATCTCCAAATTAGAATTTAAAACGCATCGACATACAAATATTTTGTCGAGTTCAGTAGGAATTTGTTTTAAATATTCGCGTCGTGCGCGTCTTATACGCGTGCGTGAGCTCTTTTTCAGACCACTGTGCGCGGGGGGCGGGGCGGTGAGGGGCGGGGCGGGGCGCGACGTGCCGACCGCGCCCCAGGCGCTTTATTGCCGGCTTAGCGCGCCCCGCGTGCCGCGCCCCGACACGGCTTTCCCATCCGCGAGGCGGCGACGGGGTGCGGTGGAGCGGGGGAAGGGGGAGGGTGGGGTGGGAAGGATGTGAGGGGGGCCGCGCGCGAGCGGAATTGTGGGCCGCGGCCGCGCGCCGCCGCTGGCCCTTCACCTCTGACCCCGACCCTTCGCCCTTGGGCAGAGGCCCTTTGCGGGGCCACGCCACGCCCGCCCCGCCCTGCCCTGCCTCGCCCCGCCCTCCTGCCGATGCACGCCGGCGAGGAGCATCCCTCGCGAAGCTGTGGGAGTTTTGCGACTGCATCGCGCTGCGTGCCGCGCTCCCTTGCTAGTTTTTCGCAACGAAATTATCACCCTTTATTTTTTTTAACCTCTGTATCAAACGTATACTTTTCTCCACAATTTATTATGTAAACTATTGCATACTATTGCAGTGTTTATTGCTTGTATTTCGCATACTATAGTAAATTCAAAGTCAATAATAGTCGGCGAAATGCAGAACAGGTGGAAGGTCGCATGTCTCGACAATATAGTTCTTTTACTTTCAAAATGTTCTCTATGTAATTCATGAATGACTATGCTATACATTAATGGAATATTAAACGTAATGTATTTATCAGTTGTTTTACACGCTGATGGACGTACTATGTGTGTTAGTGAGTTATTTTGAAAGCAACCGATGAAATGTAGTATTTACATTTGAGAGTTGGATTAATCCGTCTTTTTCCAGCTAGCGGTATTTCCAGGTCCGGTCCCTGTTTTTATTTATTATTCACGACTGGAAATAAGAGATACATGTGGCGAAGAAGACGTATTCCCTTTACCGTGTCCAGCATACTCGCCCGGCCTGAGCTTTTCTTTCGTCTCACAGCCATAGAATCCGAGACGATCGTACTGAAAATCTACAGCTATATTTGCCCCGAGCGGGAATCGAGACCGAGATTGCATTATGGAAAACTAGTACGCTGTTTACGAGCCACCCGAAGGGAAAAGGAAAAAAAAATCTAGATCATAGTTCATGGTAAATGTCGTAACTATTTCAGTCGTTAGTTCACGTATGCGCTATTCTGATTGCGGCAGGCATTAATACAACGGTCCTTACGCTCGGGCACACCGATTCGCAGGTCGCAGCAAAGTGACAGAATTGATTCAGTGGTGAGTTGTAGTTGACATTTACATAATTGAAATGATTGAAGGCGTTGTCATTGTCAACAATAGTATTTATTTCAATAATACTGATATCACATCAGTGATTCAATAGTCACTGATGATGATGGCTAAGCCATCGAAAGCTGCTATTATTGAAATAAATACTATTGTTGGCAATGACAACGCCTTCAATCATTTCAATGACAGAATTGCTTGATGTTTTGAGCGTATGAGAGTTCTATCTAGAACAGGCGCGTAAAACCGCGCCCGCACAAATACGTTGCCCGCCTGGGAAGCCTGGCGCTCCTATGGACACGGACAACTTCCCCTGACTCCGCACTCATTTCTCCTTAAAATCCAGAAAGGGATGTACATGCGCAAACTGAAGCGGTGCGAGGCGGTGAATAACGGCTTCATACGGAAATATGTTTGCCATATTTTTACTATCAAATAACACAATTGTATTTTGTTGACATTCTTCACTACTTTTATTTTTTATAAACCTTAAATTTAATTCTTTCCGTTTTTGTTTTGTGTTGTGATATTACATCATTAAGATATTTATTGAATTTAGGAATAACGTGAAATAAATTAACAAGTTTCTATTTGTTAACAATATTATGGCTAGCGGGTGGACAGCGTTTTTAAGAGACAATAATACTTGTATGTTAAATCTTCTAACCTGAACGTGGAAACTTCATGCTTTTATATCACTCTTAAGTAAATAGGATTACAAAATTGAGAAGCTTTTGATTTTTTTTATTTGACTATAAATTGAGACTTTGATATCGGACTGATTATTATATCATTTAAATGGATCATTCTTTGCCTCACAGAGAAAATAGAAATTAATATCCCTAAATTTGTTACAATAACTGTCAAGTAACGTCACCCAAAGACTTTCATGGACCTGGTATCCACTGACGTACCGCTATTCCGTAGCATTTGTACAACCCTTGCATTTAAATCTCGTGCCAATTTCTCTAGACGCAATGCTCGCAAGCGCCTGTAAGCTTGTTATCTTGCCCGCGACCTTGGCATGCCAGATCTAGAATTAAATCCGTAGTCGGACTGCTCCGCTCAGAGGTTTCCGTTATCACTTCCTGGCATATACCCGAGTAGCACACAAAAGAAGGGGCCACTGACCGCCAGCAATCTTATTTTTCCTCCCCATTGACACGCTCCATCGCGAAGTAGAACTATATATCTTCATTAATGGTATGCCTCGCCTAGAAAGTCACTAGAGTTCAATAGCGGAAGAGTAAAGGACAATAATTGTTGCATTCTGAGTGGTTACAAAAATCATGCATTTCAAATATGCTCGCACGGCGGAAAAAGCGTTATCGCGGAGCTTGTGGAGATTCGTGATTATTCACTTTCGTTCTTTATTTTTAGTCCTCGTAACATGGAAAAAAGTAAATTCTCTTAATTAAATATTTTTGTTGCAAAATTTATTTCAAGGATGTTGCGTTGTAAAACAAACGACATTTAACTCCAAACTAGTCTTGCACGTATGAAACTGCTTAAGTCAACGCAAAAATTATGTATATTTTTCTCCAAATCAACGCTATAAGTTTAATAAGGAACTTACATGTAAAGTTAAAACTAGGTTTAATAATTGTGGTTTATCTCTGGTCCTGAACGCTAGGATGTCATCTAAATCCGTTGACTGGCTGTTAGTGCGGTCCGTTAACGATGCGAAACGGTTAGAAGAACTTGCAGGTTCACGCAAGGCATTGGCGTTTACCATACAACTTATCCTTTTCTGCGTCGCCTTGAGCTTCTTGGTCGTTTTCGTGGATTATGGAGTGAGTGTGGAGTCAGGCGTCTGTGAAACAAAGGAGGGAATTAGGATACGCACGAAAATATAAGCACCGTTTAAGAGAGAAACGTGATATATTTGAAAGGAACTGAATAAGAAAGCAACGAACAGAGTGCCCTGGAAGTTGGTGCAGTGCGGAATAATCACTGATGCCCCATCTGTCCCTAGCACATGCTGCTTCGCTCCAGGTCACTTGAGTGACGCCTGCGACAGTAGTCGCCGCAGAGCCGCAAGGCCGGCGGCGCTCGTGTCGCGGCCAACCGAGGCGTCGCGGAAGAGTGTAGGGGGGCGGGACAGGGGGCGTGGTCGAGGACGAAGTGCGCTCGAGGCGCTGCCCCACCGCTCTCCGGCAATTACGCGCCCCGGCTTGAGAAGTGGCTCTTCGGGGGCGCCGCGCAGCGCCGCCTCGCCAGTGCGAGGGTGCGGGAGAGAACGGGGATGGGGGCGAGGGGAGCGAGGGCGGGGACGAGGACGATGTCGGGGACGAGGGCGATGGCGGGCGAGAGTGAGGAAGAGGGAAAGGGAGGGGGCGAGGGCGGGAGCAGGGGCAAGGGCGGGGCGACGGCGGGCACGGAGGTGGGGGAGCGAGCAAGGGCCGTGGTGGGGGCGGGGGTGAAGGCGGGGGGAGGATGGGGGCAGTGGCGAGAGCGAGGGCGGGGGTGGGGGTGGGGGCGGGCACGAGGGCAAAGGCTAGGAGCAGTGGCGAGGGCGAGGTAGGGACGAGGGCGGGACGGGAACGAGAGCGAGGTCGAGGGAAGGAAACAAGGGCGAAGGCGAAGCAAGGGGGGCGGGCAGGATGGGGGCGAGGGCGGGGCGAGGGCGGGGCGGGGCGGGGAGCGAGGCGAGCGGGGCAGGGCAGGGGGGGCGAGGGCGAGGACGAGGGCGTAGACGAGGGTAAAGACGTGGGCGACGCTGCCCGCACCATGGCCGCCCACCGCCCTCGCCCTGTGGTTGGGTGCGCTCAGGTACTCCGAGGCCAAGTTCTCCCACCTGAACTTTGGTCGCGAAAGCATTCGGCGCGTTTGCGTTTGTAGTTGCGAGTCGGGCGCTCGTAGGTTCTAGCTTAGAGACCCGTAGTTGGCAGGACGTTGTTTTGAAACATTGCGAAAAGTTAGTTATTTATGGAACTACGAAACAGAAGTACTGTGTTGTACTATTCCAAGATAAAATATATCTGAATAGCAAATTCCTTGAAAAAGGATTATCATTTCAAAAGTTTATTAGAACAGACATTATATAAATACAAATTGATTTTTTATTTTATTTACTTTGGGAGGTGCTGTCCTATTGTAGTAAAACCACTTCAAACTTTTAAAAACAAAATACTTCGTAAAGCAGCAAAATCACCTTGGTTCGTTTCTAATAATCTGTTTCCTAGAGAATTTGAACAATCCACAGTAGCCCAATTCACTTCTTAACTCTTCTAAATATTTTTCCCAACCTTAATATGTTTTCCCAAGTAATTCCCGTCTTGAAAAATACTATGTCTAAAGAATAGTGTAATCCAGATTCTCAAGGGTAAATTTACACACCTTAATAACATGTTTTCCTCTTCTAATGTAAAGATATTAAATCCTAACCCTGTACCATTCCTCCAAATCACCCCAATCACATAATACCTAAATTGAAATTGTGGACTACGGAGGGAATTGTTTTGCTCTTATTAGGCCTAACACTATGTTAGCTACATATTACTAATATCAAAACACTTCTGTAAATCACTTATACACTGAATGAGAAAATTGTTTAATAAAAAATATTTATTTCTTTGTTAATATTATTTACTTATCTGTCCTTTTTATTTATTTACTTATTATTTTTATTTACTTACGTTTATTTTTTGTTTATTTACTTTATTTATTTATTACCCAGATACATACTGATTACCTATATGCAGCTGGGTCATGGGTAGAAACTGACACAAGGGGAAATCTGGAGGTCAGATTGCCTGATTGATTATTTCATTGTTTTCTCCGATTCATTCTAAGAAGATATGGGAGCAACTCCTTAAACAATGGACCATGAACCGAGTGCGATACAAACGCCTCATTCTCTTCCCTCTGTTATAAAGCTGAGTGGAAAAGAGGGCATCGACACGAATGTCTATCAATTCATCATCGAAAATAAAGTTATTCAACGTCGACAGAGTGTAAAATATTCATTCCCCCCCCCCAGTCCTTAATATACGAGATCAGAAATAAAAATGCTTAGTTGACTGAAAGGTGAACTATTATACATTTAAAAATTTTGTTTTATTTTTTATAAAGTGGCATGTTAAGAACTAGTAACAAGTAACACGTTATGTGAAGAGCACTTGCGCAACACATAGTCAATATGAATGAAGGTTACGATCTGAAGGTAGTCGGAATTTGATGATTCAATGGATAAATCTTCTCTACCCAAATTTGAGTTTATTTTAAAGGATACTTACGTTTCTGTTGGCAAGAGGAAAGATTACAAAACTCATAAGGGCATGAGAAAAAACCTTAACCCCCAGAGATGACGTACCCAATTCAAGGATAAAACGGAGATGTTCGATTTCCGCGCTAAATGGCGTTTGCTGCAAATTATCGCAAAGTACAGAACATATGTTTTTTGTAATATACCTTCCATTCACTTTCAAAAACAAGTATTCGTAACAGATACATCTATGTTACACATTTGAGGAGAAAACATTCAAAAGGTGACATGTTCACTTCACTCTTTTTCAAAAAAAAATGAAAAAATACAGTAGAAATTTTACATTTTCCAACACCGCTTTTAACTCTACGAAAAGACTACTATTTAATATATTGTATAACATCTCACTTTTTTAAAAATAAAATCCTAGGTATAAACGACAGAACAACTCAATTTTTGCTAAATGGGCATATCATCTTTTTCTATTCCCATTGTATAATGCTGTCATTTGATGGCTGCTACCGGTTGGATAATGATACTCATTACGATACACATTTCATACAGGTTCACATTATGATACAGTTCTTGACCAATCCCAAAGATGTTTACAAACCAAGTATTGACACTTAATTGCCCATTGTGAATCGTTTTAGTAAATATTACGTTCGCTTGTGTACATTAAAATTGTATTTGATATTACATTATACTTGACGGTTTTAATTTATATTACTCTTGGTATTTTTCGTGTAGTATTATTTAAAATAAATTGGATCGTAATTTCACTTTGATCCTAGCGCAGTACTCCCTCGCAGGCGGACTGGTAACCCCAGCCACCTGCGACAGTGTGCGAAGGTAGCTGTCCGCTAGGTGGCCTTTGGTGAATTCTGTATGTCAACTCCTACGAAATGTTTCAATGTAAAAGTTTAACTTATAAAAGTCGTAAAAATGTACCGTATGAAACTCGCTCATACCTAGCTCGTATCGTAATATCACACTCATGTATTAATACTCGTCACTACATCATCGTTTCATAATTTCATAATGTACTATTTGAATGTTCTCTCCTCATTTGTAACGCACGCGAAATTGGGAAGAAAACTATGCAGTCTCCAGTTGCGTGAGAGGTGAATATGATACCCAGGAACTTGAAAGAAAGCAATGAAATAGTTTCGATTTTTACTGCAAAGTGCAAATCATTGATTGTTTTCATCCGCCCATTCTTATACTCCGTATATCGACTGAATTCTCACTATCAGTGTGCCACTACGTACGTCATTTCTGCCTTCTTGCGACAGCAAGACACCCTCGAAGAATGCACCTGCCATAAAATATATTGTGTTAAGTTGTAAAACAATACGGTTCGTATATTCTTTATATATTAAAAAGTTTACTTCATATACAACACTATGTTATTGCAGTATTCGTGATTTCTTTTGTTAAAGCATTTAATTTCTTTCACGATTCTACTAGAGTACATTATTTGATGTTGTTGACCTTCTTGGAAAACTGTTTTGCGTGGTTTTGTTCAGTAGCGTTTTGGTTACCGGGAGTCACTTGTTTCTGTCTAAAAACGAGCTTTCTCGCCACACATGACGTAACCTGAAACACGCCACAATCTTCGAAAAGCAAAGCGACCGGAGTCTCTCCTCTCGACAGCCGGAGTCGTCCTGTATCCAAATCAATGCGAAACCTTTCAGATATGATCAGCGCCAAAGCCGGCAGCTCGTCCGGGGCCGCGAGGGAATCCTCCGGGCTCCGGGCGCTCTCCTCCGGTGCGCTATTTGTCGGCGCGGGCGATTACGCGCTGTCACACGCGGATTCCCTGCGATCGACCGCCGCTAAGCAGCCGCTTTCCATTCCGCGCGGCGCCGCCACCTCCGCCGCCGCCACCTCCACGCCCTCCACGGCCGCCGGAGCGGAGCCAGGGAGGATGCGGTGAAGGCTTGCAAACTGCCCTATTGGCAGCTCCTTGCTCTAGTATTCCTTGCTTGTTTTATCTGTTTATTTGTTATATGGTTTATCACAATGGGTTGAGGAAATCGCCACCTACTTACCTACTGCTTGCTATCTTAGGGCCTTGGCGTGGAACGAGGGCACGCAATATAAAGGAGGCGCGAACCCGGAACAGAGCCACGGAGGATGTGGTGAAAGCTTGCAAACTGCCCTATTGGCAGCTCCTTACTCTAGAATTTGTTGCTTGTTTTATCTGTTTATTTGTTAAATGGTTTATCGCAATGGGTTGAGAAATCGCAACCTACGTACCTACTGCTTACTATCTTCGGGCCTTGGCATGGAACGAGGGCAGGTAATATAAGGAGGCTATGCCGCGCAAACCCGGAGCGGAGCCAGGAGGAGGCGTGAAGGCTTGCAAACTGCCCTATTGGCAGCTCCTTGCTCTAGTATTCCTTGCTTGTTTTATCTGTTTATTTGTTATATGGTTTATCACAATGGGTTGAGGAAATCGCCACCTACTTACCTACTGCTTGCTATCTTAGGGCCTTGGCGTGGAACGAGGGCAGGCAATATAAAGCAGGCTATGCCGCGGCGAACCCGGAGCATAGCCATGGAGGATGTGGTGAAGGCTTGCAAACTGCCCTACTGGCAGCTCCTTACACTAGTATTCGTTGCTTGTTTTATCTGTTTATTTGTTATATGGTTTATCACAATGGGTTGAGGAAATTACCACCTACTTACCTACTGCTTACTAACTTAGAGCCTTGGCGTGGAACGAGGGCAGGCAATATAAAGGAGGGTATGCCGCAGCGAACCGGAGCAGAGCCACGTAGGATGTGGTGAAGGCTTGCAAACTCCCCTATTGGCTGCTCCTTATTCTAGTATTCCTTGCTTGTTTTATTTATTTATTTGTTATATGTTTTATCACAATGGGTTGAGGAAATCGCCACCTACTTACCTACTGCTTGCTATCTTAGGGCCTTGGCGTGGAACGAGGGCAGGCAATATAAAGCAGGCTATGCCGCGGCGAACCCGGAGCATAGCCATGGAGGATGTGGTGAAGGCTTGCAAACTGCCCTATTGGCAGCTCCTTGCTCTAGTATTCCTTGCTTGTTTTATCTGTTTATTTGTTATATGGTTTATCACAATGGGTTGAGAAATCGCCACCTACTTACCTACCGCTTACTAACTTAGAGCCTTGGCGTGGAACGAGGGCAGGCAATATAAAGCAGGCTATGCCGCGGCGAACCCGGAGCATAGCCATGGAGGATGTGGTGAAGGCTTGCAAACTGCCCTATTGGCAGCTCCTTACTCTAGTATTCCTTGCTTGTTTTATCTGTTTATTTGTTATATGGTTTATCACAATGGGTTGAGAAATCGCCACCTACTTACCTACCGCTTACTATCTTAGGTCCTTGGCGTTGAACGAGGGCAGGCAATATAAAGGAGGCTATGCCGGCAGAACCCGGAGCAGAGCCATGGAGGATGTGGTGAAGGCTTGCAAACTGCCCTATTGGCAGCTCCTTGCTCTAGTATTCCTTGCTTGTTTTATCTGTTTATTTGTTATATGGTTTATCACAATGGGTTGAGGAAATCGCCACCTACTTACCTACTGCTTGCTATCTTAGGGCCTTGGCGTGGAACGAGGGCAGGCAATATAAAGCAGGCTATGCCGCGGCGAACCCCGAGCAGAGCTACGGAGGATGTGGTGAAAGCTTGCAAACTGCCCTATTGGGTGCTCCTTATTCCAGTATTCCTTGTTTGTTTTATCTATGGTTTATCACAAATGTTTACTGTAATTTCCATCTACATAGCTACTGCTTACTAATTCAGGACCTTTGCAGAGAGTGAGGGTAGAAGATGCAGATTCTCTGCAATGGTTTTCTCGCCACCTTTGGACTTATTTGCTTGTTTATCTCCTTCTCCCTTTCATAATTTCCTTGATTGGGTAAGGGTATGGTTAAGGATTTAAGTTCCAACGGTGGCGGATTTTCGACGTTAGCTACATTGCTGGACCATATTAAACCATTGTGGAGGGAAATTCTATCATCTGGCTGCCCTGATTGGTCATTTTCTGTGGTCTCTCCTGTTAATACTAGGCAAATTCTGGAGATGTACTCTAATAAAGAGCAACGAATCGCGAGTGATCTTTCTCTCCATCTCCATGTTCCCTCCCCTCCTCCCCCCCCCACACACACTCTATCACTCGTCCACTAAACTACCACACATGTCGAGAGACTAGTTGAGAGTTTCGAGCATATTCTGGCTGGGGTGGTAACCCGCTTGCAGAGATATCTGGTGGTATTCAACTACGTAAATGGACCGTAGGTCGGGGCCAGATCACAAGATCTAACGGATGAGGTACACAACCATGTCTTGGGATATAACTAGTACTACACTTACGGAACCAAATAGTCAAGGCGCCTATAAACAATATCATCAATCAACGAATTAGTCCTTTTTAGGGGGAGACCATGAGGTTAGCGCACATGCCTTCTGACACTGGGGCCTGAGCTCGATCCCCGACCAACTCGATCAGAATGTTTCAGTCGATCTACTGAGCTCGCGGCAATTTTTCGCAAATTTCTCAGTTTTCCTTGCCTCTCTTTCCACTATTGCTCCATCATCTCATCACCATGATCGCTATTAGATGATCATTAGATCATCAATCATGGACCTCAGTGTCTTCAGAAGTCTCAGGATCCCATAAACTTAGTAAATAAATAAATAAAATATTTCTAACTCGTTCAAACCTTAATACTCGAAACCTATTAAGCAACTCCGAATACAACAATATGGTGTTTTAGTGAAATATCATAGTTATTAATTGATTACTCTTATCATAAAGGTTTTACAAAGTTTCTTGATACTTCCGTAGTTTCCTATGAGCCATTACGTTCTTCTCAATGTTCAGGATTGAGCGGGAATGAGCGTGAAGGTTAAGAAGGCAGGGACTCTGTGTAAACCGGCACCAGCTATCTCAGCATTAGCTCAATGGATCAAGGGAAACTGGAAGTAAAACTTCATCGAAATGTGATCAGTGATGCAGAAGATGAAGTTCACATTGTAAGCATATGTAATCGTTTAGAATTATACAGAGAAAATATTACAAATGTATTATATAACATTGTTCATATAAATATTAATTTCCTTTTTGATACTCACCATAGAACAGAGGACCAGTTATTTAGTAGAAAATATTTTACTTAACACTTAAATTTATGTACCAATTTCAAATGTTTAATGTCATTTGGCAATGAGTCATAAATTTGCGTAAATGTATTGTATGTGGAGTTTGCGTAGTAAGCTGTTTATGCTGACTCCAGATGAATGTGATTCCTGTTACGTGTGATGTAATTATGAATATCTGCATTCCATAAAAATATGACACCTCCATTAAGTCAGAGTTGTAAAAATTGCAGATTCGTAAATAAACAGCACAAACGTGATAAGATTCCACGCTCAATGAAGAAACACATCCAGAAATCCCATGAATGGCATTTGATTATTGTTAGTAAATTCTTTCTACAATCTAAAATATATTCCTGCCATCTTTTTATATAAGTTAATAATCGCTGCAAGAAAGCATTTAAAGATCGTTGAAAACTAACATATTACAACATCTTCCACGTACAATATTCTTATGATCTACTTTGCCCGCATGCTAGGCAATTCCCACGACAACAGGTCCTCAATATTATATTCGCTAAATTCTTTTATCAACAAAATACTAATATCCCAATTTCCTCCTCGTATTTTTATAAACACAAATAGCCTAGCTTGTGACGTAAAATACTGAAATGTTGTGGAAAATGTACTTGAGTCGTAAGGTCGTAAGCCTCTTCTATACAGAAAAAGGGAAAATATATCATTATCATAAGATTCAAATCCGAAATTGCCCCCTGTTTATTCCAATTTTGAAGAAAAACGCAAAATCAATTCTTATGAAAACTATCACCGCCAAATGTCAGTGTCATTTATTTATCTCCGGCGAGGGTTAGTGTCGTCGCAACTCCTCTCAATCAACATGACATAACATAGAAACACACACACGCACACACACATGTACATATTACACATACACTTCACAAAAAATAAAAATATTTACACACATATATTTTTCAAAACCTCATTCATACAATGCGCATTGTTTTCCCAATGGCCATGGTTTCCTAAATTGGATTTCTTTTGTCCATGAATAAAATTACAATTCTTGACCTTCTTACATGCGTGATGAATCCGAAAATGAGCAAATGAAAAGTTTAAAATAACCACTTTACTTTCGCAGTCTTCCACTGCTTACTGCACTTCCCATTCGCCTGCTCTATCTCATTCCATTAGAAAAATCATGTTTTGAGTTCATTCATATCCATTTTTGTATCTCCGGCAACATTTCAACGTCCGTCATTTGTGCCATTTAACACTACGTGCTTCACTACCTGCTAGTTTCAGTCCCGTCTCTCGTCTGCGTTTTTCGCCTCGACTAAGTTCGTAAAAAACAAAACCCTACCGTTCCCTTTCACTTGTTGCAGACCTATTTCCCACAAAATTCTTTTTTTTTAGTTCTTTCCCGTATTTAAACGTTTTTCAGTTTGTCAATTAAACAACGGAAATTCTTGTAATTCTGCAAAGTTCAATAACATCTTTTACACTTGTTTTCCTCAAAATTCAACAAAATTCCATTTGCACATACCTCAGCTGCCCATGCTCATTTGTTTCCTGAGTACGTAAATTGCAGTTTCATAACGTTTTCTACTACAAACTTATCGTGCACTCGTTTTGTTCATTTCTACTTGTTTTCTGCTATTTACTTCTACGAGCTTGAGTTCATTTTCCAAGTTTATTGATTTCAGAGGACTAAAATAAAAATGTTCGCAGCACGCAATCAGTCAATTGTTTACGCAAGTTCATGCTTTCACTGACCACTTTATTTAAGCAACGTGCCACTATATATACGGGGTGCCTCTGAACAGTCACAATATACAATACCAAAACAGGCTCATTGGTAAAATTCTAAAATTGGTGTGTCACTGTATAATTTGATCAACAACCACCAACACAAAATTGAAGTCAATTAATGATAAATTCACTGGTAATAGGAGTGTTATTTTAGTTTAACGCTACATAGAATAACTAGTTTATCAAGACATTAAAAGTAAAAATTAAATAAAGTACTAACCAGTAATAAACGTGAGTACGAACATTTTTGGTGATACCTCACCTGTGATTCTTAAAACATATAACATTCGTTCTCATCACCTCTGCCCAACCTATCGATAAATAAGTGTATCACGGACGATTAGTAATTTATTCTACAAATTGGGAAATTAATAGGCGTCTGGGCAGCAGATAATTGGAGCTTATGCTAGATCAGCGGCGCCGCCATACTTCACAAAGAGTGTCTGTGCTCTACGTCTAACTCGCCTGGCAAGACATCTGGCACCAAGCAACCAATTTCTTAATTTAAGCTCACTGTAATCGATGCTCGTAAAATAGACACATTATCAGCGTTAACTATATAATATTTATTGATTGAGGGAGTTTCATCCATGGATTCAAAATAATATTATTTTATGTAAGGTAAACGACATCTGAACTATTTTCTTGTGATGATAATAATACCAATAAATCAGAATAATTTCTAAATGCATTTAATATGTTCATCAAATATTCTAAAACGAAGGTTATGGACGAAATCTCCATGACTATAAAGCATGAATGAGTAAGAAAACACCTTCTCGGGAAAGCTATCTCTCTTATTTGGCCTTCTGTTCATTTATACAAACAGACATGTAATCTATTCACCCCGGTAGCGGTAGCTCAGTGCATCAATTGATGTCACTGCAGCGCCTCTGACCTGGAGGTCCTATGTTCGAGTCCTGACGGCGGCAGGATTTTCGACACTAGATTTTCAGCTAGGTCGAATTCAGCTGCTGTCTGGAGTAGAATTTTAGAGGCTGACTGCTCTGATTGGTAGTTTTCCGTGGTTTCTCCGATCAACACCATATGAATGCCGGAGCAGTGGCTTAGCAAACGGGACACGGACCGCGCGCGATCTGTCCTTTCTCTTCCTTGTCCTATTCTCTCCCTTACACACACACTTACACTAACATTCACTACACTAACACATATTCCGGGAAACCGGTCGGAGCATAGAGCTTCTCCCGGCTGGGGCGTTCCCCGCTGGTGGGAGAGTCCTTGTTAGGAAACCCCACTAGCCGACGGTAGGTCGGTTCCGGATCTCGCCATCCAGCGGGAAAAACATAGCGCATACCCCGAGCAAAATCATGCACTAATGACCGAAGCAGTTGACGCGCCCGGAAACACGAAAAAAATCAATCAATTAATCTATTCAAATCATCTTAAAACGCATCGATGGAAATCTCCCTCAACCAATCCATTGCTAGACGATCCTGAACTTGAATCACGTGTCGCCCAACTTATCTACAATACGCGTGAGGCGCCTGCTGCGCAGGCGACTCTATTCCGGCTCGGGGCCTTCGCGCATCTCGGCGCCCGGCGCACGTCGCCGTCTCCGAAGGCGCGAGGGCGCGCGCGAATATTTTTCTTCCGGAGTAAATAACCAGCGACAGCGCCCCCCCCCTCGCCCCGGCCGCCTGCGGCCCGTCTCCACCGCCTCCGCTGTTGCTCCTGCCTCCATCGGCTCGTCTTTGTCCTGGGACTACCCTGTCTTCGCCCTGAGCCCATCCCGCCTCGCCTCCTCCAGCCTACTCTGTCCCCCCCCCCCCTGACTCGCCTTCTACAGGTCTTTCACCCGCCACCTCCGACCTACTCTGTCTCGCCTCGTCTGTCTCCACCCCCCATGCCGTGGGTCCCGCCACTACCCCGTCCTCGCCTGTACCTATCCTGCCTCACCACCTCCAGGTTTTCCATCCACCTGCATCGACCCTATTGTCCCGCCCTGCAAGTTTCCACCTCTGCTTCGCTGCCGTCTCCATTCCACCCTGGACGTATTCGTCCGCAACCACCCCCCTGCCCTGCGCCCACCTTTTATCGCCTCCGTCCCATTCTCTTCCGCCCTGCCTTGCCCGTCTCCACCATCCCGGCCTCCGCTCCGGCCCCGCCTATCCTCACCCGCCCTCCCCCTCCCCGCCTCCTGCTCCAGGTCTCCCCCGCCAGCTCCAGTCACTGTCTTGGCCTACCCGACTCAATCACCCCGCGGCTGCCCCGTCCATCCACCCTCATCCCGCACCCTTTGCCTACTTGCTTGCTTCCTCCAGTTCCCCCATTTTCACCCTCGACACCCCTCGCTGCCTCTCCTCCGCCCCGCCCCACCCCGTCCCGCCCACGTACCGCCTCGCCTCCTCTAGGTACCTAGACCTCTCTCTTCCTCCAGTCCCTCTCCCCCCCCTCCACGACCCGTCCACGAGATCGTCCCACCCGCACTCCATTCCCACCCGCGCGCGAGCGAGTCGAGGCAGCAGCCCTCCTCGTGTCGCGTCGCGCATTGTCGGCGCCCTGTAGATTACGGCATTAATTTATCTTGGGAGGGCGACACGCTGCAAATAGAAAACGCGCTTGGGCGGGCCGGGCGGGGGCGGGGGCGGGGCGCGGGCGCGCGAGGAGGCGTAGGAGGAGAGGGAGGCGGCGCGGAGGGGTGACGGCGCGGCCGGCGGCAGCGATAAGGTCGTGCACGCGGGGCTACATCCGTCTCACACCCCCTCAGGGCCGCGAGACGAGGCGCTGCCACCCGGCCGGTGCGGCGCCTCCGTGTCTGCACGCGAGGCGCGCGCCGACTTTGGGGGCGGGGGCGTGGTTCATGACGCCCGCTGACCTGTTGGCTGGGAGGGCACGCTGTTATGCAACTCGGACCAATATGTTTATCAATGACCATCTACGAGGTGAAGACAGCTGCGGTGACAATTGTTCTCAGGGACACGAGAATATTGAGGGCTGCTTGTTGTTGTTGAACATAGAACTTCCCAATCTACGAAGCATCTGTTAGAGACTGGGACGTATTCTAAAGCAGGACATCAATAGTTTACCTCCAAGTCGGAACTGTCGCACCATTACGCTGCTTTGCATAATCGCTTTTGCATTCCAAGCATCATGTACTGTTCATATTGCCCACAAAACAACAATGTTCATACCACTCATGAAGAATTATCGAATACGTTGCAATTACGATGTCAAATCAGGCAATTACGCTCCTATCCCTTCTACATCTCACCGATGGTTCCGGCGCGAGGTACTGGATGGAGTGGAAAAGGAATATGTAACGAGTGCCAAACTCATTTTGGGTTAGGAAGAAGGTGAATATTACACAATTATGGCTTTCCTATTTTCGGCAAGTGGTCACGGTGGTTGTTTACGTTTATTTTCCACTGCACCAGGTACGGATGAAAGATAAATTATGTTATTCAGATGAATGGTTCGAAACAGAGCATGGTACTTAGATGGGATTTGCGAGACATTCGTTTACGGGTGACCGTTTAGAGACGAACTTTTCAAATACTAGGTATAAAGAGATTACTATAAGAAAGAAAGCTACAGCTACTGCTTGACAAAAAATCACTGCAAGCTTTTACCGTGCACTCATTTTGACAATGCGTTCGTTTATAGTTAAATCATTTGTAACAGGTTTCATCACTATCTCTTGCAGCCTTGTCGCCTTGCAGGACGTTCATTTTTCCTGACGTTTCAAAATGGTCCCTCCTAAAAGTACCTCCGCTATAGAATTTAGACACTGTGACATTGATTCCGACGCATTCTGATGAACAACAGATCAAATAAATCAAATAAACGTTAATTTCTCGGCCGAACTGAGGCATTCAACATGGACTTGACAAATTTTATTTGTTACTTTATGAAGCAGAATCCTTATGGCAAACCAATCTAGCATTCGTCCGAACCTCATGCATTGCGCATGACTAATCCACGGCCCAGAGATCTGCGCGCTAGGAGGCAACTCGCAGCTCTTACGATTCCGAGACCGGCAGGAAACGAACAGTTACCCCGTCAGCCGTCGCGCAATGGAAAGTGATAGCCTCCCAATGCCCGAGCCTCTTCTGCATTCCGGGCCGCTGGCGGTGGGCGAACGGCCGTCCTCGCCGATTCCCGCCCCGTCGCGTCCCGTCGGCACGTCGCGGCGCCGCGGGCCGCACTCGGCGCCTTCGCGAGCGCACGACGCGCACGGGCGCGAGCGCGTGCTCGGGGCGGCACGGCTCGGCGGGGGGGACGGGGAGGGCCCGTGCCCCCCGGGCGACCGACGCCGCGCCGACGCCGGGCAGTGGGAGGAAATGTGCGTCCGGGTGCGAAAATGGAATAATAACTTTGAATTGAATTTGCCTTATTTTACGTGGCGAGACTCAGGCCATGAGGCCTGCTCTTCCGTCTGACCAGGCAAATTTCGTTACACTCCTTTCACAAACCATGGGAGAAAGAAGGTATCACTTGGGCGACGAAACAGGCGATTTGAATTTAGCTCAGAAGCGTCATTTAGGCTTGAGGATCTTTTACATGCAGTAAATGTACTAACATGGGTCAGCCGGCTTTACTTCCCCTCCGAAGGAAGGCGTACGAAGAATTTTTTCGCCCTGAAAAATCCACGGCTTCGATCGGGTTTGAACCCGCAAACTTGGGTATTGCAGTCCGATACGCTAACCGTTACACCATCGCCGCTGTTTTTTTATTCTTCTTTTTTTATTCTTATTTTTATTCTGATCTTATACATCAATTGTCATCTTACTAACTTGAATTGGAGCACGATAACTTGGAGGACGCCTATTAACATTGGTGGACGACTTTGGTGAACGGATTTTTATCTCCAAGTTTGGGGTTTAAATACGTTAGATGATTTGTTAAGAGAGAAGGAATCCTTGGTACGTCTTCCTTTGAAGACTATAAAGGCGACTGTCCCACGTTGCAGATTTACTGCTTGTAAAAGATCCTAAAAGTCTGGAAGTGAGACCTTCTTTCTCTGCTAGACGACGAAAGGACAGTAGCGAATAGTAGAGCTAGATGGCGAAATTTGCGTGGTCAGGTGGAGAGGAGTCCCGATGGTCTGAACCTCGCAAAGTAAAATAAGGCATCGTTGATTGATTGACTAAACATATTATACTTCCTATATCATTACATTCAAAGTGAAAATTACCTCATTCCGGAACAAAACGTCGGACGTTTCTTACCACCCATGCCGCTACGAAGTGAGTTTTCGCTCAAAATATGAAAGTGAATGCTCAAAAGGTCTCATTGTGTAAATTTTTTGCATAAAAAATATAGTTTGTGTCTTTCGAGCATAAAAACTCTGTTTAAAGACCTTGAAAAAATCATTTCCGAACATTAGTATAGTGTGTTGCAGTTTATGGGTGCTAAAGAATGCAAGAGTGCCTTCATTTTCCCTTTTACCATTTCCTGAGACCTTCTAATTTGTTGTTTTTCATGCAGGACTGAAGAGCAATTCCCTTTGCCGCAGTACAAGATTTGGTGTATTTTGTGCATGTAATTTTTTGAATAGACACAAAACAGTAATAATTCCTTAGGAAAATTGTATAGAAAAAACAACAAAAACAACAATAATAATAATTATTAATATTATTATTACTATTATTATTATTATTATTATTATTATTATTATTTATTATGTCTTGTTTTATGGAGAGGGCTCGGGAAATAAGGGCAGCTCTTCCGTGCATTTATATCTACATAATTGCAATTTAAACGTTCGAACTTAAATAATGTTAACTGACATTCACGTTTCATAGAAAATGGAATGAGATACTACTATCTGCAAGAAATGATCTGCAAATGCCATAACGTGTGAATGTGTTATCAGTAATATTTGTTATCTCTTCTCGAAACCTCTTGGATCACAGCTATCTCTTCTTCATAAGAATTAATAATCCTGATTTTGCGCATGTCAGCTACACCAGATTGCCTCAATTGTGAACAATTTTCAAAATATTAGGCATCTCAACATTATTGTTCTATTCCTGGGTCTCCGTTTTCTCGTCTCTTGCACACGTCCAATTTCTCAACAGCACTGCACACTGAGTGTATGCATTCACTTACTATGATGACTTGGCCTAGAGTTGCCAATCGTCATCCATTTGGGAGGAGGCCTCCATTGACCTAAATTGTCATCTCGTCCTGTTTTGTATTTAAATGTACTGCTTGTAATACATTTTTAACATTATTGTCATGTATTTTATCATATGACGAACATCTGATACGTTGTATCTTTATTGTTTAATTTAGAAAAGAAAACATGCGTCTCCTTTTTCTGATCGCTCACACACGCACATGACACGCGTGCATTATAGTGTCTCTGCATTTAGAGCTAGCGACTGAAATAAAAAAGAGACGCTCAGACCATCTTCAACAGCGTTTTGTGAACGAATCTTTTCACTTGTATCGCAAATAATGGCGAGAAGAAATAAATATAGCTGATGTTAGTCTCAATTGTATATTTATAAAAAGAAATGAATTGTATGTTGATGCTTTTTTTCGCTTATCGAGTGTCCACCCTTTTACATGGAGACTGTTGGCAACCCTGCCTTGGTCCCAGGTGGCCATGAGCGGGATGGTCCCTCGCACTGTGACCACTCCTTAGGGAGTTGCGTTGGAACCTTACCACTATGTTTTTGAGAGGTTGTAATTATATGCATATCTTATAGAAAGCCCTAAGAATGGAATAAAAATATTCCGAAACGTCGGGGCACTATGTTTTAGTTCTTAATTCACCACGACCAGATCCAGTGCTCTATATTTCCGAAGAAGAAGGAGAATAAAATGACGAAGTAGAAGAAGTTATTAGTAAGACTAGTTCTAAGTCTGAAGATTATGAGGAGCGTAGGATCGCATAGTATCGATTACAGAAATTCCATCACTCCTCTCCCTACTAAAAGTACTCTTGTAACAAGAAGACTTTGAATAGCATTGATTCACCTATACGACTGGTTGTTATTGTTTTTAAATGATGTTTATATAATAAACCCATGCATATACTTTGATTTACAGTTGGATTTATATTGAAAATGGACGGTTTTTATAGACAATAAACTTAAGACGCAGTAATTGGTTATTGGAATTGAATGGAAATGTAACGTAAAACACACAAAACCAGTTAAGAATAAAAATTGTTCAAGAGGCACTTCGTGAAATAAATTAATAAATATAATTGATAGTGTCAGTAAACAGACGTCTCAGATGAACGTGAACATAAAATTCAAATTGCTAATAGTGGACAGAAATTATTAACTGACATAAAATTGGACTACAAATTGATTGAAATCTCAAAGACATATGCGAATCACTCCATGGAACGTTACAATAGTAGCAACATTACATAGTAACGTTACATAGTCAGCAGTACTCGCATTCCCGTCTTTGTACTCCACTCTACCCTCCTACCCGCCCACTGCATCACTTGGCGGCCAGCATCACCTCCGCCGCCGCCGCCGCCGCCGCCGCCGCCCCCCCCCCCCCCCCCCCCCCCCCCCCCCCCCCCCCCCCGGGGCCGCCTGGACGCGCTCCGGCTTTCAGATCACGTTCCCGCGCCGCCGGCCGGGCTCGAACCCGCTTCCTCTCCCCGCCGCCGCTCCGCCCGGTCGCTCCCCCGGGACGCTCCCGGGCCGCCTCTGGGCCTCCGCCGGCCCGCGCCACGCCCACCCTCTGCCCACCCGCTTCCCACCGCCCCGCCAACGCCCCTGCCACCCCCGTCGCTGGAACCGCCCCCTCCGCCAGCGACGACCGCCATGTTTCCAAAATATACAGAGCGTTCAAAAACTCTATCCGCAGTGGCTGTCTCCCTAGTCGATCATCCTTTATGCGGAAACGGCAACATGGCGGTGATCGCAGTAGAATAAGATCACGTATTTTCATTTAGACTATTGCTTACTTGCAACGAGCGTACTTTTGTGAATAAAATTCGAACACCGTCACACTGATTAAACCAGCAATGTTTCCGTTTCCGCAAAAAGGATGATGGAGTAGGGAGACAGCCACTGCGGAGAGACTTTTTGAACGCTCTGTACTTCACGTACGCATGCATAGTTTGCTGTAAATTCGGATAAAGCACATTGGCTGAGGTTTTTATTATTGTTGTTTAGTTGACCAATTATCAGAAATGTAAAACATATTTTACGACAACTCATGACTAGACCAAAGGCTTTTTAAATAATTATGCAGACTACACCTTACAGTTATAACCTATCTTTTTACGTAAATATTAGAGGACTGTCCAATGATGTAGCGATCCGACTGTTTGCCATTCACCACTGAAGCCGGGATTGAAGACACGATAGGTTGTGTTAAGTTACTTTTCTGGAAGGTACGTACAGAAGAAATGTATTCGCTCATTCGAGAATCATTATTATTTTACCATCTCATAATTTTACACTTACTCGATAAATATGCATATTCAATACCCCAACAAAGTTTTATTCGCCGACCCTGACAGTCAAACATTAGTTTTTGTGTATGGCTTTTCAAATTAATTAATCATTTTTACCTTAAATAAACATTTTGTTAATTTAGTAAAACTAAAAGGAAACAGTAGCATATCCAAAACATCTAAAATATGCAAAACACACATCCTATTCAAAACGTTTTCTAACTCAGATTCAACATTTTGTCATCGAACAGACGGATTTAGTGTTTCAGAGACGTACACAATTTCATGAATTTCCCTGTTTTAAACATTAAAATTCTTTTTCCTCTGTTCGGTCCGCATCTGTGCACTGTGCGTCGCGAGCCAACGCCCCTCCCCCACCCCCGCTGATTCCCCCGCGCGCCGCCTCCGAGGGGGTTGGCGATGCTACAAAGTGCATTTCCGACGAGTCCTGACGGCGCGGACCCGGGTAATCATGCCGACTTTAAATATACCGCCGGGACCTCGCTGATGAGCACCTCTTGCTCACAACTGCGCGGCCGCGCGCCGGAAGCTGGGAACCGGAAATGATGCCGTGGAGGGGAGCGTCAATGGGCAAATAGCTCCGAGGGCAATTTGTCTCGTTGCTTTTGAATACGACGCACGTAAATGATATTTGTTTGGAGTAAATAATGTGGCTAATGGCGGGAGAAAGGGTAGTAAACAAACGTCAATAATTGCATTCAAAAATTAGCTTTCACAAAAAGTTGAATAAATCAAGAAAGTTTGCCACTGAACATTGTATCATGCATGTTCTATATTCTAGCAAGCCTAATTCTGCACTCAACACTCTTTAACATTACTTTAATTTTTGTTTGTTTTATTAGCTAACAAACCGAGTAATTACAAAGACAATTAATGTTCAAGAACTTTGTTGAACTGTTTTGTACATTCGCTATAAAATTTATAATTCTACTTCCCAAAATTTGTAAATAAAAATTTTATTGTATGTTTAATGCATAATCAATGAAACATTTGGATGCAGCATTTAATAACCATAGACCTTAGACTTCACGTGAAATAATTAAAACGCCAAAGTTTGGTTTACATGCATAATATTTTAAGTTAAAGTATGGTAAAAATACAAATATGAATACACTGCAAGAGAATGACCAAATAATAACTTTTACAGACAATTTTGTTTCTTCTCTCCCTAAAATTTCAAGGTGTAATTTCCCAGATAATGTTATTTATTTACAACGTATTGGCAGCAATGTTAAAAGAATTCGTAGACGCTTTGGAATGATTCTTCACACTAATACCTTTCACCGAGCCGGAGTCAAATCAGTATTTACTGTCGCCTCCAGTGTAGCCCTATTTCTTTGTCGCCCACTCCTTCACACGACCTCCTTTCCAACTCAACGCCTCCGTGACCCGAACCCTATCACGCCATATCCTAACCCTTCCTTAACTCTCGACCTCATCTCCTGCACCACAATCTCGCTTCTTCTTCTTCGTCTGCGATGTCGTCTACCGTTTCCACTCCAACCCCGCCAGCCGCCAGGTTGTATTTACCGCATCCATTTGCTCTCTTACCACACTCGTGGCTTTTGTTGGCCCAGCATATCCACATCCATCGCAGTATCTGTTTCCCGTCCTCTCCACATTCAGTGCCGCCTCTACCGCCCCCAGCGCCACCATCTCCCCCACCTGCGTTAGTCGCTCCGTTGCTCACACACCAACCTACCATCCTCCCGGCAGCCCCTGCGTTGCCGTCCCCGTCTCCGCTGCGCCTCCATTGTCTGCGCCGTCGCCGCCGCCGCCACCGACAACGACTGCGATTTGTCCTCATTCGTCCGCTTCAGTGCGCCCTCAAAATTGCCACAGCCGCGCCGTCGCCGCAGGCACTTCTTGCCTCCTCTTGGAAGCCACGCGCCCGGGGGATGGTGACGATGATGGAGACGACGCCGGAGGCCGGGCTGGCAACGGGGGAGGGCGGTGCTTGCCAATGGTTTTGGGGACGGTTCTGGAGACAGATCTGGAGGCGGTGACGGAGAGAGCGTTGGAAGCGGGGATGCTTGGCAATGATTCTGGAGACTGTTTTGGAGGCAGTGACGGAGACGGCATTGGAGGCGGGGCGGGCAAGGCGGGAGAGCGATGCTTGACAATTATTCTGGAGACATTCCGGAGGCGGTGACGGAGAAGGTGTCGGTGGCGGGGCGAGCTAGGAGGGAGGGCGATACTTGGAAATTATTCTGGAGACTGTTGTGGAGGCGGTGACGGAGACGGCGTCAGTGTCGTTGACTGTGCAAATGCGATGCGGGTGACGCTGGTGCCAATGCTGTAGGAAGCGGTGCGGGTGACGTGCTGAAGTGGGGAGTTGGTGTAAGAGACGGTACAAGCGCCGGTACAGGTGACAGACTGGTGACATGGAGGTGATAACTTTGGAACAGTTTTTGGGAAAATGGGATGACAGTGCAGGTGAACTTTGCTGATGAGAGTGCACAGATCAGTCCCGGGCGACGCGACGGTGATGGGCGCTGGAAACATGTGGATAACGGTACAGGTGACGACGTGAAGGCGAAGGTATTGGTGATGATACGGAATCAGTGTTTATGAAAGTATGTGGTTTAGTTTTGGTGTGCTCTAGCGATAGTGTAGTGAATATTAGTGACGACAGTGCTGGCGAAAATGCAAGGGACGGTGCTCAAGACAAGATAACAATGCAAGGGCAGTATGTGGATGGTACATAAAACGACATAGAGTCCTTGAGGGTTACTTTAAACAAGAGGACGATTCGGGAGACGGAACTGGTAACGGTGCAGGAAATGGACTAAAGACGGTGCTGGTGACGCTGCAATGATATACCATAGAGACAGAAGACTGTGACGGCATCGGAGACGGGGTGGACAACGGGAGGAGGGCAATGCTTGGAAATGGATCTGGTGACTGTTCTGGTGGCGTTATTCGATGTGGTGCTAGTGACGTTGCTGGCTACTGTACAAATAAGATGCTGGGGATGCTGCTTCATGAGCTGTAAGGTAACTTCTCCGGTAATGTTGCTGCTGGCTGGTCGATGAGGGAGGGACGATTGGGGAAAAGGGGCGTCGTGGAGAAAGAGCGGGCGACGGTGCAGGTGAGGTTGATAGCGACAGTGCCAGATTTGTATCGGGTTATGCGACGGTGTAGAGCACTGTAAACATGTGGGCACCGATGCGGGTGGGCGAAGGCGTTGGTGATGGTTAGAAAACTGTTTGCGAGGGCACATGGGTTAGGGCTGCCGTGCGCTGCTAAGGGGCAGTGCATATTAGTACTTGAGAAAATGCAAGAACGGTGCTGAGACATGATAATGCGAGGAATGGGGCGATACAAAAACGATGTAGGGTTCCATAACGGGTTGCTAATGGTGCAGGGGACAGTTTTGGTGACGGAAGTGGTAACGGTGCTAGCAACGGTGGTGATGGATCTAATGACAGTGCTAGTGACGCTGACGATAGCGAACAACAGTAGAGACATTAAGGAGCGGGGACGATTCAGGGCTGCTCTAGCAATGGTCCAGACGAAAGCGCAAGAAACTGTTTACTGGAATTGTACAGGAAACAATAGTGCAGGTAAGGTTGCCAATATTGTTTATGTAGAAGGGAAGCCACTCGAAAAGCCCAAAAACTGCATCAATACATTTCTTTATATAAATATTTAATCTATCATGCAGTGTGTGTCATGTGAGTGTGTCAGCGTTCAGAAGAAGGATATTCCATACTCTATTCTAAATTAAGCAGTACATATACAACGTATCAGATGTTAGTCATGTGATAAAAATAATGAAAAAAATGTTAAACATTTACTACAAGAAGGACATTTAAAATACGATGGTGGGCTACAGGACAATTGATATCAATAGAGGACTGTCGTCCCAAATGGAGGACGGTTGGAACCCTAAGTGCAGATGACGGTACCGGCGAGAGTGCAGTGGTGGAGATATTGGGATGACGGAACTCAGTTGGCAATGGTTCTGGGGGCTGATGGAGACGAAGCAAGAAAAAGCGAAAGCGTGTGGGGGCTTGTACATTACTTGACTTTTTACACAACAGAACCCGAAACCAGATAATGATTGGTATTACAAAGCAGGAAAAATTAAAAGCAATTTTGATCTTTACGAAATACGTCGTGGAAATTTTGATGTTTACAAGTCAAGACCACTCTTTATTAGTCGCAAAAAGAAACTAATATATTTGCCATCATCATTAAAGCTATTAATTATCACTAGAAATGTTTCCATATCTGAAATTCATATAAATGTCCCTAGAATTAAGACAAACGAATTACGTCTGAGTTCGATTATCGTGAGTTTTGCTGCGCCATATTACACAAAGACAACGAAATACATTCACCTCTAACTGGCTAAAATCTCAATGCTCTCCTGAGAATAGCAATGCATCAATTGTCATTCCAACCACTTCTGGAATCCTGAGGCAATGATAATAATCACAGGAAAATAAGCATTGTACTTGTCTCTGTAACAAAAGTTATATTTATTTTCGATTTATTGAAACAATAAATATAATAACTCAATAATTCAAAGGGTTTATTCTTCGTACAATTACATTAATTGAATGACAAGTAATTCAGAATTTTCAATAAGTAAAGATGGCAAACAAGGAAATACGACAGGTAAGGTAAAGAAAGAAGCGCAGGAAATATAAATATTCATCTATCGTGTATGTACTAATTATTCTTAATTTTTTTGAAAATGAAAAGCAATTAAAAAAATAGAAATTTAAAAAGGCATTAAAAGATTACTGTAACATGTTTTAAAATAATATAAATTCTTAAGTTGGTGTAACATTGGCAATTAGATACGTAAAATCAAGTTATGAAATATGCGTTTTAAATAAAATGTTAAAAAGTTTCATAGACAAACTTTGTTTAAGTGTTACTCATCATTCGAAATATCTTCTTGAAACTTCTAATAATTTTTTTAATAAGAGTCTGTATTTGTAGGTTTTGGTGACTCAATCGTAGTAATGGGCCGAAACAAAACTACAAAAATACAAAAATAAAAATAATACAAATATATTTTATGACAATCCATGAGTGTGTAGGTCTCCAACTGTATTTAATAAACTGATCACTTTTATATAATTTGTATACACAATTGCATAGTGGTGTTGAATACGTACAAGGTTATTTAATAATGAACGGAGGCATTTCGATTATAATCTTCGGAGAATTTCGATTCTTCGTTTTTCCTGCAGAATCCCAGAATCCCATAGCTGGATTACGAAGCTTCATATTGGGAGGATTGTTGCTTTGTAAAGGAGTACTTTGTTTTGTAGAAGCGAATGAGAATGACGATTGTTTAACCATGCGATGTGATCACATTTTAATTTTGGTTCTATCTTTTTTGTTGCAATGTAGTGAGTCTGCAGTAGACGTTAGTCGAGGTGGAATTTCAAGTATTTAACCTATGTTACGTGTTGAAGATGGACGTTCAGTTTCATTTTAGGACACAGATCCTTACGAACCGTGAAAGTAATGTGCTTGAATGTTGAGGCATTTGTTTACATGTGACACCATCGTAACCACTGCTGTAGTAAGTCTAGATGATTTTTGTTGGTGTGTGTTCTCGACACCTACTTTGCTCCTTCATATGAAGCCAATTTCCGTACTGTGCATTGTGAAAAAAGAGAGTGGAATATATTTCATTAAAATACTTTGTGCATAGCCTGGAGCCCTCAGTAAATCAGCTGAGGGTCGGTACTTACAAGTGCAGAATTTGTATGAGATGCAGAGTGTAAGCGGAGAATCTTTCAACATAAACATTTAATAAAATGAATTTGGTATACAAATATGTCCTCTAAAAGAGAGGATAAAATACATTTCTACAGTGAGCAGTATTATGTCATCTGAAAGAAGGGACTGAATTATTATTAGTGTACGGGTTTCGTATATTGTCAATTAGTGCGAGGAAACTTTCAACCCCTGATAAAAGACAGAATATATAAAACGTCTTTCTTACAGCAAACGATCATTTGTTTGTACGAAAAAGTGATTTAGTTTTAATTCCCTCTTCGAGTTCATTTTATCTTTAATCTTTAAATAATGATATATTTAATCATATCAATATTAAATTAAATAATTTTAATATTTATATTAACGTCTGAAAATTGCCAATAGATCAGAACCGTCAGCATAAACTGTCCTAATAATTGTAGTAATTTATTACGCAAGAATGAGAAAGAGATACCGTACGAGAGAACGGACTTATCTCATAAGCGTTCTTCGTCAACTCTTTAGGTTTGTCTTGAGCTGATAAAGTATCTTTATACTTATAAATAATGGTCGATTTGATTTTATTCCATACAAATTAAGAAAATATACTCATAGATTACGTGAATTTAAATGGTTTCCGGCGACATCCCAAGAAGTGCCCGCAAGAGTTATTGCAAACAGTTACATCACCCCCGTGTATAAAGAAGTACCACATATTGATACATTGAAAAGCATCTGTATACTTCTGAACGAAATAAAGACATTCATTTTTTTAAATTAATGGATGATTGATGAATTTCTCTTCCAGAGTGGAGGCTGAGATCGCGGCTGGTTTCGCAAAAGCCAACCTAGCAGGGCGCTCTCACCGCTGCATCCACGGCAGCAGGTGAGCAAGCGGCAGGCAGCGCTTCAAAAGCACCTCCCCTTTCCCCTCCCGCCCCCACTCTACCCCACCCCCGCCGCAGGGGGCGTGCGGGTCGGCGGGCCGCACACAAAAGCAGACAGCGCGCCTCGGCGAACACGAGCATTGCGTGGAAGGCGAAACGCCGGCAGACAGTAATGCAATAAATGTCAAACAACGGCGATAAAAACGCGCGGAAAGGAAGAAGCGAAAAGTTTCCTACTTAGGCACGTATTTGTTCCCTTCTCCGCAGGAAGTGGCAACACATTCAGTTTTAAAAACTTATTTTCTTCCCCACAGACGCCTCCAGAAGGAGGGGGACGGAGAGCAAGGGGGTGTGGAGGAGTTGTGAAGGGGGTGGAAAGGACGGGGGCACTTGACTTGATGGGGGCTCCATTGCCTGTGTGGAGGTTTTTATCTCAATGGCAGCCTGTGGCCCGCCCCAACCGTCTTGTTCTTGACGCCTTCTTTACTGGCCGCGGCAGACTTTTCTGGGAATTCGTTGAACGGCGTTATCTCCGCTCCGAATTCGCCGGTATTTTTTGCTGTTCTCGTCAGATACTTTTCTTTCACAATTTACGTTTTGGCAACTGATACTTTTGCTGACTTGGTTTTCATCGCTCTAAACTCTGATGCACCAAGCTCGCCAATGGTTCGTGCGAGTAAGTAAGGAAGATTGTGTCTTACTTTCTATTTCTTTCTCAGCTTTGCCTTCTACGTTATTGCAATCTATTGAGTTGCTTTTATGGAAAGGTCACCATATGTTTACCAGCATACCTTATCATTGATATCCTTGACATTTATGTTGTTTCTTTATCCACTCAACTGGTATGTAGAGTTATACTATTTTTATATTGATTTGTTTTTTTTGTTATTTGTACTTCACATTCATGAATTACATTACATATCATAATTTTTTCATGCATTTGTGTGTTCCTGCAACGACGCATGGTTGTTTTTAAATTTCACTTCAATATCTTCAGAATCAAATAATATTCAACAACAGTTGTAAGCAAGGTTACCTGCAATAATTGAGTTCAGTTCATTATAATATTAAACCGGTAGCAGTAGCTCAGTGCATCAACTGATGTCACTGCAGCGCCTCTGACCGGGAGGTCCTAGGTTCGAGTTCTGACAGCGGCAGGATTTTCGACACTAGCTTTTCAGCTAGGTCGAATTCGTCGCTGTCTGAGAGACTCTAGCCAGCTGCTCTGATCGGTAGTTTTCCATGGTTTCTCCGATCAAACCGGGCGAATGCCGGAGCAGTACCCTGCCAAACGGGCCACGGACAGCGCGCGATCTGTCCTTCCTCTTCTTTGTCCTATCCTCTCTCCTTACACACACACTTACACTAAAAATGCACTACACTACCACATATTCCGGGAGACCGGTCGGGAGCTTAGAGCTTGTCCCGACTGGGGCGGTGCCCCGCTGGTGGGAGAGTCATGTCAATTATCCCAAGCATAAATACTTGTTTATTTGCATTAATTCGTTCAAGAAATAACGCGAACAACTCCAAAAATTTTTGGATTTGGCCCCCTCCTCGTCCAGAATTATAACATTCGTACGTCAACAACTCAAAAACGAACTAGTTACGTAAATTCCAATTCTTCTAAATTAAAACTAGTCCTGAAAATAACTTACATTTACGACTTGAAAAGCCATCATACCATATAATTATTCGATTGGAACGTTATTTCCAAAATAATTGGTAAAAATAACTAGTTAAAGGCATTTTCAAATTTTTAATTTAAAAATATCTCCTTCATTTTATCAAATTAAGCTGCATGTTTGTTTCTTGTTTCAAAATTGTCTTCGAAATGCATTGCCTCGCGTGCGTTGTCCCTAGTGCTTTTCCAACACCCTCCCGTTGTGTCAATCCTTGCGCGGGCTCCAGTGCCATCGCCTTCCCGCCCTCGCGCTCCGCCCCCGCCTTGCCGCCGCCTTGCCGCCGCCTTGCCCGCCCGCGTCGCCTCCGCCTTGTCCCGGGAGCCCTCGGTGTGAATGTAACCTAATTACGCCGAAGAGATTCACAATTAGCCCCGATATCGGGCACTGACGCCTCAATCGCGCCGCTCGATATTCAGCGTGAAGACGCATACAGGATGTTTCGAAAAACGGGGCACAATCATTGCATTGCATAGCTTCATGCAATCAATTTTATTTTTAATTATGTGTAGCGGAAGCGTTCTGACACAAATTATCAGAAAAATAATTTTTTGTTTTTCTCTCTTTTATGCCTTGGCTAGCTCCAATGACTGAACTATATTATCAAAGTAAACTTGTACCTGAATTTTTTTTAAGTAAAAGAAAGGATAAATCTCAATTTTATAACTTGTAAACTTCTGCAAGCTCTCGACTCCTCTCCAAGCACTTACTTCAAAACAGATCTATTTTTAAACTTTAACCGGACTGAATTCCAGTGTTAAAATGGAATATAACTCCTATCTGCATAGATAATTATTTTTTGTTAATAAAAAATAAACTAAAAACAGATATTAAAATACTTTTCCAGGCAATTCGCGTAACAATAAATATATTCAGTTAATTTCAATACATTGCAGGTTATTTGTATTTCTTTATTTGTTATTTGTATTACATAATAGGTATTTGTATGTGTTCTTCTTTAATCTTACTGCAACAATCATAATGTTAGCTTCCGTTCCCATCTATTTACTTTCTTCTATACGTACATATATACGGATTAATAAACAGATATAGAGAAAGTTGAATGTTGCGGCAAAATCCGGCGATTTTTTCGTCTGGTTGGCGCCACTTCCCGACTTTGCCTTCCATGTCTCCCTTATGCTGGTGACTGACAGCAAGCATATGGCTCAACGTCATTCCTCGACCCCTTTAAATACTGGAACTGATTACACTGAACAACAGTGAAAATCTTTCCGACTTGAAAGTAGCAACTTATGAATAATTTGATTATGGAAAAAAACAAAATGGTATTTAAAACTTCAGTCCCTTCACAGTTAGCTCTTGCTTCTTAGATGAGGTCCATGTAAGTTATGAGGAATTTTACCAAATTTAACGCCTGGATATTGTGTTGGCACATCTGAGCACAGCAGTGATGAACTAGGGGTAATTTGTATTACTCTGTTGAGCTTTACGGCTGCATGGCATGCCCAAAAAAAGGCGGACAGCGGAATATTACAGCATACCGTCAGCCATTCGACCACAACACTGTCTGCCTGTACCATTCCCTCCGGAAAACTACACTCAACAATTAGATGTAGATGAAGACTCTGAAAGAAAGATATCACCTCATCCTTCGTTTTCATAGGATAACTTCATTTCCCACTTTCTTATTTGGTCTCCTACCCGACAACTGCGCTGCTGTAATGAACATGGTGAGCGATTCCATCAGAACATTTCGCAAATGGAACGAAGGTATAAGGGTAAAATTGAACGCTGCTAATCTTGCGGACTACTGTTGGAAAGTGACAAGAGAAGACATAGAAAAGTAGTACAGGCTACGAGCAAAGAGGACATGTTCACGTGACTAAGTTCATTTATTTGAGAACAGTGAAGCTCTCAAACCAGAGTTAGACGTACTAAACAATATTTAATGTCACATTCATTATTCTTGTTCCAAAACCTCGTTTGCGATGACATCTCAATTACGTTAGCTATTTTTCCGTCATTTCTCTCAGATCAAATTCCTCCTCCACCACAATCATCATCATCATCGCCTGATTAACTACAACTCCTAACCCTGCTTGAATGAAGTAGTCACACATTCATCTAATTTTTCTCTGCTTTTTTTCTGCATGCCTCTTCCATCACCTTGCTTTCTGTGTTTCCTTGCTTGTCATTTTTACGTATTGACAATACTTTTTATGGGTTTATATTTATTATGAGATATATGCAACGTGGTGGCAGAACACCACAATTAACAAACATTTCAATTAAGGAATTAATATAACTTTAAATTATTTTAAAATTGTTTTAATATTAACGATACTAGTAATAATAATAATAATAATAATAATAATAATAATAATAATAATAATAATAATGAGAATAACAGCAACAATATGAAATGAAAATAAAAGCACTAATAATAACAATAATAGCAATAATGAAATCCTACACACATATTGTAAATAATTAAACACGCGACTTTTTAACTACACTGCACTCACTCCACTTCACAACACGACGCAATAATTCAATATAAAAATTACATTAGAAAGGATTACATTGTGTATTTAATAAAACTATGCATTTAATAATAATATTAATAATAATTTATTAAGTACATTAACTAATAAAATTTAAAAGAACACAGACCTTTATAGTTCTATTTGTAAAGAAAAACTTTTAAAAAATAAACTGAGAAAAATAGTTTACTGACAAAAATAAAACAATTCTGTTAAGTTCGCATGACATCCACATTGTGTATCCTGTAGCCTTTAATAGAGGAAGAGAAAGTATTAGTCTAAAAAATTACACCATTATTTTTTATCCAACTCGCGAAAAAGAGGAGCAGGGTCACAGGAATGACGTCAGGTTAGAACAACGTCATTTAGAACGAGATTGAGTTACAAGGACGAGGAGTCAGGAAACAAAGTTACAAATATTGATCCAATGGGAAAAAGAAGCGAAGGAATGACGACAGTAAGATCCAAGAATTTTGAACAAAAATATTGTCAAATAATGACAATTAAAGAAAAGTTTCTGTACGTCCATGGATACCAATCAAGGAAAAGGGAGCCGGTATTAAATATAAAACATATTTCTGTTAATTGATGAAATATAAAATTAAATGACTCTCTTGAACATGTTTTGGATTATTCATCATATATATCAGTCTGATGAACGAAAGTAGACATTTTTTAAGTGCAAAAGAGGAACCGATATTGTGAATTATTCTCTTAGTAAGTAAACAGTAATATTGTATTTCGAATTTCTATTCAAGAGGAAAATATTAATACAATTAAAATTAAACTTAAGTCTGATTTAAATTTCATTAAAAATTCAGTCAGAGAAAAACACACTTTACGAAACTAACAACGACATTAATCACAGTAAACCGATTTCACATATTTTAACTAAAATATTAATAAAATGACTGAATTAATTCACATTTTTCAATATAAATGTGTGTGATCCTTCATTGTAAATTTAATGTTTGTAATGTATGCAAGTTCTTCTCCTAACATGTTACACACCATTTTATTACAGTTTATTTTAATTACATGTAAATATTCTTAATATTTAGTTAATATTGAAGTTGTAATTATTTGATGTATTTTTGGTTACTCGATTTAAAAAAATTGCTACAATAATATTCACACAAGCAGTGGACAAATTGAAAACGTCGAGTTGATGTAATAAACTCCTTTTTGGCCATGAATTTATGCACGAGAAAAGATCAAGATGCAATCAGGAAACACACTGGATTTCATACTTTATTTTATTACGCAGTTCTAGCTCATCATACGTAATATGACTGGATCAATACTGTATTTCTATTATTGTCACCTTCTCGAAGAAGGTGGCCACCAGTAGATACGATTTACTTATTTAGTTTAAGGCGTTTCTCTTTAAATGTTTTTTGGAAAAGCGTAATCATTTTCGACCCCTCTACATGCCTTAGAAGTTGATGACATTTATTCCAAGACACTGTATAACTTACAATCCGCTTGAAGAGTGAAAACAAATGATCCATTTGTTGATGAATGATACCTCCTTCTTCCGTCTCGCCAGTTGTACTGTTCTAGAGCAGGGGTCTTCAAACCACGGCAGGTGGGTCACATCCGGTCCTCGGCAGTCTTCGATGTGGCCCGCCAATCCAAAGTTTATTGTAATTCACTCTGATACATGCTGAAATATTTTATTCCAAGCTAGGAGAATCTAGTTTCGTATTGTCACACAATGCTAGGTTCACATACCAGCCATGTCATGAATGTCTTACCATTGTAAATTCTACATAAAGAAAATTGAAATCCCTGAGATATTTTCTCATCGGTAAAATATTTTTTTATTTTTTGCCCTTATTTTGAGTTTTATAAGTTCAAGCTGGTGAAACAGAGCATGTTGCAATGAGCAGAACTTCCAATGGACTTTTATCCAAAGATGAACTTTTTCAGACATTTCTTGTCATTATTTGGTATAAGTTATAGGTGTGATCAGGCTTTCTCGAAAACGAATTTTGTGAAGTAAAAGTACGGATGTATCTTAAGTGATGAACATTTCAGAGACATTTTAATAATGGGTCAAACAAACATTGAATCACAAATGAACTTATTGTTAGAGTCTAAAAAAAAGTCCTTGTTCTCATTGAGTCCCAAATACTCTATAATTCCACTCTATTATGAAATTTAATTTTTGGCGCTCAAGACTTTTAAAACTTCCTATACGGCCCCCAGTAGAGAAATGTTGGAGACCCCTGTTCTAGAGGATTGATTTTGGATGTAATGATTTTAGATGGAATATGTGGTGGCTCCAGTAACCAACCACTCAACACAAATGTGGGTAAAACGCACGCAATTCGAACTCTTGTTCTTTAGCTTTGTTTACTAGGACTTACTAGGCGCAAGGTAAATCGTAAATTTATAGTTAAAAACGTCTAAGTGCGGTATGATAATTTCTAAAAGAGCAGACGGCCAACCCAAGATCGGGAGTAGATTTCATAAAACACCTCTTGCCCTGCAAATTTATGCACGGTGGAATAGCGGGCCGCGCGCGAGGCGCCTTCGAGTAGGGGGGAGGGGGAGCGCTGGGCGCGGGGAAAAACGCGAGGGCGCTTTCAGTTTTCCGCCGCGCCATAAAACTTGGGGGTTTCCGTCGCCGACTAGCTGTTTTGCGGGGACTCAGTGCCGCGTCGCACCGGTAAGTGGAGAAACAGATGCTTATGAATTACGAGCGAGCTCGATGCAAGAAACCTCATTTCGAGCTGTAAATCACGGGCGGCGCGGTAACGCGGGGGCGACGGCAGCGGCGGTGGTGGGGTGGTGCGGTGATGGTGGGTGGGTGGGGGGGGGCGGCGGAAGTGGCGGGACCGGTGGTGGTGATGGCGTCGGTGTCGACAAAGCCTACTGCGGCCCAAATCTCTCGGCTGACGGCGCGACGGAGAAAGTTTGCCACACCAGTTCACCTGCGCGACCCCGTGACAGGATGTGAGCGCAAGAATTTGCGATGCGGGAGACCAAGCGAATGGAAAGAGAAGTCGATTTTGTATGAGTGTGTTTATTACACAGCTATATTGCAAATTCATATGGTTAAATTACTATTAAGTTACCTGAAAAGCTTGTATTTAACTTGGACTCTACAGATCAAATGTCCTGAAAAGTATTAACCCTTAAGTAGTCGCGCTTTTGTCTGCTGTGTCCCATTCAAAATTTAAATTCTACACATGCAGAAAATACTTGACTCAAAATAATGGTTTATTTAAAAAAGGATAACTATGACTAATTTGAGGCCAATTTTCCAAAAAAATGTTATAAATATTAGTACGTACGTATATACACACAAAGTGCATATTTTAGTAAAACTAATTTGTTTATTTTTATTATTGAACTTCTGAAACAATCTTGGACACATAATACGCTGTAAATAAATGATGATTAGAAATTAGTCGCCCAAAAATACAGAATAGAAGTTCCTCGCGGAGTAACTGAGCGTCTTCTACAATGTGTTGCTTTCGAAAACTAGTGAGGAAACAGTATCTCTCTTCAAAAACCCGTGATAACCCGCGGTGTTTAAGTTTATAATTTATATCAACGCTAATGGAACTCTAACCTAAATAATTGGCTTCAATTGTAAGCCAAACGTTACTTTAGTGAAGCATTACAAAGTATTATCTAATGAATGTGATTAGTGCTGTCGTGAGACTGTGTAAGAGACTCTCATAACACTTTATTTATCTGTCCTTATTAAAGTAACTTCATTTGTTTTCTATAATGCATTTTGATACACAATTAAAAAGTAGTGCGAAAACAAATATTCCATATTGTTAATCCAGAAAATGTGAAGAAGCTGACTCGGAAATTAAACCGTCAGCATGCGACTCTGGGCGAGTGGTTGTGCCACCTCAACATCTGTTACCATTCACTCAATCTGTCATAAAAATATATCTGTGGACCAGATTTATATAAAATATTTGGTCATCAACATGGTAAAAAATTAGACTCATAGTTTCAAGAAGTTGTGAAACTTTTTTCATTTTCCAGATTTTGCCCTAAAAATGAAGCTCGGTAATATATTTATTACAAATAAATAATGAATTTTGAACAAGGAAATCGCTAATTAAAAAATTAAAATATTAATTATGGCTCTTAGTGAGTCAATCTACAATCAGCCTGAGTAACTTTCACCTAGAAGATGAGTAAGCTTGAAGCTTGAATAATTATTTCAGACGACCTGGGGAGCCACAATTGCTGTGTCTTATGCATATTATTAGTTTCCGCCTTAAGAAAGAGTGTTTACTCGTCTGCTCTGGCATGGATGCATTCTCCTAATCACCTTACATTAACCACCAATCCTCTTTCTTTCATCTAATCGCTAATAACCATATGTAGTTGATGCGACTATAAATAAATCAAATCAATCAATCTTTCTTTCATCTCAGATCGTCCTGGATGATGTAGTGTTTTTGTACGTAAGTGTGCGTTTCATCCAGAATGGAGGTTTGAAGTTTTCCATGTTACGGACGTTGTGTGCTGTGGCATTGTGTGCATTCCTACCATATTATGTATAATCCTTGAACCGAAGATCCTCCCTTTAATTCCATTCGACTCTCAGTATGTTGGGTAAGCGTGGATAATACCTAGTGCGTGACGTACGATCATATGGGCTTACGAGCCTCAGCATCAGAGCCATTTAGATGCGGCCTCTCCCTTTATTGCAGGATTGTGCAATGGAGTCACAAGTTACTCTTGTTCAATTTAATGTCTGCCAGGAAAGACTCTTCACGCTATGCAAAATCGTAGCGTTTACGTTCATAGCAACCACATCACTGGGAAACAAGTGAGAGGGACAACACATTCAGCATCTGTTATGATTGTGGGAAGTAAGCAATTTACGTTTTCATTTTTTAACGTGCTATATGTTTACCAACATAATTTCTATTGTTAGTACTCTCACCAGCTCTGGTTTCACTGCAGAGAGACTTTCCTGGAGCACTGTAGTTAGTACCTTGATCGACAGGGGCTCGCAGGTACGCTGTCGCAATGAATGGTGTGTATCGCGTTGCATGCACGTGGTGATAAGTCTCGGCTGACGTGGGTGGGGGGGTGGGGGGCATATGAAAGCATCCAAAAGGTGCAGTTGTTACAAGGGATTTACAACTACCTTTCTTTAAGGGACACGCCGAAGCATACAGTCGGACCCTACTCTTTGTAATATTAATGTTCTTTGACAAAACGTTTTTGGGATTGTATAGAGCTCAAGAGACAAGTGGGTGTTACAGAGGAATAATAAACGAAATTAATTGAATAATTAATAGTATGTCATCTGAGATTTTATCAGAATTACCGTAAACATTATTAATACTTAGCAAATAACAGTGGCTACTTTGAATACTTATGTTCTTGCATAAATTTGGATTGCTAGAGCTGCAAAACAAGTGACGGTTTCAGAGGAAATTACAGAAATTCATTGAATAATTAAATGTATTCATTTGGATTTTACAGAATTACCGTAAGCATTTTAGATTCTTTGTAGTTAAATGGTTTATATTTCCAGACATTAGCTGATTGGATGATTATTTCGCGTTTCCGAGCATGTCAACTGCTATGGCCCTCGCTGAGTGGCGAGATCCGGCCCAGACCTACACACCGGCATTCCGGGTTTTGCAGATCCAGTTATCTCTCGCCAGAGGCGCACTCCCCACCCGGGATAAGTTCTAAACTCTCGATTTGTCTCCCGATATGTGTTGTAGTGTAGAGCATGTGAATGACAGAGGGTTTAAGGGGTGAGGATAGAACAAGGAAGAGAAAGGAAAGATCGCGCATAGTCCGTTGGGGTTGATTGGAGAAACCACGGAAAACTCCCGATCAGAGCAGTCGGCTGCTAGAATTCTCCTCCAGACAGCGACTGAGTTCGATCTAGATATAGAGATAGTGTCGAAAATCCTGCCACCGTCGGGATTTAAACCCTTGACCAAGAAGAAGTCTGTGGTCAGAAGCTCTGCAGTGACGTAAAGTGAACCCTAAGCCACCTCAGACAGTTCCTGAGATAAATATAGACATGATCGGCGCTGTAAACCTCAAAAGATTATAGTAAAACAATCAAGTCTGTCAATTAATGTTTTACACTATGAGCGCAGCATTTCTAAACGCAATCAAAGGTGCGCCACTGCATCTGGCTCCATTGTCTCAGAGAGCTGCTCATAAGTTCCAACTCGGCCACCAGATCGCGCGGACACGAGGTTTATTTATCATTCATTCCTCTTATCAATTTCCTGGATCTAATTAAGAGCTGACTGTAAATCTTCTCCCTTTGAGGAGACCCAAAGGGTCGCAACGTGGCGCCAGAGAGCAAACAAAACATAACTCCGAAACTAATATACCGCGCCCGAAATAAAATTACGAATCCACGATGCCTTTTTAATTAATGTTCCAAAATGTTGTCTTTATCTATTACGTGCAAGGAAAGTGCAAGATGTTCCTCTGCTTTCACCTCCTCCTCCTCCGCAGTCGCCGAGGCGGAAACCGGAAAGAACAGTCTGCGCCCAAGGAGAAAAGGGAAGAAGCGTCTTCTTTCTCGGTGCTGTTCTTGGTTGCACCCTTGCAGTAATCGTTCTCGCTTTTGTTTTCTCTGTACTCTCGCTCTCGGTAGCTGTTGTGCAGGGGTGTCAAATGTAATACCTACTGGTCGCATGTGGCTTTTAATCCCGCAGTTTGAACCAACGACAGAGGTTTTCTGTCTAACTTTACTTGGAGTTGTTATCTCAATGAACGATATTTGGAGATAAAAAGAGTACTCTTATTATAAAACTTGATTAGTTTTAAAAACCTGTGTTCCTAATTACGATCCTCAAAGATTTAAGCCTCTCCTTAGCATCAGCGTTTCCTTCCCCATTTAAAACGCGTCCCCTTCGAAAGCTGCGAATCAGATTTCTTAGAATTAAATAGATTGCGTCTTCTTCCAGATTCCTGTTTGATACTAAGGAATTTTATATTCATTCCAAACCTGATTTATCTCGAATCACAAACTTTGTCGCCATCTGCCAGGGATTTTAATCATGTCTGCAAGATATCGCCAACTTGTCGGATTCTGAAATACGAACGTAATTACAATTCAGTAACGATTAGGAGGACCGAATAATATTCGATATACAGCATGTGCTAATAACATTGAAAGAGGGAAAACAATGATAAAAGGAAATTATTAAATAAAAAATACATATCCTAGCAAAGTCAGATTCCAACAATTGTTGCTTTCTCGCTATCATTGACGCAGTAGAGAGAAAGTTATGTAATGCTGCGGGGAAAAACAGCGAATTTTTTGCAGATTTTTTTTATTATAAGGCTCTGGTACCAAAAAAATGTATAAATTCAGTTGCTAAATTTAGAAAAAAATCCTCTAACACGTAGTGAAGCTAGAATCCATGCTTTCTAGATCCTTGATACTGAAAAATTGAATGACGGCAAAACGTCTGCCCGTCCGTCCGTCTGTCCATCTGTGAACCATGCTAGCTGCTAAACCGTTCAGTCGATTTTCTCCATAATTGATATCCCCCAATCAATCTGGATGATGTCGTGGCTATTTGAATTTGAAATCAATATTTTAATTTTCTGCGTACCTTACATGATGACCCTGAGATATTTTCAAAATGTTCAAAAATTTCTGCTTCGACTGTGATTAAATTTTGTTGTTCGATAGTGTAAAGGACATTTATGAGAACGGTGCAGATCTCAAGTGCGTTGGAAACCCTAATATTTTTAAAAAGAAAGATTAAAATTGTTTCGGCGTCTTCTCACAACTACAATTTGAAGATACGATTTTCATCTTAATGAAATCTGTTTTTGATGATAGATTTTGAAATAAGGTCATGTACAAATTTTCCAAAATTTTAGTATTTTTCGCGTAATTTTGCGTGAAACTACGAGCGAGAAAGTGCTGTTTTAGCACCACTAGATTTTATTCCCGCGGGGTTCTTCTCTGCCCTCGGGATGATCTTGGACACCACTTGCGACTCGGGACGAGGCGAACGGAAGCGTGGCAGAGCGGGGAGAGGTGAGGCGGGGGCAGGGGCGGGGCGCCGGGGCTGGAGCAGCGCCTCCTCGCGGTGGCCGGGGCTTCCTGCCTTTAGAATTAATTTCCCCCGCGGGGGCGCTCATTAACCACGGCCCTCACGTCCACGCGGCTGCCCGCGCGCGCCGCCCCGCCTTCTTCTTTTGTTATTCGGCGGCAGCGGCGGCGCGCGCGGCGCGGCAAGCGGTGCGTCTGACGGGGCGTGCGCGCTCTCGCGGGAGATCGTTTCGGCCTCCCGCCCCGCCCCATCCCGCCACGTCCATCCGCGCTAACACTGCTTCGTACGGCTCTGTTCGGACACGCTGCGCCACGTCCCACCCCGCCCCATCCCTCACCGCTCGCCCTTTCCTGCTCCATCTCACCACGTCCCGTCCCACCACGTTCATCCGCACTGCCACTCATCGCCCGGCACCGTTCGAACACACTGTGCCCAAGGCCCCGTTCTATCACGTCCTCAGTGCCTCCAATGCTTCGCACGGCTCTGCTTGAACACGCTACGCCCAACTCCCATCCCTCCTGCCTCTCCTCGTCCCACTATGATTCGCTCTGTGCTAGCCCGCCTCTTCCCGTCCCATCACGCCCTCCTCGGCACGTAGTCCCTCTCCCATAAGTATCAAAATCCCGAAAGCTGTACATTAACAACAGCAGATAAGGAACCACTGGCAAAATAATTTTTTCTAGGGCTTTTATCCAGCCAACAACCGGTTTCCTTTGCGTCCCGATGGGACGCATATTCGACTCATACACTAGACACCAACACACTTGCGGTTCCTCTGATCTGGCGTCAGCAGAACGCGAGACCCTTCGCGACAACACATACATACAACGACAAGGGACAAACAACCATGCCCAAGGCGGGACTCGAACCCGCGACCCTTCGGACCGAAGCGCTGAGTCGATACTCGCTCTTAGCCACCTCGGCCATCCAGTCGGCAAAATAAAATATAAAGTATTATATTGCTAATGTAGATAAGAATATAAAACATAGGTAAAATATATTTTGACCTCATGGGATTAGACAACCTCATAACGCCACCATAAGCTACGAGAAGAAGCCCGCGAACAGAAAAATGTCGAGTACGCAGCGAAACGATGGCTTGTAAACGCGCCATCTACCCACAGCTTTTTAACTCCGACGCCCGAACTAGCGAATAATGTTTTCCGGAGGTCACGAAAGAGAAGAATATTCATCCCTCCAAAAATTTCCCCAGGCGCGAGTACCATAAGTATCGCGGCGCGCCTCGGAGGAGCTCTCGATGATTGCAGCAGCGACGGCGACTAGACTGAGTTCTGAAGGCGATTGTAACTTGATCGCATAGGAGTTTATTTTAACTTGGTAGTTAAAAGTTAGTTTGAGAAGCGCATCAACGAAAGTGATGTAATTGAAAGTGGAGTGCACGAACATTTCTCGCACTAAGATTCACAATATTTGAGAGAGCAAGTGAAGTGATTGTTTGACTTCGAAATAATTTCAAATTTGTAAAATTCGCGCAGAAGGACATTAACAAAATCCAGCATCTCATATTAACGCTGAGACCACACACGCCCAAAGTGTGCTAGGTAGGCCGAGCATTTAAAGCATAACTTCAGCAACATTAATTATTCGAGGCTGGAAGCGCGAACAAACTTGTATGAGGCACGGTAGAAGAAGAAAAAACGATCCCAGGATGAGCGGAGCATAGGTGAGAAAGATTTGGACTGTAACGAGAAACGTACGAGTCCGGAGAACGGAGAAGGGTGTGGAAATTGGAGGCGTGACGGAGTCAGAGTTCGAGGGAAGGAAACTGGTAATGTCATGGGACAGCAAGCGAAGACGGGTGGCAACGCGAGGCTGCGAGCGGTAGAAAATTCACAAGGTCACTTCCAGGCGACCGATGCGGAGCTGTTGAGGTAAAAGAACTGGCAACTTTTATGCGGCGATCAGTTGGGAAGAGAATGGCAGTAAATACACGACAATGCGTGTTAAAAGTGGGTGAAAAGTCCAGAACAGGTGGAGAAGTATTCCAAACGATGTAGTGGCAGTTTCAAGTTTATTTACTGCACGTGTTATTAAATTCATTCAAAGAGGCCATACCTTGTACAATTTTACTTAAATAATTCATGATTTTCATATGTTGAATAGTGGTGTTATCTGGAAAAGTCATAGTTTATTGTATTGTGTTCAAAGTAATTGCTTTATGTGATATGTAAAGGGCCAAATTTAAGTAACGTGTATGTTACGTTTTATTTTTTCTCTCTCTAAAGTTCACAATTTTATAGTGAGTGCGAAGCCCCAGGCTAGCACCTGTGAATGGGATATCTTAAAAGAAGTGTAAAACTCATATAAAAAGTCGTGCACGAAAAAACTAAAAGTAGAAAGAGTAAAATAATCAGGTAGATAAAAGTCGAGAGAGGAATGAGCATATTGTGAACTGTAATTGGTGGAAGTGTGTTCAGGCAGTCGAGGTGACGCTAATTTTTTGTTTTGCCTTGTTTTCTGTTTTTTTAGTGACCAATTGTTTAAAGTGTATAATCCTATTATATAATGGTGCCACTGTAATTTTTCATTTAATATATGCTCATTTTATTCGTATTAATAGAAGGTGAAATACGTGTTCGTTCTCATACCAAAAGATCTCTTCCTGAGAATTTTAAGCTCGCTTTAGGAGCATTCATACTATCACGCTTTCCCCACGTGCTTGAAGGTAGTAGGTTAGAATATATATAATGTTTTTATAATGTAATTAATAGAAGGTGACATACGTGTTCGAACTTTTGGCATTTATCGATATTCCATGTTTTCCGAAGAATGTTAATAAAATCTTCGCTAATTGGCACACTAAACAACTTAAATACACGTTCCGTAAATAGTATGTTATTGCCAAACACATAACTGAAAAAAAAGTAAATAAAATACGTTATGTCTGGAGAAACTGCGTTTTTCTTGTTAAAAGTTTCCTGGTTTCCTGCACTGCCCAAGCTTATTGAACGAACTGCAGTTGAAGCTGAAAATGGAAAAGATGCCATAGGCGTAAGGTCAAAGAGTACGTTTGCTTTTGCACAGTCTAGTCTGGAGAAAATGAAAGCCTTTGAGGTCTAGGTCGTGCATAGCAAAATGAGAGAGTTACATTTTTTACACGATTAGATACATGATTTTTATTAGATTAGATACCCTCCTGACTTTAAAAACTGCATGCACATGCGGCTCACTCCCTGACTTTAAAAACTATCTCTTACTTGCAGTTAAGAAGCTTTGGGGCCGGAAATGGAAAATGTTGCCTTCCAAATTACAAGCCGTTAGGAAGAATATCGAGGAATCTCCCATCACTTCCATTAGACTTAGCAGAAGACATCAAGTGGTTATAACCAGACTCCGTATAGGACATTTTAAACTCAGTCACAGCTACCTAATTAAAAAGGCTACTCCTGACCCTTGCCCAAATTTGGGACTTCCAGTTTCCACGAAGCATATTATAGTTGATTGCCACGTGATGGCGACTGTGAGAACAAACATCAATGGTTATCTCCACTGTATATTCAATTCTTATCCCGGTCAAAAGAAAATTATAGAACTCCTCACCAAATTTAATATGCTAAATAGTATTTTGCTAATGGCTATACAGTGTCTGTCCTATGTGTAACATCTAGATTTAGAATTTGTGTATGTGTATCCCTTGAAAATGTGTAAGTATGTGAATTTGTAAATACTGTATTTTTGTAACTGTGGTCGCCAATGACCTAGCTGTTTATAAGGCGACCTTAAATAAATAATTTAAAAGAAAATGGTTGACTGACAAAAAAGAGATCTGACAAACAAATCCATGTTTGATCGGCAGCTAAACTTTTAACAATGTTTATTGCAATAACTTTTATGTTTTAAATGTGAGTAATCAAATTTCTTTACAAGAGATTTCTTTCAGTAATATTCGGTTAACCTTTTATTGAATACACGCATAAAATATTTTTGAGGTTTTGTACATTACCTCTTTATTTTATTCGCAATTTGTTTTAGCTATGCAGTATTCTGTGAATAACAAAATGATTTTCACACTCCCCGGCATGGTATTGGATTTATTCGAATCTCTAAGGGATCACGGATCCCTGGAAATTGGAAAACGACATCTCCAGTCCACTGAAGCCAGACAGTCTGGCACACACAAACACAATCGTCCCAGCGGATAACACCATGCGGTGGACCCTTGCGTTGTCCTCCCAGAACCTCTCCAGATTCGCAGCGTCGCCCTGGCAGTCCCCATCCCCTCCGTCCCCACAGCATCCCCTGCTCCCGGCAACCTTCAGGTCAGGCCGAGATAAATTCCACAGAGCGAGTTAATTGCGCGGCTTTCACGCGACTGCGAGGAATTGTTTGGGTTTGCAAGGGAGACCTTGCAGAGCCACTACGCTTTTCTAGGAATTTCCAGCGAGGAGACAAGGCTCCGGCGCACCTGCTTCCAAGCACGAGATTTGGTATACGAGAAACTTGCAATGTATTCAGCAAGAATTACTAAAATATGCCTGAGTTACCAACAATTAATAGAAAATTAATACATTTATTCTTCAATGGTATATCCTTAGCATGTTGGTGTCAAGAGTTTTGAAATGAAGTTTACATTTCTGGGCAAATATAATATACGTAATTATGATAAAAAGTAATGCTTTACATTAGCGATGGCAAGTTTCCGACTGGGGGCATAGCTTCAATGGCCTTGTATTTCCTTGGATTACTTGGTATAACACGAGGCTAACAACACAAGTTTTACTATGCAAAGATTCTGTCGAAATGCAACAAAGTATTTTTGAAACGGAATGAATTAATTTTTTTAAAAGATTATATGCACATAAAAAAGAAAAAAATAATAAACATACCAACATATACGTTTTTAAAAGATTTTTCTTACGCATATATAGTCCTAAATCGCAGGCAAATTCCAGAACCACTTTTAGCACGGCGGCGAGGTGGTAAACTGCGTGTTGTGCAGATTCCATGCCTACGCCCCCGAGTCTCACTAGTAACGACCTTCTCCTAACCGACGGTTTGCCAGCGCCATCCAGACCACACTCCTAATATTTTAAAATTTATGTCTTACTGGAGATTCCTATACACCCAAAAGAGATAGTCGCTGGAATCGCCTACACATGGCAATACAGGCAAGTAAATTTAATTCAATGGACCATGTTTCAAATTTGTATTTTGCATTAAATTACATTAAATTCTTACACTTTAACGTATTTTTAGTTCTTAGTAATTAATATCATATTAATACAATTTTTGATTTTAACAGGATTAATTTTAATATAAAACTGATAGAAAATGTATATTTGACAATATAATTCCTTCATTTTTCAATAATTTACGCGTCAATGGTATCAGTGTCGTCAAGAAGCCTTGAGCATCTCATACATGTTTCATAATAGAAATTGTTTTCTTATTATTCTACTTCAAACTTTTCTATCTACTATTCTCATTCTGGACGAACAGAGCTACTGATATACACACTTATTCTCACCAAAAGGCTCATGCGCCTTATAAAAGAAACAAAAATATATATGAAGCTTTACTAAGTAGTCATTATAACACAAAAAAAAACATTATCTTTCAGAAAATGTTCACACTCTTTACCCAACACTGTATCCTATTCGAGCGCAAAGTGGTTTTCCTCGTATAGAACATAACATTGCGACTTAGTTCATGTCATGCCGTGGGTCTATTTTGGACAATTTCATATATCATTTGTACTATTTATAATGTATGTAATCATCCACCACCTCATCCTGTAATCATGTTAAATGCATGCTGATCTGTTGGAAACAAAATATAATACTTGTTTCCAACAGGTCATGCATGTATTTTCAGACAACAACAAAAAATGAGCATTTTTTGCCACGGCACTAGCAACAAATGTATGATTTCCAGACACCACATTTTCAAAGAGATATGGGAGGCAAATATCGGCCCCTTGCAAACTGCTTTTCCTTGAGATTTTGTGACAATGTTACTTACTACCCGCTATAAGAATTGCGTAACTTCCCATTCAGCGTGAAACTTCCCCTTTTGTGTAAATTCCCAACTTGTCGAATTTTGTAATATTTGCCTCACGATCATTGTAAACTGTGATTTCAATTCGATCAAAATTAATCTGCACACTGAGTACCTACTAGATTACTTTACCATATGAAACAAATAGAGACTCCTGAAGATGCTGTATATTTCATATTTCTTCCCCATCTTCCTGCAGCTTTGACGTAGTGAGTTTACCCATCGTCGACCCGACGCCCCAAGACAAACGCGCGTCGCCCTGCGCCAAGGCAGGAGGGTCAGCGCAAGGGAACTAGAGGGCGCGCAGGTCCAGGCACGTCGCCACTGGCTCCTGCTCTCGCCCCGCCGCCCCCCGGCGTCATCACTACCTCTGCCAACGTCACCAACGCCAGTGCCACCACCGACTCTTCCTCCGTCACCGCCACCGCTAACACCACTACCCCGCCCTCGCCACCGCCCCCAGGGGACGGTGCGGAGGCGGTGGGGCGGGGCGGGGCCGAGGCCTAACGCGATTAGGCGCGCGCGGGCCGACCGCAGCGTTTTATACGACGCACGTCCGAGGAAGTCAGCAGCGTTTTCTTCCCGTGCCTGCGTCGCGTCGCGCGGAACCGAGGAGCGGAGCGGTGAGGGGAGAGGAAGAGGAGGACAGTGCAGCCCTCTCTCCTGGCGCTCGCCCTTGCGGCACGGACGCGCCCGCAGCCGATGCTTCGTCTTGCCCTGCCCTGAGAATCTGCTCGACGCTAGCCAGCCCGGCCGTCACTCGTCATCTCGCCTGTCTCCCATGCCTCAGTATCAGTGATTCCGTTTTGTTATTTTATCTGCATTATTTTTTCTCTTTTTTATTCTCATCCGTTTTTAAATTTCATATTCCTTCTTCTTACATCGTATTCCTCTTTCTGTTCTTTTCCTCGGCTTTTTCACATTGTTTCTGCACCTCTACATTATCCCTATACCCATCCTCCTTTAATTTTATATTCGCCCTGTTCGCCATCCTTCATCTAATCCATTTCTTTTTCCTCTTATCTTGCTTTGTTTTATTCTCTGTCTTTTTCGTCTCTTCTTCTACATTTTTTTAGCTTACTCCCTTTCAGTTGCTTCATTCCTTTCTGCTTCATCTTCGTTCACTGTTATAATTTCCCTTTTTTATTCCAATTGTATGTTGATTATTAATTTGATAGCTTTAATTTTACTTTATTGAGTACGTAGAACAGATAAAGTTATGTAATGCCGCAAAAAGTTGATTTCGAGATTCTTTAAGGGAATTCTCAGTATGCTTATACCTAAAAAGTTTCTTTATCTTCCATCAACGCCATCCGTCTATCCGTAAATATAATAGCACAGAAATCCCCAAAATGGATTTTCTCGATGTATTGGTCAAGGTCTTTCTTCTTGAAACTGAAAATTTCATTTTTATTCAAAGTTTTGTACGTCGTTACTTATTCCGAAGAGAATTTTCAAAAGCTTTTCAATAATAGCTCCAAGCTAAGTTTTTTCTCAAATACAGGAAAATGAGCTAACAAATATGATATCGATCCGGTTTTCATTAAAATCTCTGAATTTTGAAAAGTACAAATATTCCGTTTTTAAAATGTCTACACATTATTGAAGATTTTTTAAAAATTATAATTTTAATTTATTTATTACCAAAGTTCAAAAATAAGTATTTTCCGCGAAACTTTTATTGAAATCGAGACCATTTTTCATAAACGTAAACAAAATCTTGTCGCTGAGCACTATAATATAAGGGTGATTTTCATTAAAACTTTCGAATGTAGAAAAATGAAGATATGTATTTTATCATTCCTGCATCGTTCTATGAGCGACTGGTGTAACATATACCGTGTGGACACAGAACATTTTGATCACGAGACCCAGCCCTGACATTTACTTTTGTGGGTTATCAAAGGACATCTGTTGTATCAATAAGGCGATTCTCAAGTGAGGTAACCTGTCGCCGGCCGCGAAAATTTACGCCATTGATTTCATATGTCCAAAGTTTTGCATGAGTAGTAGTATATAATATTAAAACAACACGAGGGCATGCTGTCGTACCATACTAGTTTATAAAATATTTCTGACTTGTTTCATTCAATTTTCTTTTACAACATATTCTTTTATTATTATTATTATTATTTTTTATTATTATTTATTTAACTTTTTACACTTCTTATCTTGTTCTTAATGGAGGAGTAAAACAAGGATGCCAAGTGTCTTCTTTACTTTTTAGTTTATATATTGACAATGTCATAAAGGAATGGCAGAGAGCTTTACCAACAGAAAGCATTAGAGTTTCTGGAACAGGCTTAAGAATATTTTTTTTGCGACGAACAGGTTATTTTGAAAAACTCGGAGGATAGATTCCAGAATGACATCTACACAAAATATACTACAGAATTACAAGTTGCGGATATCTACTCAGAAATCTAAAGTAATGGATTTAGTGGGCAAACATCATTTGAGGTGCAAAATAGTTGTAGAAAACACTATACCACAACAAGTGTCAGAATTTAACTACATCGGTCATAACGTCTCCTATTGTGACATGAATGACATCCAGAAAAAACTCAATAAATTTCAGGAATGTTGGAACAATTCAAAGAAATTAAAAAATGAAATTTTACAAGGTGATGCGGTTCCTGTACTTGAATATGGTTGCAAAATTCGAGCATGAATCACTTGACAGAAGGAATATTGAGGCTGCTGAAATGCGATTTCTATGATCTGTTGCAGAATAAACGCTTCTAGACCACATAAGAAGCGAAGGCATCAGAAGCGAACTAAAAATATTCAACCTCAATATGAGAATGCAAGTGCGGAAAGAGAAATGGTTCCATCTTATACAACGGATGACTCTTCAGAGACTCCCTAATAAGCTCCTCCACTACGCACCCGAAGGAACTCGAGATCCAGGTAGACCTAGAAGAAGATGGAGAGACGATCTTCTTGGCGGCGGAACAGGCCATTTGGCCTAGTCCTTGATGATGATGATGATGATATCTTGTTTTTTCATTTTGCTGGCTATACTTATCTCTAATATGATTTTGTGCTCTTTGGTTATTTGATTTTACGAAACACAACTACACAGTTTCGTAATAACACTTTTAAAGACAAATTTTCAATAATCCAGGGCCACTATTAGCAACAATGAATATTTTTGTAATGTAAAAAATATTAAACTATTCCACAGCCTCCTATTACCACTTACTAAATCAGAATTTCACGTTTTGAAGGACAAATCTTCGTAGTTAACAGAAATTATTAATGAGTGGAACATTTACAAAGAGAATAAATGTTGAATGTTAATCGTATCAAAACATCTTAGTACAATAACCTAATTGCCTCATTTGGTAGTTTTTAATGTTTTACAATTAGATACTTCCGATTATTATTTCGTAAATAACTATTTTATACAGACACTAGTAAAAGAAGTTACTTTTTTGGGCATGCAAAAGGAGCTGAAAGTGCAAGTTTTACCACTAGTGCTAAAAGTGAGACGATGCTCAAATGCTTTCATAAATCCCTAAATGCAACAAAGAGAACAAAATACTTTTGTCTGACCGCAACAATCACTAATTATACTAATGTAACATAGTACCCAATTAAGTGAGTTCTATATTTGAATGAAATAAAATGAAAGTTAGTGAGACTGTCTAAAAGAGTGTACGAGTCACGTGGTAAAAGTGATTTTATTTTAGTCCTAGGATTGTGTCACTCGGCTTAGCAGCTGTCAAAACACTTCTACTTGCAAAATTAAATGCCACTGTTACCACTTGTATCATAAATAACTATTATGTTTTATCCACCTTATTCTTCTTCGCTATTACTTTTTTCTGACATGACACATGTGGTTTTCCCAAGTCATGCTGCCAGTCCTCCATGAGGGCTGCAATGGCAAGGTCCCTGCGGCCGCAACAGACGCCGTTAGATGGAAGGCCGGCGAATGGCCCGTGGGGGCCACATTTAAATGTGGAGCCCCTTTATGGCCCGTCTAGCGCAGCTCGCGGGAGCCATCGCCGCGAGACGGACGGCTGCGCGCGCTCCGTTTAGAGCCGCTCGCCGCGCAGTTACATCGATAGTTGCACTTTTAAAAGTGCAGCACTCGTACAACTGTCTCTCCACCAAGCTCTGTTTATTATGACGTACGTTAAACATTCTCCAGACTTCTTTAAGTTGTCATTCAAAGATTCTCGCTAACCACATTTTCAGTAAATAAAGAATGTTATTAATGACATAAATTACCAAATGTTACTTTCGCTTTCCATAATATTGAGAATATAAATTTAAGAAATTTTATTTATTGTGATAAATATATAATTAGTCCGTGTGAATTATGTAAGTTAACTTTTTGCTGATAATGAGTTAAGTATACTAGAGCATATGTATTTACAAATATTATGTAAAATCATATATACAGTCTATACAAAATAAGCCCAATTGTCTTTTATTCACTTACATAGACATTAATATTTATTAACATGAAAAAGATCAGTTATCTTCATTTACGCAAGCGAAATCTTTCATAATGGCTAATAGAAAAAGCTGCAACCATTTAAAACACTTTTGAACAATTCTTTACTTAATTGACGATGGTCCTGCAGTCGAGTTTGGATTTTGACACAACATCCATTCCTTGACAGTTTCTCGAAATCATGGGTAATGAATCATATGGGAAGGGGGGATCCGGGATGAGCAATAAATTTAGTTTTTACCAGTGATCAGTTTATTTACTAAGCCTAATGTATTATTATTAAATGATGAATTTGGTATACAATAATATGAATAAATTTTAATTCTTGTCTTCAAGAATTTTATCATTTTGGAAAAGTGCTTGTCATGAACAACCATACTCTTATGATGGCTTGAAGTCATTAAATTTAATTAGGAATACCTTTCTTGATTTCCCATTTCTTTGTTGCTGCTATTATTATATTGATGATGATCCTCTCTACAGAGACGATACTTAACTTTTATACTGAAATGACCCAAAATTCCGGTATACTACATTACGACTTCTTTCCTTCTTCCCCGAACGCTGTCAGAGGCCGCTCCATCTGCTCGCCAAACGCCCTTAAATTAGTGGCGGGATAAAGGCGTCGTGGGCGACGTCAGAGCCTGGACGGGGCGCGACGGAGGGGGGCGGGGCAGGGAGAAGTCGCTAAGGGCGTGGGCCCCGCAACGCCGTAGCGCCGTATTGACCCCGCGTCTCGCCCACAGCCACGCCCTCGTCGCCCGCGTCGCCCCGCCCCCTCCGCCCCCACCGCCCCGCCCCCGTCGCAGCGCCGTCCTCGCCGTCGTAAGACCACAGGACGCAATAAATTGAAAGCGAAGAGGCCTGTTGGCCGCGCCCGCCTGGCTCTATAAACAAGTAGGAGGTGGTATCCTCCGCTGGCCCCTTCCTCCCCGCCACTCCCCGCCCGCGCCACTCGCACCCGCACCCGCCCCGCCTCGTCCCGCGCGCGCTCGGTCGCGCGCCGTGGCTTTCTGTGGTTTATGTCGGTTTTTCCGCAGCAATAAAAAAGCTTATTATACGTTTTATAGCCCTGTCCGGTCAACATATTTGCTCACGTTCTTTTTCGTACCGGAAAAGATATACGCAATATAAAATGTTCATCTAACTTGTTTTAGATCTAATAAAACCTCATTCATGGGCAACCGCAGTAATAGTATTGCGAATGCAGGTAAGTAACAAGGCGGCTTAGGTGGGCGTGAAGGGGCTGCTTGGCGCCTTGTCCGTCTTCATAAGTCGGCGCCACAAATTACGGCCGGAAGGTGGCGCAGGGTTACGACAGGTGGGAGCGGCGTACAAAGGGAAGTTTACAGCGCGACGGGGTGTTGAGGCTTCGGGGCCTAACGGCGCTTAGGGCGGGGCGGCCATATTGCGCAAGGAGGGGAAATAGGGGGAAGGCGTCTCCGTGGTGACGTGGCGATGCTGGAGACCCTGGCGATGACTCACAGAGGCCGGCCGTTTGTGAGACAATGCGGCTGGTTAGGGGTAAACATTTTTTGACAACCTGCTTAAGCTTTTAGGGAAGTGAAACGTGTTGTGTTGGACCTATACGATAGGCGGCGGTGATTCAAAAAAGTTGTAACGTTAACTACTATTTTGGTAGAGTCAAGTCGCTTCTCGTTTGGCATGAAATACATTGGAAAGTTTGAGGTGGCTGGACTTAACGATCTTTTTCATGCGTCTGTGTAAGGACGTCTGTGTACTAACAATTTGGAAAATTGGTACACAGAAGAGGTCCTCCTCCATCTGACAACCGTTAAATAGTTTCAAAAATAATTTGTGTTTATATCATTAAAATTATTTCATTCCCTTGGTATTGTTTTATTTATTTGCTAAAAAAAATTTACCATGTGTAAATAAAAACGTTTAATAGAGAAGTTGGGTGAGTAGGGACGACATATTGTCAAACTGGAATAATGTTGCCATGCTTTACTTTCCGAAGATTTCTTTCATGTTTCCAGAAAAAAAATTCAGTTTGAAGGAGAGGCCGAAAGGTACAACTGAAGAAAAATGTTTGAAGGGGATACATCTGCTGGCAGGAGATGTTCAGTGTGAAAATACGCAAGGGGAAGTAAGTAATCGTAAAAAAATGTTTTCCCTAGGTTTCTCATTACTTCTCTACTAACTTCTCTGCGGACAATATCAGCACGCAAGAATATCGTTTTCTATATTATTTCAGTAGCACACATACCTTCTGCGGCTCTCACACGCTAATATTTATAAAAGGGTCTCTAAACAAAGATAATTTCACGAAATAGAATAGAATAGAATAGAATATTTATTTTGCTACTTAGGAATACATAGAATATTTCCGGTGGTAGCGTTTTCTAAGAAATTTCTACAAATACACAAAACAAACATCAAACATTAACATGTTAGCAAATACAATTTTACAAAATTAACCTATTAACCATATTTACTTAGTCTAATTTTAAAATTTTTGACATTCTGAGGGAAAGTCTCCAGCACTGCAGCAGGTAATTTGTTCCAATTTTGTATCGTTCTGTATACAAATGTGAATTTACCTACATCTGTTCTCTGTTTTCTTTGCCGAATTTTGAAACCATGATCCTTCCGCGCGACGTAAGTTGGTTTAGATAGTCTTTCCCGTACTTCACCCCACGGACGATCCCCTCTTATTGATTTGAATAATGCACAAAGACGCGATTTCTCTCTGCGTTTTTCCAAAGGTTCCCACGATATAAATTCAGAATTTGAACGTCCTCTCTAAAAATTTTGCAGCATATTTTGTACTTTCTCGAGAGATTTTATTTGCCCTAAACGATAAGGGTCCCAACATATGGAGCCAAATTCTAATATCGAACGTACTAGAGACGTGTACCCTAATTCCCTTGATTTTCCACTTCCTTTTCTAAGTATTCTAATTACAAAGTGTAATGCCTTCCACGCCTTTTTCACTACATAATTTACGTGTTCTGTCCAACTCAGATCCTCGTTTAGTACAATTCCCAAATATTTACAGCATTTAGCCCTCGGAATATCCTGATTTCCTAATTTATATATGATATCGTCTTTCTTTCTAGAATGCGCGAATCTAATAAACTTGCACTTGCTGGGATTTAATTTCATTTCATTTGTGATAGCCCATGATTCTAGCTTATCTAAATCAACCTGCAATATTTCTGTATCACTTGTGTTCTTAATTTCCCGATAAATTATACAATCATCTGCAAAAGACGTATTTTATTGAATTCCCTGCCAAATATCATTAATATACGCTATAAATAACAACGGACCTAGGACACTTTCCTGTGGCACTCCGGACGTTACTTCCGCCCTCGAAGAGATATTTGACCCGATTCGCACCCCTTGAGTATACGAGCTGAGAAATTCTCAAATCCAGAGAGCAATTCTTCTGTCTACGTTAAGCTTAGTAATTTTTGTATTAATTTATCATGGGGAACGAGGTCGAACGCTTTGTGAAATCAATAATTGCATGAACAATGGAACCTTCATCGAGAGAATCAGCAATGTCCTGACTGACAGTGACTACCTGACTCTCGCATGAATATCCTTTTCTAAAACCGTGTTGCCCTTCGTAAATGATGTTATTCTTATCCCAAATTTCGCGTAAGTATTCTGCCACTAAATGTTCCATTTGCTTACACACTACAGACGTTAGACTTACTGGGCGATAATTTTCAACATTTTGACGCGAGCCTCCTTTGAAAATTGGGACCACTATGGCATCTTTCCAATCCCGAGGAATACAGGAATTGTTCAGTGATATCTCGAAAACCGTAATAGGTACGATAACATAGCTTCTCTCCTAATTTGAGAATTTCCCCCGAAATTCCGTCCCGTTGATTTATTATTACCTATTTTGGCAATTCTTTTCCTAAGTGCTCTCGGATTTAGTACAAAATTTTCTCCTTCGCATTCGTTTACAGTGATATTCCTTTTATCTGCAAAAACTGACGCGAAAAATTGGTTAAATATATTTACTTTTTGTTTATTGTCTACCACTAAGTTATTACTACCGTTTCTTAACGACGGGATTTCTTCGCGATTCCCCTTGCGCCTTGGTACGTATTTAAAAAAATTGCTCCAACTTTTATTTTCATCAGTAAGGATCGTTTCCAAATACCCTTCCTTACGTGAATTATTGCACTTTGACTTCAAAAATATGAAGGATTTGTTTAAACACGCATCTAAATATACATGTCAAATGCAACCCGCAACACTCGGGCAGTTACACTGATAAATAACTCCTAAAAGAAGACTTTTAGAGCCTTAAACGTTAAAATTTTGAAGTTGAAGGCCCCAAAGAAACGTTTTTCACATGATATATTCTTGACCATTCTATTAAAATTGTTGCCGGTCGCCGCTTATCAATGGTACCAATACATACATCATTATACATGGATATTCGTCCATGGTCTGGTGCTGGTGCTGGTGCTGGTGATATCTTTGTGGCGTCACGCTTAGAAGGCTTAAATTACTTCATCGTTTACGCTTTCTGTGTACACCGTTACTTGCGCAAATTGACGAGGTTTGTTTGCTTAATTATTAATTCAAGATTCGCTCTCGCAGCAACAACTAGAAGTACTATTAATAACGGTAGCGGTAGCTCAGTACATCAACCATGTCACTGCAGCGCCTCTGACCGGGAGGTCCTAGGTTACACTCCCCACGGCGGCAGGATTTTCGACACTAGCTCTTCAGCTAGGTCGAATTCAGCTGCTGTCTGGAGGAGAATTCTAGCGGCCGGCTGCTCTGATCGGTAGTTTTCGTGGTTTCTCCGATCAACACCAGGCGAATGCCAGAGCAGTACCCTACCAAACGGGCCACGGACCGCGCGCGATCTGTCCTTCCTCTTCCTTGTCCTATCCTCTCCCCTTACACACACACTTACACTAACATGCACTACACTACCACATATTCCGGGAGACCGGTCGGGAGCTTTGAGCTTGTCCCGACTGGGGCGGTGCCCCGCTGGTGGGAGAGTCCTGGTTAGGAAACCCCAGTAGCCAACGGTAGATCGGCGCCGGATCTCGCCATCCAGCGGGGAAGATTACCGCCATCTCCCGAGAAAAACATGCACTACACTAACGGGACTAATGACCGAAGCAGTTGACGCGCCCGGAAACGAAAAAATCAATCAATCAATACTATTAATAGTTGCTTGATGTCGATGAAGATGGTTTCTTATGCTTGTAGTGCGGCAATTCATTTAACGTGTTGCCATCGTCTACAAGTGTTACGTACCTAATTGTGGAGAGAACTACGATGGAAACGGACCACATGATCCCATATTTCAGTTTCACGATACCTTTGGAAAAATAGGATGAGGTTTAACATGCGAGAGTTCTTGCACGGGTACGCTAGTCTTATTTAAATGTCAACGTAAAGAATAATTTGAAAATAAAAAGTGGTTACATAAGCAACATCCAGTTTTTAGACCTAGGATTTGTTTACGACGAGGCACATGCCATAATATGTAATGCGCTCGGTGAGTTATAGGTGGTTGTGCACTGTGGCAAATGTGCAACAGTGGTGCACATTTGTTATGATGCAGCGGAGTTGCTAACGAAGACGAGTAATGAAGAAAATGTTAACATATTCCCAGGTACTTTCGGACGATATCTGGCAGCATATCCTGTATGTTTTACGTGGCGAGGCTGAAGTCTTGCGAATTATGCACCAATTCAAATAAAGTGGGAACATATTAACAGAGATATATGCTAGATATTAATTTAACATTCTGCCGTGCTTTTGTGTTGGTGTAATCAGAAAATTCACAGTTAATTATTGACAGTTTATAATTTATTTTTCCTCGTATCTGTGAAAAATAATACACGTGTATTTTTAATAAATGCTGTTTTTATGCTTCCTACATTATACTATGTGGAACAATTATCGTATAATGGATAAGAAAGTCTTTGTTTTTATTATTCGAATACACAAGAGATAAAGGATTTTGCAAGTTGACGAAAACAATTCTCACATGAGAATGAGATCACTATATTTTGAAAATACCAATTGATAAAGTCTCAATTGTAGTCCATCTGGTTTAATAATATAATTGTGAATACCATTTTTATTATTTACGAAATGTTATTTCATGACATTGGCCATTTTAAAAGGAATGATATACTTATTTTGAACATTGTATTGATAGTCCAACGTGACCCTCAACCATTCTACATGTTATCTATCACAATGTGTCAAAACCGTATTAAGATATGTTAGTGTATAGATTTTCTCCAGGGCAAACACAATATTGCCAGGCACGACATAATAAAAGGAAAATATGTGAATACATTTTGAAGCAATAGGAAAACTGTTTTTGTAAAAAATCACAGTTCTTTACATTTTAGGTCACGCCCGTAGTAAGTAGTTTCGATGGGTAGGTGATGGTGAAACAATAGTAAAATGAGAAGCAGATTAACATAAAGAAGCATGTGTGATAGTAGGGGCCATTTTATTGAAACGGAATAATACTCTTACTTTTTGAAGGATGGCGTGTAAGTGAGGAAAGCCATGATAAAACTTTAGAATGGCTGCTGTGTTCCGATCACTCTCCCCCCATCTCCATCCCCTCCCAACCCTTCCATCCCCTCCCGCCCACGAGGGCGCGCTAGGGCGGCAGCCACCGCAGGCCGACCGCGCTCTTCGCTTCCGTTAAGCTGATTGGTCGCGCTTTATGGGCGGCAGGCGAACGGCGGGCGCGACGTGGATGACCCATTACCTGCGGTAGTTAGGGCTGCGGCCGCCCCTGCGGCGGGGCCGCCACCGTCGCCGCACCGCACCGTGCCGCTTCGTGTCGCGTCGCGTCGCGACGGTCTACCTGGCGAACCGCCGGCCCGCCAACCCTGAGCCCCGACAATCCAGCGGAATGCCCTCCGGCGGGGGCGGGGGCGAGGCTGAAGCCCAGGAGCTGGCGGGCCGGGGGCAGAGACGTGGGCGGAAACGTGGGCGAAACGTGGGCGAAACGTGGGCGAAACGTGGGCGAAACGTGGGCGAAAGTGGGCAGAAACGTGGGCGGAGACGTGGGCGGAGGCGGGACGGAGGCGGGACGGAGGCGGGGCGGAGGCGGGGCGGAGACGAGGGCGGAGGCGGCTGTACGGGGAAAGGGGGGGGGAGAGTGGGGGGGGGGGGGGGGGGCCAAGGGGGGCGAAGTCATCGGTGGTAACTCTGCTGGATGCGGGGAGATGGGGAGGGGAGACGGGGCTGCATCAGACGTCGCAAAGGGGGGACGAGGCGGAAAGAGGAAAGGGCGCGTGAGCAGGGCCACACCCGTGCTTTCCCCCGAAATTGCTTTGCCTCCGTAGCAGACCTGCCGCCGCCTTCTCCTTGCCTGGCTGTACTGTGACCATTCAAATATTTGACATACGAATTCGCCGCCACCGCCGCTGACGACACCAGTTTCTCCAGCAAGAGGGGTGTAGAGGAGGTAGGGAGGGTCTCCCTACCGTCCGTTGTGACGTCACGGGGGCAGGAGGGAGGCGAGAAACTGTTGTCATTCGTCAGACGTCGTGGAGTGAGGTTATCTCGAGAAAAGAGGTTTTTGTACTGTACATATTGTTTATACATTATAGATTGTGGTCAGTGCTTCTGTTGATAGAATGTACTGTGTTGGAAAGTCACAGGTTCTGTTAAATTGAAACTATAAACATTCAATAGGGATGTTTAAAGGAAGACAGAGTGCCAGAAGCTTATGCCAGTGCTGATGTAATAGACACGACAATAGAGGCAATTGTTTATTCTTGATAAGCAGATGCTTGGCGCTTACAAACCGAGTTGGCTTGGGCAATGACACGAAGACCAGGTGATCTGCAACAAAGTGTGCGCAGCCTTCCCAATTTGAAAGCTCGGGGTAGAGCAGTATTCTTGGACGAATCGTGGTGCATACCATTTTCTTCCGAACAAAACAAGGTTATTACAGAATGTTATTGTATTTATTGTGTTACTTTAATGCATTGCAAATTATGTATTGATTAAAATTAAAATGTTATGTTATGAGACATTCATATTTATGCGTCATCTTTGCTTGTATCATTCCCTTAAAGTGTACAAGACTACATGATTTATCATGTTGTACTGATCATGTAGAAGCTTAAGTATGATATAAGAGTCAGAATGTGTTACACTTTTGCTTTAGTCATAAGAAAACTAGTAAATGTATAAAATGATTGTTTTCAGAACAAAACAAAGTGTTGTTTATTTTTGAGGAAAACTTGTTGTTTTTTCTTGGGTTATTTTTTGTTTTAATATTGTACAATGTTTGTTCTTGTACCGAATAAACTTTTGTTTCAAATAAATTATGTACTGTTGCCGATATAATTATATTTTTATTGAATTCTATCTTAAATCAGGCGTTTACTCGCGTAACTTTACATTGAATAGTTCAACATATTCTCACAGTCCCCGAAAACAATAACTTAAATAGTACACTTTCTTTACTAAATGAGTAGTAATAGAAGTCTGTAAGGCTGTATCATCGCTCTGAAGACAACCCCTTCTAAAAAAAGGGACAAGATCTTCTGAAGAATTTATAGCCCTGATAGTACAAAGGAAAATCATGTATTAAGAATTAAAATTAATATTAACTATATTATCATTACAACTAATAATGAATTAATGCCATAAATATTATCAGTTAATGACTAAATATTCTTACATACGTGAATATCAACAGAAAGGATAATGTTTTTTTGAAGGCTATGTAAATGAAGAGAAATCCAAGAGCAATAAGTGAGAAGCATGACGAAAATGACTGGCGCAGACCGCAACGATTGAACGTAAAATTGTAGATTATAAGAGATCAGTTAATCAAGCGAAAATAAAATTACAATTAGAACCAAAGATTATAGAAATTCTGTACTACCATATAACACTGCAATAATAATTTACAAAACCACGAGACCTCTCCGTTCACACGCGTGCCTTATCAGGATTAATGTAACTAAAACTAACGTCAAATAATAAGTTTTATAAAAGAAATTACAAGTTTTCTAAAACTAGTACTTAGGACTAATCACTAACAACAAATTCCACAAATAATTGAACATCAATCCCATAGTCAACCATATAAATTATCTTTCCTCCAATTTTTATTTCTCCATACCTCAAATCCACACTTTGAATGCTCTCAACCTCGCCAATCTATGATGCTGACATGCATACCAATAGAGGTGAAGTCAGCGACGCTGCACAGCGTCGTTTTGTTGTAGCATTTTTATTAATATAACATTTCTGAATCGTTAAACACATTTTGTCTTTCAGCTAGTCGGTTGTTTTACAAAACAAATTGGAAATCACCGCATCTTCGTGGAAACTCCGACGTTTTATTACAGTCAAGTCCACTACAATCACGTTAAAATATTTTAGTTCCTGTGAAGCTAAGAAATGGTTTTGCAATTCGAGCAACAAAGTAAATGTTTCCTTAGTTCTTCGGAAAAAAAGACGACGTTATCTCTGTTCCAGCGGAAAGGAACGCAAGTACAGAAAAGGTTCAAAACATATTCCTTTGCCTTACCTGTAAGACTTAAAGATATATTAAAACAATTATGTAGAAAATTATTGTAGTTTATTACTAAAATATGTATCATTAGTTCTTAAATGTATATAAATCCAACAGTTACAATGCAATTTATTTTGGGGACCAACGCTGACCCCATCTTTGGTGTTTTCCAAGTTCCAGTATGGGACTGTTGATTTTGGCTAGCCAGGTGAGCATTATTTTATTGGCCAGTTTCGCGATTCCGATATAAATAGACAGTTTATGCATTTAGAAAACTGTATTAAGTGAAGCATAAAAATACTAAACTACAAAATTTATTTAGTTGGAACATGCGTCACGATCTGAATGCCATCTGACAAAATGCCCCTCAACCACCAAAATCTGAAGCTTTATCAGCCTGTACCCTTCTCTATTGCCATGCAATAAATTCCCCTTTGAATCCTAACATAAATCCAGCGGTTACTAGCGTTACCCAAGTTACAAAGAATCATTTCACCACCTCCACACCGCATCCCACACGCGGGAATACAAGATTTCCCGCACACAACCCGCGTTTCCAGACGCGCGCGACGTACCGGAAACCATTTGTCACGACATACGACACCCGCGAGACGGGCGGGGTGCGTCAGACAACAGGAAGTTACGCCCCCACGCATCGCCCGGCTAAGCCCAACCGACTCGCCCGCCCCGCCCCCGCCCCGGAGCAGGGGAAGGCCCGGAAAACATGACGGCGCGGGAAGCCTCCGGCTCACCGGCTGCCGACGTTACGCAGCGGCTCGGCTCCGCCTTATTGACTCCTCCGCAAATTATACGAGGGCGATCGACTTGCAGCTGCTCAGGGAATTCCTCTGTCGAAGCGCGTCTTCTGCGACGCAGGACAAGGTCTGACGAATGTGTGGAATGAAATTGGATTCATTTATGATTCTGGGACGGAATGCATTTCAAAGGATGTTTGGTTGGGAGTTTCCTTCACAGAGGATGACGCTGGACGTTTTAAAACTCTATGGAAATGTATGATGAAATTAAGGCATGGTGGCAAAACATATGACATCTAGCATTCTGAAATTCAATACCACTCTCCGCTGTATATACGCGCGCTGTTAAAAAAATACGCGGACTGACGTCATATAACAAAGTGTACCTAACTTACAAGTTATGTATCTGACTCCCCTTCTAAGTACTCTCCTCCCCGCCGCATACACGTATCCCAACGGTGTTTCCACTTGTTGAAACACCCTTGGTACGCTTTTTTTTGTAATGTTCCTCAGATCCTTCATCGCATTTGCCATAATATCGGGAATCATCTCAAATCTTCCTTTCAAGGGTTTTTTGAGTTTGGAAACAAGAAAAAGTTACAAGGAGCAAGGTCAGGTGAGTATAGAAGGAAAGATAAGAACAGTGATAGAGTGTTTGGCCAAAATCTCACGAGTTCTGAGGGCTGAATGGGTTGGAGCGTTGCCATGATGGAAAAAACCAGTCGCCACTCCACCACATTCCTGGCCTTCTGCAACGGATGGCGTCCCTCAGTCGTTTCAGAACTTCTATATAGTAATTTAGGCTCACTGTGGAGCCTTCTGGGAAATACTCGTGGAGAACAACACCCTTAGCAAAGAAAAACCTGGCAGCATCACCTTGACCTTGGACCAAACTCGGCGAGATTTTTTGTGTCTGGAGGATGTTTCACCCATCTACCGAGACGATTGGACTTTTGTTTCAATATTATAACCACAAACTCATGATTCATCACCTGTTATGATCTCTGGCAAGAAGTTTTTTATCTTCTGAACAAAGCTCGACAAGATGGGATTCGTGTTCCTCCGTCATCAGGCATGTCACAAACTTTGCAGCAATACGGTGCATCTTCAATATCTCAGTCCAAACCTTGTGACACGATCCAATTGATATCATCATTTTCAATGGACTGTCGATCATCTTTAAAACATTTATGCTCTTGAAAATGTGGTAATGCCATGACTTGAACTGATGCATACTTTTTAAAAATCTAATTAATTTTTAAAAATAAAGCTACGAGGAGAAAAGTTTTGGATGCTATGCATCTCACTAATTTTCCATTAAAAGCAGGCGGCTGAAATGCGACTGGAGAAAGAATTATGTGCGAAGCGCGATATCGACCGATGCTATAGCAATGACACGTTAATTCTCTCGAATGTCCAGTATAGCGTTTTACAATTTTTGATTCCACTCAAAAACATCGAGATTTTGCGGTACAAATTTTCTTCTCGGATGGTATCGCGAAAACCATTCATTCAAATGATAGTAAATAAATGCATAGCAAAACTAAAAAGAAATATGTCATGTATTACCATTTTCAAATTTACCACTTTTCACGCGCAAAACTACCACCACTTAAAAGACTTCGTAAATGGATCTACTTGTAGGCAATCTCGCTGTTCCCAGTGCGCCTTGCTTTAGCAATGACAATTAATAATTTTTAAGGTCAGTCGGTAGAAGTGTGTGGAATAAACCTTAATACCGTGATTTTTGCATGGGCAATGTACAAGTTGTGTGCCCAGAGTCGGCAAACCATTTGTTTTCTCTCCGGAAGGAAAAACGAAAAATATTGTACATTACAATGGTTATGGTCGAATTATTTAATTGTAATTTTATTTCATTACATGATCGTATTAAAAGGAAGATTTTTCCCATTTTTTTATTAAGTACGTAACGTGTAACATTTCTGGTACTTTCTAATTTGACAGGTTCATCACTTTCGATACATAAAACGTGACAATATATGAAATTATTGATAATCCGACTAGTTTGAATTTACTGGAAGTGTTACATGTCCTTAGTCCGCGACTGTACACCACCCATGTGAAGCCGACGCGGACATAAATAATAAAACGTTTTTCAGGATATTTGAAAATATTCACGAACAAAAAATATATGGCGGTTCGAAGATCGCCGAGTCAGTTAGTATTCTAATAAACCTACTAAATACCAAAGAGTATTTCTTGATACTCAGCTGTAATGGAAATTACATATTATCTCAGAAACGTGAATCACTGTAGTCTACCAACTGCTTTAAGTTTATGCGTTTTAGGCATCCGCGTTGCAGCGTCCTCTGCAATTGTCACTTCACTTTCGTAACAAACGTGAGGGATCTTACCGCATTTTGCACAATCTTATTTCCAGCGAATCGTATTTCGCACAATCTCATTTCTTATTTATGATGCCCTGAGGATCTCAACAGCTTATTGAAATTAAATCCGTTAATAAATTCTAAAATCCGCTCTTAACGCTCTCGTACTCCTGTTCGCTTCCATAAAATGTTCTACGCCAATTGACCTGAAATGCTCTATATGGGGAAGTCTGAATCACCACCAAAATCTCTTCAGACGTTTTAGAATAGGATCCTTTAACTATAGAAAAGTACCTTGGTTCATTACTGATTATCAATTTTACATGAACTTGATCTATACATACTAATCCAATTATCTGTATCTTTCAATTAAATTTTTCAAACCTTATATCTATTCCAGTCATACATAATGTCCAACTTGTAAAATCATAGAACTAAGACAGAAAATTTTACAAGGATTATTTCAATAATCCGTTAAAGCCCATTTTCTTGTTTAACTTCTCTTGTTTCTTGTTTAAGCTTTCAAAGGAAAAAAATTCTAATCAATAGTAGCATCCATCAACAGCTATAGTAAGGGTTGTTGTAGAAAGTTTGCTTATATATACGTAAGTTAGAATCCGTCATAAATCTTCTCTGAAGTGTTATCTTTACTTAAAGAAGGAAATATGTTCCATACGTACGTGAATTTCACTTACGATCTATATTACTACTTTGAGACGTGCAGAAATTGAACGAAAAAATACAGTCTGGCGATGATTTTGTTAGATACTTAGAAGTTGGGAATCGTTCGACAATGAAATCATCAGTTTCAATTTCGACTATAAAACTCAAATATTTCATTAAGTTATTACACATATTGTTATTCTGCGAGTACCAAATTAGTTATCATTTTCCGTGTGTCACTGCTTACGCATAGCTGACACCAAGCGACAGCAAGGCTCAATGGAAGAGGCCAACAGACATTAAATATTTGCTGTACATTGTTGCGTATGTAGTAGCAACTTTTTTAAATTCTTCGTGTGTAAAGAAAGTTTGTCCTGTAGATATACTATACTACGTTATGAAGTACTCTTGAAAACTGTTTTTTAAATTATTTAATTGATTGAAGTGTTCTACGAGAGTATTTTATTTACGGTTTTTAAGCAAATATGTGCCCAATATTTTAAAAACATTTTGTAAATATGTTTAGGAGCATTTTTGATATTGCAGGCCACTGGAACCGTGGTCATAAAAATATGACTTTTTTAAAAGAATCTTTCTGTTTGCAAATAAATAATATTTCTCTTTCTCAACGTAGTCTCGAGACCCTTCTTGCATTTCCTTAATTCAATTTCCCTAATAATTTTGATCAAAGAGTTACTGAAAAAAGATGGATATTATTTTCAATAATAGATATATTTTTAAATATTGATTACAGTATTTAGTGGTTTGATGCAAATTTCAAAAATGAAAAATGAAATAGGCTGAAATATTATTTTCATTGTATTAGGTATATTTTACATATTTGACAACTTTCCTTCATTGCATGATTTACAAACTGTTAGCGAATTCTCCAAACAAATAAGCGTTTTGCGAATTTGGTACTAATATTTTGTTAAGCGGCGTAAGGCACTGAAAACCGTTGCACGAGTGCACACAGGTGGTATCTAAAACCCGTGCAACGTTTTGTACTGTGAAGGATAACAGATCACTTTCTCAAAGGAAGTGTGTGTCATATCTGTGTACGGTAAAGGTACCAATCGCGCACTTTTTCTTGATACTCCACAGCGGGGGTTGTGGGGAGAGGCGGGTTCTGTCTACGTCACGGCAGTGCAGGGCTGCCAACTTTATTGACAAAAAACGGCGTAATAACTAGTCTTGGACTAGATAGCTATGAGAAACAACGGAAGATTTTTTTAAACTCTGAAGAAATAATTAATAGTTATAGAAATAATTGAGTAACAAGAAGGAACATGGTACGCACAGGTCGATAGAAAGAGAGACCGAAAACTACGGAGTCCGCATTGGAAAGGAAGAAGGGGGCAGCACTGCAAACTGAGCCGTGACGTTCCGAGTGGAGCTATATTTTCTACGGGGCCGTGCCGGGCTGAGCGAGGACTAGGGAGCTCGAGGATCAAGAAAACGTGCGAGCGTAGTACCTGTAAGCAGTGATCATGGGCGGCAAAAATGCAATCCAATATTAGAGAAAAAGCTCCCGGGTCTCTCAGATCACCTGCATGCTACCGGATTAAACTGTTCTTGCATGAGAGAGACTGGTGAGAAAATACCTTCCATCCACGCCGTCTCTCTGCACGACCAGACAAAAATATTTGTACTCTAAAACGACAAAAAATATATTTCCTCGTAAAACACACGATCAGCGATTGACCGGGAGGGTAGCTCAGTACATCAACTGATGCCACTGCAGCGCCTCTGACCGGAGGTCCTAGGTTCGAGTCCTGACGGCGGCAGGATTTTCGACACTAGCTTTTCAGCTAGGTCGAATTCAGTCTCTGCCTGGAGGAGAATTCTAGCGGCCTGCTGCTCTGATCGGTAGTTTTCCGTGGTTTCTCCGATCAACACCAGGCGAATACCGGAGCGTTTCCTAACAAACGGGCCACGGACCGCGCGCGATCTGTTCTTTCTCTTCCTTGTCCTATACTCTCCTTACACACACACACACACACACACACACACACACACACACACACTAACATGTACTACACTACCACTTATTCCGGGAGACCGGTCGGAGCTTAGAGCTCGTCTCGGGTGGGCGGTGCCCGCTGGTGGGAGAGTCCTGGTTAGGGGAAACCTCACTAGCCGACGGCAGGTCGGCGACGGATCTTGCCATCCAGCGAGGGAAGTTAACCGCCATCTCCCGAGAAAAACATGCACTACACTAACGGAACTAATGACCAAAGCAGTTGACGCGCCCGGAAACACGAAAAAAACAAACCAAACCAAACTGCATGCTCTGCCGGATTAAAAAGTTCTTGCATGAGAGAAATGGTGAGAAAATACCTTCCATCCACGCCGTCTTTCTACACGACCCAACAAAAATATTTGTACTCGAAACCGACAAAAAATTATATTTCCTCGTAAAACACACAAACAGCAATTCTCCGCATTCTTCTGTCGTGTAATCCTCGCCCTGCAGGGTCGTGAACTGTGAGGTCGAGGATCTTTGCGGTCGGCGCATGCAGTAGTGCTCGCACGCTCCTGGCTCCCCGCCCCGTATGTCACGGCGACAGCTGAAAGAGACCACGGCGCCCCGAGCCCCGCGACCTGCGCCATTGTTCTTCGTCTGACTCCTCGCCTCGCGATGGCAACGCTCCTACATCGGTTCCGCGACGCGGTCGTACATGTGTGTACGGCTCGTGTACAAAGTCACGAAGTTAGGAAGACACTTGTTTAAATGCATATTAGAAGGGAGATAAAGCGTTCAAAAGGAATAAGTTACTGCTTACCAGATTACCAGGGTTCCTGCCAATGACAAAAATAGTTATTTAAAAAAATGACTATCGTTTTTGGTTAAATTTTGTTTTTAGATAGTGTAAAGAACGTTTAGGAGGATGGTGTAGGTCTCATGTTCGTTGAAAATCCTGATGTTTCGAAAATTACAAATGTGAAAAATGTCGGGCCAAATATTTTAGCAACCATTAACAACACTAGATCAACTGAGTGTTGTAATCTAACAAGATACGTACCTTGGAAATTTCATCAGAAGGTATGACGATTGTCTTCAGCAAGTCAAACATTAAGGCAAATATTTAAGAAAATCAACAGGTTTATTAAAAACATTCAGTACGTACACGGTGAAAAGTGATCACCAAATCACGTAGCCCCTTCACGGATTCACCATAGTACAACGAGGTAAACACCGACTCGAGCAAAGCGGGCATTGTCAGATGCACAGGATATTTAGGCTTCTTGTCTCAGAGTGTGTTCGTACTGTTATGTCTCGGAGTATGTTTCATCAAAAAGTATCTCGATAATCCATGATAATCGATTTAGTTGAACGAGCTTTCCTGACGAGTGAGTTGAACGAGTGTTTTCTCTTCACTGGAGAAAAAGTTTTGTTTTTCTCTAGATACAGACAGGTTTGCCTTATACAATTTTAAAAAAATTGCAAGGTTATTGAGTTCCTTTTGTTATATATTTTGTAAAAAATAATTTCTCAGTTATTATTAACCTTCGGACGCACGCGCGATTTAGTGTCGTAGGTGTGAGATAAGGGGGGGATATTTTTCCTGCCAACGAACATCCTTCCCTTTTCTCAATATTACAGCTCTTTTTGATCGTCAGTCGTGAGGAATTTATTAATAACATCTATTAGGAATAGCAGTGGATTTTAATTATTTTATTGATTGATCGATTAGTGATTCCGGCCCCGTCAACTACTCAGGTCATTAGTTTCGTAAGTGTAGTGCATGTTTTCAACAGAAAGAGGCGGTGATCTTCCCGCACTAGATGCCCAGATCCGGCGCCGACATTCTGTTGACTGGCGGGATTTTCCCCAACCAGGTATCTTCCATCAGCGGGGCACCGCCCAGCCGGAAGAAATTCTATGTCCCCGACCGGTCTCCCGGCATGTGTGGTAGTTAGCGCATGTTAGTGTACGTGTGTGTGTGTAAGGTGTGAGAATAGGCAAGGAAGAAGAAGGAAAGATCGCGCGCGGTCCATGGCACTTTTGTTACGGTACTGCTGGCATTTGCCTGGTGTTTATCGGAGAAACCACGGAAAACTACTTATCAGAGCAGCTGGCCGCTAGAATTCTCCTCCAGACAGCGACTGAATTTGACCTAGCTGCAAACCTAGTGTCGAAAATCTGTCCCGTCGGACTCGAACTTGGGGTCAGGACCTCCCGGCACTGCAGTAACATCAGTTGAAACTGAGCCACCCACTCGGTTTAATTATTTTAATTTTAATTATTATACCGAAAAGATATTTCTTGAGATAATCTGCAAAATGAATCTTACATTGTGACTTCACAAACACTGATGATAATTATAGACAATTTAATAACGGTATAGTAAAATCTAATGAGTTGTGAGGAAAAAAAAATTAAAAAAAGAGAGAATGTGTAGTTGCTAAATATGTTATAATAAAACGGCAATATTACGTATTCGGAATCTAGATTACTAAAATTCACTGAAATCACCTGCACAACACACTAATAAATAACTAATTCACTTAATTTACACAATAATTAGCATAAGAGGGTTATTATAACACTTTATTACAAAAATATACGAAAAATATTCTTACATATTCATCACAATCGTGAAAAAAACTGAAAAAGGCGCGATCGCGAGGCGGTGTTTACGCCGCGTAGAGCGAAGACCGGTGGCGTTGGTCACTTTTCAATGAATTTGGCGCAAATGTGAGTGGGTCTTGGAGAAGACGTTACGGCTATCTTGTGTCTCAATAGATAACTAGAGAATCCCTGGCTTCCCACACTGAGTTCAAACATCAACGCGCAGCGCGGATTTTTTTTTAAACTGGCATTATACCGCCTGCGCGGTCGCTCGCAGGTTAAATCTCTTTTGTTAGAAAAGTGAAACAACGAGTCACATACACAATTTTCGGGAGGGTGATCAAGTGGATACAGCATGAGTTTTTTTAATTGCCTCTTCTCTATAAGTTGCTCGGTGGAACTTGCTGTTATTTGGCCGCAAACTCAAATCACATCAGCCCGCATGTCTAAACGTGACGATTTTGTTGGCAATCATGACGCATTTTTTAAGGGAAGTTGAAAATTGATGGTTGAGATGACTGTCATCAATACTCATTAGCATGTCAATATACTTGACACCATCAAGGATATCGTCCACATTTACAAACGACGTCCACCATATCCATCAAACCATTTCATTAACAACTTAAAACCTTAAAGTTCTAGGTTTTATTGTCGGAGCCTGTTGAACCACGATAATGCAACTCTAAATAAAGACTCGCTACTACCACCAAAACTTTGGTAAACCTGCCAATAACTTATCGCACACGTAAAATCAGGTGCAAAAACAGAACAAGAATGCCTAGAAATTCCTTCCTTTAATTCTTCGTAACAATTTACCTCAAAACACATAAAAGGCTAGTGTCGATCTGGATGTAAATAAGGGAACAAACGACACGCACGTAATTTGGTTTTGTTACTGATTCTTCGAGCGACGAACGTCAGAAGTACTAAATACATATTAAAACGTAGTTTTATTCCATATATTATGAAAACAAAACCATAATTATCATAATTATTATATGAATTCTGACATCTTCAAAAAGTTTTCTATAATATCTTCAACGTCCACAAACATTGAAAAGGAAATAAACATTAAAAAAAGAAGTACAAAGATAAAAATGAAAACACAGGAGTCTTCATGAAAGATAAATTACAAATGCGTCCTCCACATCTGCCACACTCAACGTCAAGTAAACGAAAGATCTACTCCTGCAAATCCTATTCTTTTTACCTCTAACACGTACATCGGGGCTGTAACGACTTGCTGGTGATTGTATTTTCTGAAAATCCGATCGCCATTACTCATTATGAGGAAACCTTACTACGAAAATACTTGACTTCTTCTACATCAGCGACGATAACAAACGACGTTTACCACACGCACTTTCCGTACTAACAAAAGACCTGCGTCTACACATCCCCTCCCTTGAATTCGCCCCCAATCCTTCCACCCAGACGCCGCTAGGCGGCCGTGTTTATATTATTTTCCTTTGTTTTGCTTCATTCCGCTCGCCGAGTTTTACGTCTCTCATTTACGACGCTCAAGGTGCGCGGTTGGCTCGACTCCTGGGAGTTTTATACTCGTTTCCGGGCGTGATATGTCAATATACGAGCGCGGGCCCACGTGAGGTGCGGGAAGGTAGGTGGCTTACACGTGTACCGCAGCAGCGTTTTATTAAAAAAACTCGGCGACGGAGAGGAGGGGATGCGTGTGTGTCGCGTAGGGTTGGAGGGGTGGGCCGGAGGGAGCGGGGAGGTGAGACCGCAGCCGGACGCAGCTGCGTAGCGGTCGCCGCGACCAGTCCGCGCTCTCACGCCGCGTTATGGAGTGAGTGGTAATTTGTGGTGCACCGCCATCGTCAAGGGGCCCATGCATATTCGAGATACGTGGCAGTCTTGGTAGGAATTGTGGAATACCTCGAAATCAATACAACCACAATTTTATTTTTTGTTATTATCATTATTATTATTACTATTGTTATTGTTATTATTATTATTATTGTTATTATCTGTATTATTATTATTATTATCATGATTATTATTAGATATGTTTTGGGGATCAATGGTTGGATTAATCCGACTTTTGCCAGCTAACATTGTTCCCAGACTGGGCTGTGTTCTTTATTCATTATCTACTACTGGAGGCAAGTGTGACGTGTCACAACTATGACTTACTCTCATCATCGTACCTAGCTTACTTGGCCTGCCTCATATTTTTTTCTTTCGTCACACAGCTATAGAAACTGAGACGATATGAATTAGAAAGCTACATCTTCAGTTTCCTCCGGATGGAAATGAACGCTGTGATTCATATCGGCATTCCTAGTTTTACACCAAATGAAATGAAGAGGGTTTTTGTGTTCACTTGATTCGTACCTAGCTGTTTAAATACAGTATTGCCAGTAATCGGATATACTCTTATTTATAATAAATTCCTTGTTTTGTCAGTGTCAAAATGGCAGTCAAAATGGTAGCTTTTCGTACTGATCTGCACTAGAGTTCTAAGCACCTAGTATACTAGAAGCTCTATCTTCTAATCTAATGTTTGAGGCTCTACCTTCTAACTAGAGGCTCTTCCTTCTAATGTAGTGAAATTTAAAAATATAGTAAATTCCATCTAGTTCATCATTAATAGTACAGAGATTTTTATCGTAATTACTATTATTATTATTGTTTCTATTATTATTACAATTATTATTATTATATTATTGATGATGATATAATTATTAACACTGTTTTGGCTTTGATGTAATTTTTAGTTGTTATCATTATTGACATTGAGTGACTGATGTGAAAGCCGCGAAGCAAGCCATTGCGCATCGTTCGTTATCTTCCTATAATAATTGCCCAATTCCACCCTCCAACCTTTGGACGTTCCATCTACACGTACACATTTGATGGGACATGCTACATATCACTCGTTACATAGTAATTACATACACATTTTTCATCGGGATGATGTTTCTTTTCTTTTGACTTTCTTTAAATACAAATGTACTTAGCCCTTAACACCCATTGGTATCTGGCTTATGTTATTTTATGAAGTGTGTGTGGCATTTACTAGTTCCACTCAATAAACTTTGTTCACGTTTCTTGTATAAGTACCCTAGCGAACATTCTGCACTTTGTATAATATTATACGAATAGTGAAAATACTTTTGTTATCTTCAAAAGGCCAGGTTCTGAATTGCAATGGAGCGTTACATGGTATAGGCCCGACAATAACGTGTGCTGATTTAAGAATCTTTGGTTACGCTTACATCAGAGAACACAATGGTAGTATTCGTGGTAATGAAGATCAGATTGCACTTACACCTTGTTGGGTTCTATCACAAACAATGTAGTAATTACTAGTAGCCGGCAACAGCAAAAATGCTGCTTCTGTGTGTTGAAAATCGAGTTGTGGGGCAGCAGAAATTGACTGTTCGGAAAGGGCATATGTCAATACTGAAACTTCTTTCTTCCTCCTTGCGTAACGTTCTCTGTGTCCCAATGAAAGACGCACTGAGTATGAGACCATAGTCGTAATTTCAGGAACGAGAAATTGGGGGACCAGAATAAAATATTTGCATTTTCGAAATAAATTAGAACTGTTTCATTGTTTTAACGTTTTTTCGTTCTTGTTCATCTAAGAAACACAAATCTTACACACCTTTCTAATAGCCAGAAGATGCGTTCTTTTCTTTCAATTTATGGATTGAATTGCTTGATCGATTGATGATTCCGGGAGCACGTCAAATGCTGTGGACTTTTATTCCATTAATGTGGCGAATGTTTCATCCCCGAGGTGGCAATGTCTCCCCACTAGATGGTGAGACCAGAGCCGATCTACACGTTTGCTTGTGTATTTCCCATTCCAGATCCTCTCCCCTGCGGGGCACTGCCCGAGCCGCGACCAGCTCACGACTGATCTTCTGTCATATGTGATAGTGTGTGTGTGTGTGTGTGTGTGTGTGTGTGTGTGTGTATGGGTCGGGGAGAGATCAACGAAGAGAAAGGAAAAATCGCTCGCGGTGTGAAGCCCATTTGTTAAGGTACTGATCCGCTACTGATCTGGTATTATTCGGAAAAACATAGAAAACTACCGATTAGAGCAGCCGTCCATTATATTTCTCTAGACAGCGGTTGAATTCAACGTAACTGACTGGCTAGTGATGAATATCCACCGCCGTCAGAACTCAAGGATTTCTCGGTCACAGTCACAGCAGAGTCAGTGGCAATTCTGTTGGTGTTAAATTCAACCGATGCATGCAGCGGAAATGCAGATTGTCAGGCAACTTACGGCGCGGTAGCCCCCAAAACCGAAATATCAGTGAAATAGACCATCTCTCATTCCGAGTAAAATAACGTTTATTTTGGAATAATATCTGAAGAATAATGATCAGTGAAATGTAAAGAGAACTCATTAAAAAACATTTGCCACCAAATGACAAAACACGATGAATATGTTTGAGTTAAAGGGTTTTCCTGCTTTTGAATAATGCCAGATTTCATACTCCCCGTTCAACTGTTGCCACTTCATTTGTCAGACTTATCCCAGTAGATTTTCACGGTCTTAAACAGCGCAAAAAGTTGTGAGGAGGCAATCATTTCCGATCTAATAAAAAGAAAAAAATACGAGGCACGATTGCCTATAGACAGAAACGATGAATTTCTTTTTAAGAGGCATCCACGCACCTCCCAATGTGATAGAATATTTTCATTATTCACGACAATGAATCTAACCTAAATATAATTATCCATTCATATTTAGAAGGCATTAAATTGCCAAATAAATAAATAAAACTAAATCTTTTCATCCGATTCTCCTCGTTACTTTGTTAATTATGCCTTTGTTGGGTTTACTGACTCCACAATACACTTTTGTTCCCGTCACTAAGGGAAGTAAATACATAAATTAATTATCTTCGAGTAAGATTATTTAAGGTTTTTGTAATGCTCTTCTTTACAACTAGTTAACATTTCATTTTAAATTTTACCCTCACTAAAGACAGAAATAATCCGCAAAACATATATTGGATGTCATAGTAATATCATTAAAATATTTTATTCTCATTGATCATTTCTACATTCCATTTCCCTTATCAGGGATACAAATGGTACTACTAGTCCTTAACATTACCGGGCATCTGATAACGGAGAGTTCGCTGGGTTCCGGGGCGTCTCATCTCAGTCGCCTTTCACACGCGGAAGCGGGGAGCGTGCGCGGCATGTGCGAGGGCGTCCAGGTGACTAACGACCTGATCTGCTATCGGAGAGGCCCCCCCCTCCCACGGAGCGCGGCTGCCTCCAGGGTCGGGCAATCGAATGTCGGAAAGGGAAGGAAAATGTCAATGGATCTTTCAGATCCTCAAACGATAACGTTATAAATGTTTTTCTCGCACATTTTCGGTGGACGGAATACAATTTCTTAGAAATGGATGCCTATTCTATTTTATTTAAAATCTACGGTGTATTAATAGTTTATTAATATTAATTAGGGTTTTACACTGGTTGCAATCAAAATTTAAACTCATTTCGACTTCTTCATAAATACCCTTTTTGTTCTGACAACATGTTTTTTTCTTCTCTCCATATAACTATTGTCCTCGGATACATAATATTAAGATTCAATTATACATTATCAATTTTAGATCGATAATAAGTTTTATATTCAATTTCATGAAAAGTACCCTTACCGCTACAAACACATTTATAATATCAGAAAAAGAACTCCAAACAATTGAATTTAATTGAATAGAAGTTTCTTATTTCTGTGGCGAAGCTCTTCGGGTCCAAGCTACGTTTCCAGTATCGGCAGCGTAGAGAAGCGCAGCGGTTGAATACGCATCAATGCATCAGTCGCCTGCATCTCTCAGTGTGTCTCGTAATTGCATAACTGAGGAGCGACACCAGCTCAACGCTTATTATCTACTTCGGCTCCCGCTTCGGTTGATTGATTGATTTTTTCGTGTTTCCGGGCATTAGTCCGTTTTTCCTTCGTTAACTATTAAGTTGTTATTACAAAACCAATTTGAAACTTCTGAAATTGTACTATTTCTTTTTGCAGAGAACATTCGTGTCACCAGCAAGCAGAACTGTTCTTCCAGTTTTAATAAATCAGGGCATATCGTTTACGTACAACAGAAAGAGGTTAGGTCCCAAGATCGAACCCTGCGGACCCATGTTCAATTGGCAAAGAATTGGAAAGATAGGTAAATAATGTCATTTCGTCCCAGTACGGTATTTTCACTCTTTCGATGTTTAAGGTACGAAGTTATCCAATGTAGGGCAATACCACGAATTCCATGTAGGTAATTTTGAGAGCAAGATGTTATGTTTAATAACGTCAAAAGCTTTCGAAAGATCTAAACATACCCCAATGGGTTCTTTATTGTCGTCCACTGATGAAGCAACATCTTTAAGGAAAGAAAATGGCAGTTTCCGTAGATTTTGATTTCCTGAAACCGTGTTGTGAGTCTGAAAACGCTTCGTTTTTCCTAAGAAAAGTTTTCATTCGCGTATAGAAAAGCCTCTCTAATATATCTGAGAAACTAACAAAAGAGAATTGGGCAGTAATTTTGAATTTCATTTCTTAAATATAAACAAATTTTCCTTGAATTTTAGGGTCCGCCGTACACCCATTGGTGTCCTGCACGTACCGGCATAGCATTGGTACGCAATTGTTTGAATCGTACAAGAATTCAATGACATCGACAAGAAAATGCCAGTTGTATTAAATTCAAAATGCGGAGCATATATAGGTGGTTAACTACAGCACCAACAAGGTGTAATATATGATGTAACAGCAATTTTGTCTCTGAGTAAAAAATAGGAAACTGGAAATTCAGATTATATTGTAATATATGTAGTATGTTCATTTTTAATATGATATAATGAATAATTAACTACGTTATGCAAATACTCGTATATCGATATTTATTTGACAAAAAATGTGATACGTTTTGTTACGATATGTAATAATGTGGCGAAAAAGTCCATCTTTTTCGTTTGCAAAGTCTGAAATAAAATTATCTCTTTTTAAATGAATGCACATATATTATTTTTCTAATATGCTATTAGCCTCGTTAGCACGAACCCGCTTAATTAACCCTCGTTAGCACAAACTCGCTTATCACGAATTTCGCCGCAACACAAACACAACTTCGGTCACCGCATGGATTAGCGGTAATGAGGACATTTATAATACTCGAATTACACGAGTTTTTATAACACGAACTCTAATTATTTCGGTTCCTTAGAATTCGTATTAATGAGTTCACTGTATTAGTTATATCAATGAACCAATTTAGCAAACTCGAGGAATGCATCAATAAAACCAAAATGTAAATGGTGGATTAAGGCTCTCCCATTGTTACTGCACAGGATCATTTTTATACAATAGTACTGCTTGCTAGTCCTGGGCTGTCAAATTCGCGAATAAGATCACTAGAGTTCGTAGGCACTGCGTCAGAGTGCAATAATAGCATTAAATTCCTACGTTCTAGTTTAGGAAATTTAAAAGATCTTGCAATTAAAAAGATAATTTCAATTTTTTAAAACCATAATTTCAAGGTTGTTTGATAGAAAGCATCAGGCAGGCCTATTTTCCTATGAATCAGCCATTCTCCCACTTCTAGCTCGCTTAACACTCACATTCCTCGCTTCAGCTTGTGCGTGTAAAGAGTACAGGAGGGTTGTACACTCCTTTCTGAATTTGGAGGGGAAATAAGAGCGGAGTCAGGGGAAGTTACCGGTGTTTGCTGGAGCGCCAGCAAGTAGCTCGTGCGGGCGCAGTTTGACAAGGCTGTGTGCTAGGGTGAAAGGTACTCCCTTCCCTCCATAGGCGTAGCAAGCACCTCCGAAGGGCCGGGCGAGGGCGAGGTGCGGGTGGCTGAGAGTGGTGGAGGAGGAGGAGGAGGTCGCAATGATGAACTGTGCACGCGAGGAGCCGCGCGGATTCCGTGCCGCGTCGTGCCGCTTCTTTCGTGGCCGCCCCCTCGCGATTTATCAACGCGTTCGACGGCCGCATGCCGCGCGAAGGTGGCGGCAGGGGGCGCCTCGCAACCACTGCAGGGGCGGAGGGTCGCCGTACGGATTCACAAAGCATTCTTTTTTTATTATTTAAATTCGCATTAACGACAAGGTTATTAGGACTACAACTGTGCATGAAATACTATAATCAATACAAGATTTAAATTACATAGTGAACATACAATTTACACAAATATTAAACAGTAATTTACAATTGACAGTCAGATGTATAAATAGTTATACACATTTAACAGTTTACATTTTTAAATTTTTATCTGAAAAACACTGGAGTTAAAATAGTTTCAAGATTGTCAGTCTGTAGGATTGATTGGCGTTATGGTTATATTTTGTACATGACTGAAGGATACGGACAACTGAGAGTTGTTCGTTGCACAATTCACAATTTAAGGAAGATGTGTTATTTAAAAAATATGAGTGAGTTAGCTTGTGTTCAGATCTGATTCGAGAAAGTGGCAGTTGATCTTTGCGATTGAGTTTTTGTTGATTCTAAATTTATGAAAATCATGAATCATTTTATGTATACTGCTTCTTCTTCTTCTTCTCCTTCTTCTTGAAGTGTCATATCCATTATTGAAGGTTGGCGACCACTTCTCCAAACTTTTCCCTGTCTTGTGTCAGATGAAACAACTCAAATGCACTGGAAATACTGGTCTATTTGCGATTATGTGCCAACCAGGACGTCTTCCTCCCATCTCTCCATTTACCGTGAATTTCCCCATTTTTGACTTATATTTGTTTCATAAAATTCAGTTCAGGAATTCTTAAATTCTCCTGATCATTCCATCTCGAATTGCAATTTATTAATTTATTTTGTTTACAGTGTTATGTATCGACGCCATATAACGGAACTTCTCCCACATAACATTTTGTCACTCTCTATCTGAGGATAAAACTCAAGTCTATGCTACATAGACAATTCCTCATTTTGTTAAATGTGGATCCTGCAATTTCAATTCTCGTTTTTATGTCCATGTCTTATTTACAATTTATCTCAAATATTTGTACTGAGAAACCTGGTTAATAGGTTGAAACCTGTTTAATAGATCGTTGATAAACAGCTGAAATGGTCTTCCGCCGTTCTTACTATAAGTATTTTTCTTACAAAGCATTACAAAATACGAATAGTCCATATCGACTTAGATAACCCGGTGACGACGCGTCCTAGGGATGTCAAAGTTTAGACCGCCGAGTTGTCGCAGCATGACGGCCAAAATATTGACATCTCTACATAGGACGCGGCGTGAACCGGACAACCAAGAAGATCGTGACTCCGGCTGCGGAAGCTTACACTTTCAAAAATTTGCCACTTTTTTGGTTTCAGGGACCTACAATGCATATTTTTTCTGTCAAAACTGGATGTTTTTTGCTGCAACATTATGTACTTTCTACATACTACGTATGTAGTGTGCGAGAAAGTGAAGGCAAACTTCAAACAGTCGTGATCAACTGCAAGTCACAATTGAATGCTCTATTGGTCCGGTTTTGCAGCCATTAATATTTTAAATAATGACTGTTTATCGGCTTTAATCCTGCCTATGATACTTCGTAAATGTTTCATATATGAAGAAAACCAATTATTCTGACGAGAGAAGCTCATTTATTATTTATCTTAAATCGTTTATAAACTCGAAATTATGAAAATAGTGACTTTATAAGCTCAGCGTGTTTGACTGAAACGCAGTGCAACATCATCATATGACGTCGTAACTGTCTCCGACACAAGAAATGTCTCTTCTCAACTCTATTTTTTCTTTATTTGACAAAATATTGTGTAAACAATTATGTCCACAAAAGATGATTTGCGAAATACTGACTTGCTCAATTGTCAGAGAGAAAAAATCTGATGAAATATCAATATGTCTATATTGGTACAAGATCTGAAAAGAAGAAAAATGAAAACCGAAAACTAATGTATAGTTTTACAAATACTAGGAGCCAATGAAAAGTTTTTATAGTTGAATTACATTGAATGTCTGTTCTAAAGGAATTGACATGACACATTTTGTCCTTTTGGGTAAGTTGTATTATTTCTCACGAAATGTTTATTTTAGATGTTTCAATATTTAACTCATAAATAACTCAAACCGATGAAAATTCGTAATATCACTAACTTCTATCTAGAGAAAAAAACAAATTACTAGCAGTTAAACAGCTCTAGGACTCGATTGATTGATTGATTCCTTTCGTGTTTCCGGGTCGTCAACTGCTTTGGTCAATAGTCCCGTTAGTGTAGTGTATTTTTTTCTCGGGAAATGGCGGTGATCTTCCCCCGCTGGACGGCGAGATCCGGCGCCGACCTACCGTCGGCTAGTGGGGTTTCCTCCTAACCAGGACTCTCCCACCAGCGGAGCACCGCCCCAGCCGAGAGAAGCTCTAAGCTCCCGACCGGTCTCCCGGAATATGTGGTAGTGTAGTGCATGTTAGTGTAAGTGTGTGTGTAAAGGGAGAGGATGGGACAAGGAAGAGGAAGGAAGATAGCGCGCGGTCCGTGGCCCGTTGATAGGGTACTGCTCCGGCATTCGGGCCCGGTGTTGATCGGAGAAACCACGGAAAACTACCGATCCAGGGAGCGGCGCTAGAATTTCCTCCAGACAGGGACTGAATTCGACTTAGCTGAAAAGCTAGTGTCAAAATCTGCCGCCTCAGGACTCGAACCTAGGACTCCCGTCAGAGCGCTGCAGTGTCATCAGTTGTGCACTGAGCTACCGCTCCCGGTGCTAGGACTCGAAATGACGCTGGTGGGCATTCTACTATTAAAGACTTCTCACGTCAAACAATTGTCTAAAGCAACGCGCGAAGTAGGAAGGCCACCATTCTTCAACTCTGCACCACTTGTGGGCAAGCGACTTCCCGTGGACACGCAGAGCCCCCTTTAAAGAAACCCAGACGCAAACGGGCCACCGGACCCTCCACCTCGTCCTCGGAGCGCCCTTCGGCGCCCTTCGGCGTCCTTTGGCGCCCTCCAGCACTCTCCAGCAGGCGGACGCTTGAGAAGGCGTAAAGTTCGCCCTCGCCCTCGAGAGGCCGGCCGCGGAGCCGCCGAATACGGTGGGAGAAACAGAAGAGAAGGGTTTGCTTAGCGGAAGAGAATACCGAGCGTTACGTTCGTTAGTGTCTGTCTGTCCTTGGCGTGACAGCCCGCGTACGGGCCATGGTCTACCAGCAGCGACCCGGCATCGCGGACATGGAATAAGAGGTGATCTGGCTGTCCAGGTGACGCCGCGTCAAGGCTGCCGACGTTTCGACCGCATATCCGGTCCTCTTCAGGGCTTACTGCCAAGAGGACCGCGATATGTCGGTCACGTCAGCACCCCAGCCTTCGACGCGGCGTCTCCCGGACATCCCAGATCATGACTCTGGCCGCGGAAACCTACGATATCATGGAATAAGAGGGTACATGCGGTTAGTACGACGACATCTCCAGGCCGTAATCTGGGCTTCTCATCCTGAGAAGTGAGTTTTCTCATCGTCTCATCATCACCAACATATACTGGGACATTGCAAGGAAAACGCACATTGTATTCTTGCCCGACCGGAAATTGAACCGGGTCGCGTCAAGGAAAGCGAGCACGGCGACCAATAAACTAAACAGGAGGGTACATTTGTTAGTGAGTTTGAACTATTATGAAAGAATTTTAGCTTTTTATGGAGTTGGATAAAATGACAGTGTAACTCATCTTTGATGACGTAAGCAACTTACGAAATGTAATGTTCACTAGAAACGTACGATGTCACCATAGAACTAGTATATTCATGAAAATGCCTCACGTTACATAAGCCTACCTAACGAGTAAACAGAATAGTTTAGAGAGAACTGCTAGACATTTAAATCTCAGCAAAAACGGAAATCTTTATATTTAAAACACTTAATGTTTTCGTTTAAAAAGAACTGCGGATTTTCTACTCAACCAAATTTCATGAGTTTTGCTTTAAAATGAGTGTTGCATGCTTAAATAATAGATTTTACAATATAATCACTAAATTTTATAAAATATTAAAATTAATCAATGAATCCGCATGTGTCGTCATTTCTACTCCTTAGCTTGAGTGTGTCAAGACCTTCAAGAAGGTCTCGACCTAACGCGAGCAAGTGATTGTGAGTGTGAAGTTATAATTAGCGAAGCAAAGATAGCGAGATTTTTTGGTTCAGAGATTGAATGTTATTAATGTGAAGATAAGTGAGAGTATATAAACAAAAAAGACCAGCAATCGATTGTAACATGTGTCAATTTATCAAGAAGCAGTGATTATAATTACGTATGATGTATTACGTTTTCAAATAAATTGATTGTATGAATTAAGAAGTTATACATTGCCTTTGAAACGATGACTCGAGACGATAATAAACTGCAAATAACGCATTTTTTCTATATTCGTATTACAATGGGCCTTCGAGGATTTGGAAGAAAACCACATTATTAAAATATAATAAAATCTACGTAAAACAATTATTAAAAAACAAAAGAGAAAAACATAGCAAATTTTAGTTAATAATATCATAAAATACTTGTTACTGAACTTTTGTAGGAAGTTATTTCCTCTCCGGAAAATCTAATTATTAAATAAAATTGCATCTCTCAAGAAGTACATTCATTTCATTTTTGCCACCCGTTAAGCCTTCATGCACATTTATAATTCAACCTTTCATATTTTTGTATAATTCTGCTATAACTACCTACTCATTTTTCTTTCATTTTCACTCTTACGTCAAGTCTGGAGACTCTTGGTAATTGTTCTGTATCAATTTTAATTTCATTTTCCTTTTAAAGCTTTGACCAAGTGATTCTCACTCCTCTTCCTGCCTATATGTTTGTTTTTCTACTTACTTTATACTTACTGGTTTCTTCGAAAGTCAAAATTTTCTTCTTGACCACTATTGCCAGAAACCAAGCAAATATTTTTTCGCCGACGCATATAGTAGAATCTAGTCAGCGCACACTCAATTGATTTTCACCATTATTCCTGCTACCCTTCAACTAGCTCTGTCCCTAATTCTGTGTTAATGGCCCAGCTGTACATTTCCTTCGAAGCCGCTGCAGCTGACAAATCGTCGTTTCCTGCCAAAGATAGCACAAACCTTATCTTTGCGTGAATTACTCTCTCTCTCTCTCTCTCTCTCTATATATATATATATATATATATATATATATATATATATATATATATTTGTGTAGTTCTCTCTCAGAATCACAGAATCATTGAACATCTTCTAGTCTCCAAGTCTGCTATCTGTACTGCCTTTTACAACATGACTTTACTACATTCACCTTCACTAACACCACCGTTTACATCATGTTCTAACTGGTGATATTTGAACTCTCTTTGGGCTAGTTTCTTTTCCATTTTGTAATCTACCTTGTTATATTCGCTGCCACCACTTTACCGGTTGAAACTGTCTCACCTGGACTGTCTCTGTCGCACCTGGAAATCGCTTTGTTGATCTGCAGCCGACTTCTCACCCATTACCACTTGCCTCCAACTTCTCCGTTGCAATCGTTACCATTCCCGACTTCTGTCGCAGCTTCTTCCTCCGCCCCCGCCGCCCCCGCCGCCCCCGCCGCCCCCGCCGCCCCGCCGCCCCCGCCGCCCCCCCGCCCCCGCCGCCCCCCGCCCCGCCCCCCGCCGCCCGTGCCGCCCGCCGCCGCCGGCGCGGGACGCGCCACCATAAATCGTGATGCGGGCGCGCTGCTATTTATTTCATTTGCAGCCAGCTTCTGGGCCTGGACCGCCCATTAATTCTGCTGCAAGCAAATGGAAACGGGAAGAAGCGGCGGGGCCGGAGGGTTTGCGCGCGGGGCGGGGCCGAGGGGACAGAGGCGAGGCCGGGCCAGCGGCAGGAACAGGCGTGGCGGACACCTGCTCTCGGAGCGGCGGGTTGCGCTGCGGTGAGGAACCGTACAATGCTAATTAACCTTTCAGGTGGCGGTGGGAGCTGCGCCGGAAGGCAAGCCAGGGAGAACTCGCACGAGAGGCCGCGAGAAGCGAGATATTTGGGATGACAATGAATTGAAGAGATTATGTTTTGTGAACTAAATGATACGTTCTGATGGTATTGGCGTCCTAGAGGCTTAATGATGGGCTCACGAAGAGCTGAAGACCACGTGTTCGGATCCAGAGTAAAGTGAGGATGTTTTCCTCGTGTGATCCACGTATCTCGTCTATCTCGTCTATCCACGCACTTCGTCTACACAACGTTCTCTACACAAATTTCCTTTGAATAGCGCCCCTTTCACGTATCCTATATGAACAGCATCCCATCCACAGTCATCAATCTTCATTCATCTTTCATACATTGGAAGAACAAGGGAAATCACTACAGACAACCTGCGCAAGGAAAGATACGACATAAAGGTATAAGCCTCCCCCCTCGCCTATGCTTGAAACTGAGATATTCTGTACACTAGCTCTTACATCGGACTGCAATCACAAACGTAGGGTGTACCCCGCGGCTCCTACCTACCGTTCTTCTCTGCCAGCGACCTGCCTGCAGTGTTGCCAGGTGGAATTAAGCATTTCCCACTAGATAGCGCTACAAATTCCACCAAAACGCCAAAAAACATCATATTAAACAAATTATTTCATGTTTAAAATATAAGACAAGGAATGGAAATTAAAAAAAAAAAAATTTATTATTAAGCACTTATATTTGTAATATATAAAAATATGTACAGCAAATATTTATATAAAAATGTACATACATTCAGACATTGTATAAATTTTGTTTTAAAGAGTTTCTCTCTGTGTACGAGTAATGAAACTTAAAAGGGGTCTTTGTCTCACCAATTGTAATAACGAAAAAATATAATGACACCTCTTTGTAAAACTTTCCCTTCAGCCGAAATCATCGTTTATTACTGTGATTCGTTCCTTTTCATAAAATGTGTCGCCCTCCTGTACCAATATTTGGTTGTGACAAATAATCGCCCAATTTTGAACGAGGGAATTCATTCAATGATCTTACACGGTGATAAGGTTTTTATTATGCTTAGCTATATTTTAATAAATACACCTGCAATCATTTTAGGAAACAATTTTTGTTTTTTTGTGATTTTATGTTATACAATATACATTTCAAAAACCTTTTTTTTTTAATCTTAACGAAACCCCCAAAAAAAGCCCCCAAATAAATTTGCCCCCAAAAATATCCATCAAAAAACAAAAATAACCATAAATTTAGACCTGGAGCGGTAGCTCAGTGCATCAACTGATGCCACTGCAGCGCCTCTGACCGGGAGGTCCTAGGTTCGAGTCCTGACGGCGGCAGGATTTTCGACACTAGCTTTCAGCTAGGTCGAATTCGAGTCGCTGTCTGCAGGAGAATTCTAGCGGCCGGCTGCTCTGATCGGTAGTTTTCCGTGGTTTCTCCGATCAACACCAGGCGAATGCCGGAGCAGTACCCTACCAAACGGGCCACAGACCGCGCGCGATCTTTCCTTCCTCTTCCTTGTCCTATCCTCTCCCCCTTACACACACACTTACACTAACATGCACTACACTACCACATATTCCGGGAGACCGGTCGGGAGCTTAGAGCTTGTCCGGCTGGGACGGTGCCCGCTGGTGGAGAGTCCTGGTTGGGGGAAACCCCACTAGCCGACGGTAGTTCGGCGCCGGATCTCGCCATCCAGTGGTGGAAGATCACCGAGATCTCCCGCGAAAAAACGTGCACTACACTAACGGGACTAATGACCAAAAGCAGTTGACGCGCCCGGAAACACGAAAAAAATCAATCAATCAACCTAAATTTAGGGGGGGGCGGAACCCCTGACCTGGCAACACTGCTTGCCTGCTCCTGCCGTTTTAGTTACAGTAGTCGCCTGCGCCGACGACGTCACTGCCCCGGCGTGGGAGTGGAGTTGGTGTGGCGAGGCGCAGCGACGGGCTGTGACGCGGGCGCGGAGGCCGAGGCGGAGCGGCGGGTGGGGATTTATGGGAGGCGGAGCACATACGTCACGGCCGCGCCCCGCGCGACTTCAGCGCCGGTGAAGCCACGTCGCGACGCTGGCGGGGGCATAAAATCTTCATATATAAAAATGGATAAATGCTTGAACCACAGAAGCGATTACTCTCAAATTTTGCTCGAACGTTTTTAAACAACTGAGCCTATGATCGAGATGGTTTGCGATACCTAAAGTTTACGCAAAGTTTCGTTAATCCTTAAGCGTGTGTTACTGAAACCGTAATGCGGGACGTTGCTAAATATTGCCGTTCCACGACTGGGCGGGATCGATCAAGGTCGAGAAGAATTGAGTGATTGTGGTAGAGCGTAAATAAATACCAAGGTAACGTCCGGCAACTTCTCCCTAGTGTCTCACAAAATGTGTCATAAATGTCTTCACCTAGTGGCTCATCAAATAATTCAATACATTGAAAAATGCAGCAAATTCAGTAGCTCTAGGAATCAGCTCTTGCTCTGTGTTTGTTCAATTAACAATCGTTACCGTGGATACCTCGGAGGAGCAGGGAATGGAAAGAGTCGCCAATCCTGATTCACGCGCACCATTGTGTTTACAGTTTCTTGCAGATACAGATTGTTCCCGAACTGCTTCAGAAAACATGTAGTGAGCCGAAGCTTATGTCATGTATATTACGGAAGATACTCAATGTGAAGACATAATATTATAAATTGTATGAAATCCGTTAATTATTTTATTTCCTAAACAAAATGTTCAAACAATGTAGTGCTCTTCCTCTATCTCTGAGGAAATAAGGAATGTAAACTTCTTTATTGAATACTAGCAAAATACCCGGCGTTGGCCGGCCTTTCTTCATATTCAATCCTTACGAATGAGGGAAAAGATCAATTTTACATAAACCACGGTGTTTAAGATAATTATTTTTTACGTATTTGATTCCAATTTTCATAAAATTATAAAATTTTCTTTCATTTTATTTTACAATATATTGTTACTAGATGAAGCGAGAGGAGATGAAAGGTCGCCGTGCATCTACCAACATAATATTTACATTATTTATTTTCCGGTTTGGGCTGTGTTAATCTTTACGAAACTTTGCAAAGACACAGCCACAATCCTGAAGAAGATTCTGTAAACATTTCGTATCTATTCATGAGCTACGTTTTGTGGTATTGATGTCGGTTGCATGTCGTTGAATTCACTTTTATTAACATAGATAAATCCACGGGAAAAAGAAAGTTTGATTAAAAAATCGGCAATAATGAGAAAATTAAAAAATTTAAATATTTTAATTTTAAAAAAATTATTTAAAGATGTTAAAGAATAAAGAAATAACAAATAAAATCAACTCCACAATAGTGTATACAGACAGTGTAGGGAAAACTCTCAAACAAACACGTTTCAACAATGGTTTTATTAACAACTTGCTACAGGTATATGACTTTTAGACAAAGCACACACATTTCTCTTCCACAAACCCTACACATTCATAAGCCTCTCTCTTTCTCTCTTCCGCCAAGATCAGATCTCTGTTACCACTCATACACAACACACTCCTTGTAACAACCTGCGTTCTATTCGATTGGACTCCACTACCAGTTTTCGAGGGAAAATTCTGAAAATGTTAAAGCTTATACTAGGGTACATTGTTACAGTGTATTATCCATGTTGCTTCATCATTAAAGTCAAGAATTCTTGAATTTGAGGATAAGGCCATGTTCTGAATCAATTGCACTTTCTGGGTTTCAATAAATGACTGCAGTGAATGTTTTTATCGGCTAGGAAGTGTCTAGCTATGTAGGTTATAAGCTTATTTGTTTTTATTGAAATGATAATACAGACCTTCTTGCGTTCTGATACCTCCGAAATAATTATTGACTACAAGTGGAGATCGAGAAAACACCTATCAATCTAAACGTTTCTTCCTCAATAAAAACGTTTCTTCCTTTTTAATTTTTTAAAATTATATTTGGAGCTGAAGGTGTTATCTGTGAGGATCCCTCATATTTTTTATTTGAGAGAGACATTAATATTTACCGAGTTAAATGTTATTTATTGTAAAAATATTATTGTAGATTTGAATCCCTTACGCATTAATGCATATTTTCAGACTCCTCTTTGTTTAAAATGGCAAAAAAGGATTTTCGACCCTTTCAAAGGCACGTCATACTGACGTATTATTTTCTTTTATGGAAAGATGCATTGACTTATACGACATACTCTTCAAAATAAATGGGCCATAAAATACGGCGGACACGACTGCTCTAACATGAATCGATACTGGGCAATCAAACGGTCACTTTAACGATTTCAGTCACTTCTCCTTGAACCTTATTCTTTTTGCCACAACATCATTTAATAGCTCTCTTGAGACCATCTGTAAGAGTTGAGAAAATATTGCCTCCGTCTAAACGTCCACGTCACAAGAAGAGCGTCAAAACTCGTTTTATTATTTATTGACATAATAATCATCAAATTAGATTATTTATTGAAAATTTGGAAACAAATAAATTTACATCGATATATTTAATCAAACATTTAGCGTTACATTGATAGATTTAAATTGGTTAATTTTCTCTCATCATTTTTAAAATATAAGAAAAGAAACGATTGCAAAAATAGGGAGACAACTGTTCGAACAAAAACTTTAAGTGGGTATTGTTTCATGGTTTGTTCTGATTTGCAGTTGTAACGTTTTGTTAACCACTATAAAAATAACAGATTGCAACATGTCTGTAATATATTCACGGCATAAATAAGAAAACATTATAAAACGAAAATGGAGAAATACCAAACATATTCGTTATACCGAGTTTATTGCCCTATTGACATTGTAATTTCATCACGCAAATTCGAGAATTGCTGGTAGAATTTAGTAAGATTTTTCACAAAATCAGTGCGCATTTGTAAATCATCTCTATTAACATTTTTCCAGTGGCCTTTGATAATTCTTAAAAAGTGAAAAAGACTGGGCTACTAGTTACTTGAATCTATGATTCACCGACTTAGATGTCTCAGAGGATTAATCAATGTCACTGCAGTGCCTCTGACCATAGGATCCTAGGGTTCTAGTTCCGACGGTGATATTGATGTTCAATGAATGTGTTGAAGCCTGAATAATTCAAACAAAGTCTCTGATACTTAGCTGCTATCTTAAGTCACAACTAGCTTCGCGTAACAAATATTTTGTTCTCTTCTAAGTAGTAGTTGTTTGAGACGGTACACCGCTCATCAAAAAGAATAAATATCAACACTTTTGGTGGAACTTCTAGATGATAAGAAAGTCGCAGATTTTCGCACTGAGTTGGCATATTATCAGAGAAAGAAGACAGTTTACTGATCGACTGCATGTGCCTTAATCTTTTCTTCTCTTCCACTACCTTTCTTTGTTACATTATTTTGCAGTTAACGTTGTCTACAAAAGCTAGACAGGTCAGTCGCCCTACTTCTCCCTGTCGTTGTAAGAATATTATATCCTCCTCAATTTTTACTTTCTCAACAGCATTATCATGTGCAATATCAAACAAATTATCCATTTTCTTACAATCTTTTGTATGTCCTATCAGATTTCGTAATGGTCTACGATTTTTTTAACTGTTAGGTAATGACTTTGTAGGTATTCTGGCCATTTTCATTAATGAATTGCAAGATTAGTACTTTTTCTCACTACTTATTTCAGCTTTCCGAATATTTTAAAATATAACTCTTTAAAAATGACGATTTTACGGCAATTATGCACCTGTTATCAGGAGTTTTTATCAACTTCTAAGAAAATTGTATTTTTGCACTTCTTAATTCGACTGTCACCTGGTGAAAACAATGTAATTCATGTTAATCGCACAAAAACTGTCCACTACTCATTTAGTACAACTTACACGATGTTAAAAATTAAATCGGGACGAGTTCCCCGGCTATATCATCATCGTAGTTTTATGTCAATTGACCTTACGGTTATCAGCTGTCACCCTATGCGCTCAGTAATCACACCTGCCTTCTTACGCCCTCGAGTGACTTGTAAGCCCATTGCACATACCCCTGGTGCTTGGCGGTCATAAGCCCGTAGCGGCGCTTGAACCCTATTACATTATTGATTGATTGATTTTTTCGTGTTTCCGGGCACGTCAACTGCTTTGGTCATTAGTCCCGTTAGTGTAGAGCAAGTTTTCTTCTCGGGATATGGCACTGATCTTCCCCCGCTGGATGGTGAGATCCATCGCCGACCTACCGTCGGCTAGTGGGGTTTCCCCCTAACCAGGACTCTCTCACCAGCAGGGCACCGCTCTAAGCTCCCGACCGGTCTCCCGGAATACGTGGTAGTGTAGTGGATGTTAGTGTACGTGTAAGAGGAGAGGACAGGACAAGGAAGAGGAAGGACAGATCGCGCGCGGTCCGTGGTCCGTTTGGTAGGGTATTGTGCCAGCATTCGCCTGGCTTTGATCGAAGAAACCACGGAAAACTACCGATCAGAGCAGCCGGCCGCTAGAATTCTCCTCCAGACAGCGACTGAATTCGACCTAGCTGAAAAGCTAGTGTCGAAAATCCTGCCGCCGCGCCGTCAGGACTCGAACCGAGGACCTCCCGGTCAGAGGCGCTGCAGTGACATCAGTTGATGCACTGAGCTACTGCTAACGGTTATTACATGTAGGAGGTATGGAGACAGCAAGGTGGCGCTCGTGATGTCCTTACGCCCATTGTTGATCTTTTCTCCTCCTGAACGCAGGCAGTCACATTCAGAACATTCAGGCAGGGAGAGGTCTGGGAAGGCATGGAGTATTGAAGGTGATGTGTAGGTTGATTTAGGTCAGGTCACAACACCAAAGCCAACACCCACACCCAGGTGGGATTCGAACCCGCAACTCCCGGAGCTCGCGGATAACGGCACAACCTAATGGCTATATTTAAAGATATTATTTCCTTAATTAAATGAGTTTTAAAAGAATGTCATTAATGTTGTAGTTGTAGGAAGACGCCAAAAACAATTTTAACTTTTGCAATTTTCCGATAGACCAACGAAAATGGACCCTGCGCCATTTTCATAAGCTTACGTTGCCCTATCTCAGGAGCCAATCGCAAAATATTGAACATTTGACATTTTGGGATTTCATGTAATGTACAATCAAATATTAAAACATTCACTTTAAATTCAAAAGACCTCGTGTTCGGCCAAATTAGGGGAATACCAAATTTCGAGAAAAGCATCTGACCGGGTTAGGCGGTAGTGCTTTCCGTGTAAGGCGGATCGTCGGACCGAAAGATAGACAAATCCAAGGATAGACGGGCCCATGTACAGACGAACATACAAACATACTTTGCAATAAATTAATCTTTCGGTATAAAGGACCTGCAGAACTAGCATTCTAATTAAATGACGTTTTAGAGAAAGATAGTATTTACTCCAAACAGGAACAAGCATGATGCACTTTCACGGAATTAGGGACCCCAAAAAAGTTTTTCTATAAAACATTCGCCTCTTTTGTCGCATTATTACTCGATACTACGTAAATACTCTGTGGAAATTAAAATGGAGATCAAATTTAGCAAATAATAATTTTGAAGTAAATTTCGATTTGTCAACGGCTTCATTTAACAACTTGTTGGTGCGAAAACTTTTGCCCATATTTCTTTAAATATAACCCTTGTGATGCCACATTTTTCGCTTTTGCTTTCATAGTTTAACTTTTTGTTTTTATTTTAGCATTGATTACTTCACGTTTTCAACATGTGACGACCTGGTAATGTCAATCAGACAGCTCCAAATGCTGTAAGAAAACGTTCCTATAAAATTTTGGTAGTAGGATTATTTATTATCGACCATTTGTCCAACCTTGCTGAATGTGTCATGTCTAAAACAAGTTAAATTAAGCGACATTGGCAAGTATATAAGATAGAAATGTAGTGGTGTGTAAAATGATCTATTTTTCCTTGAAATTAATAAATTTTACATTATTTCCTCATTTCATATTGTGATAATCCGAGAAATAATTTGCACGTGAAATTCTTTTCATTATGTGATGAAAGAGCCTACTATCAAGAAAAGAAACAAACTCTTAAATGAAGTTCTGAATTCAGTATCTCTTGATGCTGGGGTGCTAGTAGAGCCAGAAGAGCCCAGAAAATTTAATCAGGAACCGGAATCCAGAGAAGCCTAACCCAGAACTGCACCCGAGATCCACAATCTTCCTGGGCGAGGTCTATCCTGGGAGAAGGCGCCCGCAGGATGTGGAGCGAAATGGAAAAGTGGTGCGAAGACGTTGGGAGGGGGCGGGGGGGAGGGGGAGGGCAGGGCGAAGCCGCCTCGGGACAGAAACCGCGCCCTATCAGATCGGCGGCTGAGCGTTCGCTCAGCAACCCACTCAGTGGTTCAGTGCTGCACGCTAAGAGACCGCCCGCATCGCTAAGAGACAGCCCATCCTGCACTTTCGATCAGCGGTGGAGCGACCACACGAACTGTGTGTTGGTTGCTGACGAATATTGCAACTCGGACGCCCCCTACCAACATATTATGATGCCTTATTTTGCTTACTCTATTCTATCTATATATTTAAAAAAATATGTTATTCTACCATGGCTTCGTTTAGAGCTTCTACTGAACCGATTGTAGTATTTTTCCTTTAAATGAAAGAATGTGATCCCTAGGTGTGTTATCAGATATTGTTTGTGTTGATTCACCAACATTTACGGTGTAAATTAATTAATTAAATCATTCTTTAATAGTACGCTTATCAATAATCAATTGTATTATATATATATATATATATATATATATATATATATATATATATATATATATATTGTGACTGTATTACCCCAGTTTTCCAATTAGAATCCATCATCAAATGAGGCAGTGACCACATATTAAATTTTGATAGCAATAGCTGCTGTTTCTAAAATGATGAAGGGACAAGGGATTCCTTTAGGGGAGAGCCTTTATGAGGAGGATGTTAGCTGTGATTTTTAATGCATTCTCTACCTTCATACAGTTCATTAATCACTACTTTGCCATTTTTAATCACACATTTATTCATCCAAGAGAACTCAACATAAGGAGAATCTGATACTAGTACATGCATGAGTCTGCAGTCTTAAATGATATTACATTAATATAAATTAACATCTATTTTTGAGTACATTACTGGATTACTCGAAACGATAAATACATGACTCTCTGACTAATCAACTCTGTAATTATTATTGCAATCATTATGAGTATCGTATGTGTATAACCTCTACTTCGTTCCCATATCTACGTAATGGTTTATTAATACGCCCTATCCCATTAATGCACTCTCTGGCCAACGTGGCTGTGCTGAATTCACTTGAATTGCATGGCTATTATATGTTCGGTTACTCATCCTGTATTTCCCACTCTCTTGGCGCAGGAACACAGCTGCTTTTGTTCAAGGCCTTCACGCCACGGCGTGGCGTGGGGGCCCTCGCGTTGCCGCTGGCTGGTTTACGTGGTTGCCGCTCCGACTCCAGTGTTTTGCTGTCCAGTCACACGCTTTCGATGTTATTGTGCGAGCTCAGTATTATTACGACAATGCGTTTTCTCAAAATCGTTCGTCTATTGGTCTGCCCATGGCTGATGGCCCATGCGCACTCGCTCACCACATGTTTCCATTTTCATTCGATTATTTATCACTCGCGAACGTTTATATCACAATTCCCTCGACCTAATATTACTATCCACTGTCTTTGTTACTATTCACTTCCTTGTCACTACTTCTCCCCACCTACATTCCTGATGTTCACCGATTACACTTCCGTAATTGATGCACCTCACCTCGCGCGTGCGCGCCATGACTCGCGTCTCTTCTCGCCCCGCGCGACTCTCACCCTCTCCTCTTCGTTATGACTCGCGTCTCTTCTCGCCCCGCGCGACTCGTTCCCCGGAACCGTTCGTCTGACTCTCTTGTCTTTCCTGCGCGCCCGATTCAAATTGGCATCGTTTTTATAAATCTGAATGGTTACATGACCATTAGGTCATATATATATATATATATATATATATATATATATATATATATATATATATATATAAATGTGAGTCCCCGCCGCTTCATGGGCGCTGCTTATTTTTGTTTTGTGTTGGATTTTTCACAATTGGTCAAGGTTTTGTTTCAGTGTAATAATTGCATTGTGGTGATGACAGTTTGCGTGTATTTCCTTTTGTAGAGAACATTCGGACATTGGGTTTTGTTCGGTTGTACTAAAGTAGTGAAGTTGTTCACCGGTTATGTCGAATTCAGAATCGTTGCCCACGCGTCCCAAAAGACGCAAGCGTAGTACATTGACTGAGAGCAGTGAAAGAGAAAATCAGCGTATGTGTCGTGATAGTGAGGTCATTTCGTTTTCTGTTGGGTCATTGTCTATGAAATGACAGTTTTGTTCTATTTTGTACTTCCCATGTGAGTGAAATTCTGTAAACGAGTTTACTCTGTTGCTTAAAGGGGAAAATCAGCTTACCTTCGAGCAATATGCCAGAAGAAATCAAACAGTTGTTTATAGGAGATTATGACACATCAAAAAACTTTAGAAATAGTATCCGTCAGTATAATAGTTTTGTGTAATTTGGTGCCGATATTGCATTGCCACCTGGTCTTGGCCATAAAGGTTCAAACTTTATTACAGAATATTTTCGTTATACCGTGAACTTCCTCTTCTTATTCCCTCAATAAGATGTAAACTTATTCTTAGGAGCCAACAGTGTTAATTTACGCGATATCGTTTCAGTATCACTCGCATTTGCTTTTGCATGTCCATTTGTTGTCCTCAAGTTCACGTTGCCTGTTTCAGACGAAACAGGTGAATTTATCGAAAGCTGATTACACCAATGCGATATTGTTATTATATGGAATGTAAAAGAACCTTTGGGAACGATTTGAGTCTCCTCAGTAAAATCAACGTAATCCTATAAGCATCCGAAGGGTCTTAGGGATTATTTATTGCTACTTAGTGACAATTGCACGTATAAATTCTCAAAAACGTGATCAAGGTACATCTTAAAAAAGATAAAATATTTCACATGTTGGGTTATTTTATTTATCGAAAAGATAGAAATCCAATTCATATAGGTAGCTAGACGTGAATTGATTACGTAACGTAAGATTAAACATTTTCAAATTCCTATTCCAACTATCTCCAACGCACTTCTCAATAAAGGACAGCATTTTCCGCTATGAATTTACACTTCAAATTACGAAATTGCATAGCAAGTAAAAAGCTCCCGAGGAGTAATGAATGGAGCCCAAAGAATCAATTTTTTTGCTTGTTCTTTGCATTGTAAACGTGTTGGCTGCAAACGTTTTGTCAGCTTTGATGCGGCCAACAATCGTTTGCTCACACTTTTCGATTTATTACCAGGCATTCAGGTGCTGTGTAGGAACGAATTAGAATATGATACAAACACATCAATACACCATGACCAGGTGCGTACAATGTTTTACCGTGAGTGTTACCGGGCGTGTCGACAATTTGGTCATGTTGTCATGAAAATTTGTTGACATTTATAATACATATCTATATACTTTCATTTATAATACATGTCTATTTGTGATATAAAATAAAATAATTTGCGAAAAGGAAGCACATTTGAGTTGAGCAGAAGTATGTTTCTTCAAATCAGGAGGCTGAGCGTTATTTCGTTAAGGGAAGGAATTTTTTTTACTGAAGATTCATACTTCCCTGTAGAAATTTGCTTTGTATTGTTTCTGCTAACAATTGTATCACTATCGTACTCGTTTCTACTTCAGTAAAATTGTTTCGGGGAAAGAATATAACACAACTAAACAGCAATTAATGAAGATTTTAAGATAAAATTCAGTAGTTAAATCTGAAGAGAGTTTCTTGACAAATCTGAGCCCTGGGGAATAAAAAGAGTGAAGGTCGAAATGAAGAAACTGAATCAAAGATGAAGAAACGAGACGAGATCAGGCGCAGCACAAATATTAAACAAACGTGAGATAAAAGAACTCCAGTGTTTGCCGGCACACAAATTGAAAACGGGCCCGACTCAGATGAAAGAGGAATAAACGTCCTCCGAACGAGCAGAGGAATAATGTGTCCTGAAGCGCAAGAATACGTCTTTGGTCTCCGAGACTCGTACTTGCTTTGACCTGAGGCGTGTGTCACTAGTTTTGTAATAACAAAATCTACTTTGAGTGAATAAAAGGAAAGGTCTGAAACGCAATGTATATGAACGCACGCACTTATTGAAAATTCAGTGACAGGGATGATTTCCAATCTTTGATTTTCTTTGGTAATTGATGATGGGTATAGATCATATCGTGTTAGGAATTAGTCTTCGAATCTATTCCATACTCAATTTTCATTGTCGTCGTTACGAACAAAAATATAAAAGGTATTGTGAGATATAACGGTCTATGAAAACATGTATTTGCCAATTAAAAGTGATTTTATTTCAGACGTGTGTCTCAAGTGTTATGATAAAATCTAAGTAGTTCAAAAAATGTGTAAGAACCCATTCAGAAACGTAATATAAAAAAATGTTTTTTATTACTGCCCTCTATTGTATCAGATTTTAGTACTTGTTATCACACCCTCCCCTGAAACGAACGTTTTGATTCACACACACACACACACACACACACGCCGCTATTCTGTTTCCTGAACACACGCCGCTATTCTGTTTCCTGAGTTAAACAAAAATGACTTCATTCAATTGTGTAAACATAGTGTGAAACAATGTGTAGAAAATAGAATGATACAAGTTCCAAGATAGACAAATAAATAACATGGAGCGTATTTAAAGAAACCAGATCGAGATACGCTCATGGGGGGAGGTGGTCTTCCTGGGAATATTCCCAAAGGAGCGTTAGGTACAGCGAGGGGCTCGGGCAAGTCTTTCAGGGGTCGATAGATTGCAGCTAGGCTCAAGATGAGGAAACTAATTACAGTAAACTCTCATTAACACGAATTCCAAGGGACCGAAATAGTTTGAGTTCGTGTTATAAAAATTCGTATTAACCGTGTATTATACATTATTACGGATTACCATAATCCCTTGCCGGGACTGAAGTTTTGTTCGTGTTACAGCGAAATTCTTGTTAAGCGAGTTCGCGTTTCAAGTTTACTGTAGCGAAAGTCTGTGATAGTCTGTAGAATTACTATTTTCAATTATCTTTTCGTAATACAGTACTATTTTATTGACATAACCAGCGTAGGTTGCTCAGAGCATGAACTGATGACACTGTTGTGCCTCTGACCAGCAGAGCCTAGGGTTCGAATCCCCAAGGTTGCAGGATTATAGGCACTAGCTAGAAAGGTATGTCTAGTTCAGTAGGAACGTACTGATAGTTTTTCGTCGTTTCTCCGATCAAAACCAGGCGAATGCATTACCCTCACAAACAGGCCACGGGCCACCTCCCACCATCTTTCCTTTCCCTTCCTTGTCCTTTCCTCACCCCTTACTTACGTTTACACTTACACGCTCTTCACTACCACACATGTCGGGAGACAAGTTGGGAGCTCAGAGCATGTGCCTCCCTGGTGGGAGATACATGGATGGGGAAACCCGCTAGTCTACATGTAGGTAGGCGTCCACCACTAGAAAAGACCGCAGCCAGTTCACGACAAAAACACATTAAACCCACACGATGGACGACCAAAGCCGTTGACGCGTCCGAAGACAGGAAATAACCAATCAATCAATCAATCAATCAATATATCGTCATAACGCAACCAGGTGCACTACAATCTTCTCTGAACGACCCGCAACAGGAATTAGTATATCATTTGTTGGAGAAAAATCGAAACGAATGAGTTGCAGCGAAAGATGGTGTGTGAGTACTTCTACTGAAAGTAAAGGTATTTATTATTTTGATTATTATTAATTTAAGGATTTTTACTGTTATTAAGCCTCCAAATATAGGAAGAAGAAGAAAAATAAAAATTGAAAATGGGACCGGTGAGGATAGAGGAAATTGAAAAATATAAAAGTAAATTCTGGATAGATTAGGAGAAAGAGGAAGGGTAGGAGTAAGATTTAATAATACAGGTATGTAATAGCGGGAAGGTGGGGAGAAGAAACAATCACTAGTGAGTGAAAATATTAAGTGCAATAGGCAAGAGGTAGTAAAAAAAATAGATTTCAAAGACCCCATATTTTTCTTTTTTAAAAAATGAAATATTCAATTAATTAACACTGATTAGACTGTGATAAAGAAGACTCAGAATGATCCATTTCGAACCCTCATTGTTAAATCGTATTTTAAGCAACGCCGTTCACACACTAAACTACAGATGCTACAACAGTACATATTATTATACTAGTTGAATCCACATTTTTTTTAAACTGCAACGTTTTCTGGGATAGGGTTTTGAACTTGAGACCATAGTGTTTGTTCATTCACATTATTAATTGATCTTTGCTATATTTGAGCCAAAATTTAAAGATTGAAAAAAATTATATTTAAGTACGTGTTGTTTTGAAATTTTCTCAATTCCTAGAGGTTTCACTGAAAACTGGATCAGTGCAATTTTTTAACAAAGATTTATCTCCATTAGAATGAATAATTTTAAGAGAAAAAGTTGCTGCTATTTTTAACAAAATATTGAAATATCCTAGGAGCTTCAAGTATTCCAAAATTTAAAGATCCGATTTAAATTAAAGAACTCGTGACCTGAGTCTGATAGATCAGGGGATATTCACTTCAGTAAAAATTCTACGCTTCAGGCGCTAATATTGTTTACAGATAGACAGATGAAGGACGATTTGGAGAAGTCTTTCTGTCTCAAAGATCCTCAAAATGTGGATTCTGTTTATACTACAAATACTGTGTAATGAGGATTCTGAATATAAAATTCTGGATATAAAATGTTGATTCTGAATATAATACAAATATTAATTTATCTATTCGTCCGTAGAAAGTAATTTTCTACGATTAGGAGCAAGAAAAATCACGTATTCAGTATTAGGGACTCTCAAAACTTATTCTGTCGAAAAATTGGCACTTTTCCTACATTACTTTCTCTTACCAAGTAGTAGAAACTAGAAAGTAAAAACTAAAGTTATTGTTATTATCGTGTATAAACACAAAGTTGATGTTAAATACTTGACATTGACCATAATGTGATATCAGAAAATATTGGTAACATGCGAATCGCAAAGAACTCCGAATTTGATACTTATTTTTATATGGCAGACAATTTTACTAGATAGAAATACATAAGTGTCAAAAAATATTTTTGTGCAATACATTCTGTATGTTCCATCTAGAATATTATAAAATTCGTCACAGCATAATTTCACATCTTCCAGAAATTCGGAAATATCACAGCTGCTACAGAACACATCTCACACGTTCTATTTACATTAATGCTTTAAGACGCCAGACCTCCATATCTTTCACTATCCCCCATATCTCTGCCAGAAGTTGAAGGAGGGTTACAGATATTGGAGTTTGAACTTTTCGAAGTTTCTGAGATCGCCGCCTTCTATTTTTCCTTCTTTTTTCCATACTTCTCTTTGACATAATTTTTATCTTTTTTATTTTTTCTCTCTCTCCTTCACACTTGCCCTCGGCACACAGCGGGTCGCACTACCAACGACGAGTTCTCAGCCCCGAAGTTTTCCCATTACACCGTGCGGGCATACGTCATCGGGAGAGAACTGTCGTTTCGCGCCGCACCGCTAGGCTACGCCAGCGACCACGCTGCTACCGAGACGCTTGGCGGAGTCTCAACAGCGCGGAGTTGCATGTATTGGAGGTGATTTCTGATCTGCATTATGAAATACTTTGGATTTTGCATCAATCGGCCACTGTCGATGGATTTGTTGCTGTACGAGATCATCATTTTGAATATTTAAATATATTCCTCAGCTTAATGTTATTGGTAAGATGCCAAACAACTATTACCATGATTTTTTCTGGATCAGACAGAAATAAATACAACAAACAATATTTTTAACACGTGTATTAACATAAGTGGATGTTAAATATTAAAAATACTCTAACATTTTACATACTCATACGTGCACCTTTTGCAAACATGTCTTAGTTATTTTTCAATTATTATACTATGTGGTGCAATGCAAATGTTTATTACCAATTATTACAAATCACCGGTACTAACTTTTCATAATCCGACATTCACGAAAAACACTTTCAATTCTCATAATCAGACTCAAAGAAGTACTAAAAAAATATTATTTCCATAAATTTACAAACCATTCAGTTGTTTACAAAAGTTTGACACCACGAATTTAACTGGGAGTTCTTACATCATAACGCACGCCTCTGATATCTTTGATCAGAATGTTGGGTGATCAGAATCTTTTGACAATGCACTGGAAGGCGGATTCACTTATGCATAGTGCAGTAGATTGTTGTTCTTACCCTGTTATATCTACCATTGAAAACGATTGTCACTCCTCATTTCAAGTTTCCCCTTTTACAACGATCGCTTCTTACCTTCATCACAAGCCTATAGATTGTTCAAAGACGCTTCCCGTTAGAAAGCAGCTCGAAATCCGTGGAGTCCAGGTTCGACCCTACGCAACGGTGGCGCTGGAGGCGGCGTGAAGTGGTACGTGAACGTGCATCGAAGCCAGGTTCCCATCCACACCCACACATCCGGTGGCAACTCCCAGATATTGCATCCGATTAGCCGCTATTCATTTGCTCAATTAGCCGCGCAACTCCCCTCCCAACTATGCCCGTACCCGCTACGCCAACGCCCTCATTTGCTTCCGCACCAACACCTTTACCATACTCCTACGCCCGTGTTCACATCCACCTCACCCTCCCTGATCCTTGCCCCAAATGGTTTGATTGATTGTTAATGATTCTGGGCTCGTCAACGGCGAATGTAATTTGTCCTGTAAATGTAGCACCTACCGTCGGATAGCGGTATTTTCCCCAACTAGGTGTCTCCCACCAGCGGGCAACCCCCAGTCGGGACAAGTTCTAAGCTCCCGTCCACTGGTCTCACGGCATGTATGGTAGTGTAGGGTCTGTTAGTGTAAGTGTGCGTAAGTCAGGAGTAAAGATATAACAAGGAAGAGGAAGGAAAGATCGTGCGCGGTCCGAGGCTCGTTTGTTAGGGCTCTGCTCCGTCATTCACCTGGTGTAGGCCAGAGAAACCATGGAAAACTACCGAACAGAGCAACCGACTGCTAGAATCTCCTCCAGTCGGTGACTGAATTCGACCTGAACAAGCTAGTGTCAAAATCATGCCACAGACAGGACTCGCACGTAGGATTTCATGGTCAGAGGACTGCAGTGAAATCAGTTGATGCACTGAGCAACTTCCCTAGACCTTGCACCAGCCCCGCCCTAGTGCCGCCCACCCCCACGCCACTGCGCTCGCTCTCAAATCTTACGCTCAAACCTCCGGCTACCCCTCGCTCACCACCTTCAGCACCGCCGCTGCCTGCGCCTATCCACACCCCGCCCACACCGCCATTCGCCCGCGCTCGCTCCTAACGGCGGCAGGATTTTCGACACTAGCTTTTCAGCTAGGTCGAATTCAGTCACAGTCTGGAGGAGAATTCTAGCGGCTGGCTGCTCTGATCGGTAGTTTTCCGTGGTTTCTCCGATCAACACGAGGCGAATGCCGGAGCACTACTCTAACAAACGGGTCACGGACCGCGCGCGATCTTTCCTTCCTCTTCCTTGTTCTATCATCTCCTTACACACACACACACTTCCACTAACATGCACTACCTAACGGGACTAATGCGGTAGGTCGGCGCCGGATCTCGCCATCCAGCGGGGGAAGATCACCGCCATCTCCCGAGAAAAAAACATGCACTACACTAACGGGACTAATGACCAAAGCAGTTGACGCGCCCGGAGAAATGAAAAAATCAATCAATCAATCAATCACCCGCATTCGCATCGGCGCTCTCGCCCGCTCAGAGAACCCTACCCATCGGCTGAGTTTAGATAAGAACCAGCATATCCGCTGTCGCCGCAGTGACTCTGACCGGGAGATCCCAGGGTGCTCTGATCGGTAGTGTTCAGTGGTTTCTCCGATCAATACGAGGCGAATCCGGGAGCAGTACTCTACAACCCACGAACGGCGCGCGACCTTTCCTTCCTCTATCCTCACCTCGCACATTTCATCTTATGTGCAATAAACTACCACACATGTCGGGAGACCAGTCGGGAGCTTAGAGCTTGCCCCGGCGGGGGCAATACCCCGCTGAGGGAGATACCTGATGGGAAGCCGACGCCAGATATCACTATTCAGCGACGGTGGAATTCGTCGAAAAAACATCACTACAGTAATGAGATTAATGACCCAGCAGTTGTCGGTCTCTGAAACATCAATCAATTAATCAATCTCCGCATCGCCACTCCTACCTTCCACGCAAGCCCGCGGGTTCTTGGGGGGAGAGTCCGAAGCGCCGGTGTTGGCGTGGCGGCGGCGAGGGCGTTGCCGGGCGTGAACAGCGCCTACAGACGTAGGGGCAGAGTGGGGAAGGTTGCGATAAATTCATTTAGATGTAGGTCAGATAACAGTTCATTAAACTGAAATCGAAAAAGAAGAAAAAGAGGCGTGCAATCAGGCATATGGGCGGCTGGACAGACGGATGGGCGGGGACGGATGGGCGGCTGGACGGATGGGCGGCTGGACGGATGGGCGGCTGGACGGATGGGCGGCTGGACGGATGGGCGGCTGGACGGATGGGCGGCTGGACGGATGGGCGGCTGGACGGATGGGCGGCTGGACGGATGGGCGGCTGGACGGATGGGCGGCTGGACGGATGGGCGGCTGGACGGATGGGCGGCTGGACGGATGGGCAGGCGGGTGGGCAGGCGGGTGGGGGGGGGGGGCAGGCGGGTGGGCAGGCGGGTGGGCAGGCGGGTGGGCAGGCGGGTGGGCAGACTGGGGATGGCGGGGGGAAACGGTCCACCTCCACCTCCGCGTGTGCACACGCGCACGCCCGCACGCCCGCGCTCACGATCCCATTAGTCCCCGTCACGCCGGGAGACAGTTTAAGCTCGCGCCGCGCCGCGCCGCTCCGCGCTGCTTGCTCTGCTCTGCCGAAGGCGCGGACGCGGTTGCGGCCGAAGTGCGAAAGGTGACGGTGATAAGCAGGACCCGGATTTTGGTGACATGCGCTTTCAGTCCATGTCTTATCCACCTAAACAGCTCACAGGGCTGCTACGGAAACTGCTCTGTTTAATTTCGAGGGCGATAGTGTGCCTTAGGCTGGTTCAACATTTCACTTCTCCTTTTGTGTTTTTCAGTAACGCTGAAATGACAACCATTCACTAACAAGCATTGTCTGGTCCGTTGAGAGTAAAGTATTAATTCCGGGAGCGGAATTTCCACAAGATTTGATTGCGTATGGTAATGTCATTGGATAGAATGAGACATCACCATCTTAATGTTTGAGCAGATTGTTGCCGTTCGCAATCCCATGATTTCAATGAACTCTGTTTGATGGCAGGATTAACAGCATAACCCCGACGTATCGAAGCGCAACGCTTGTTTTAAACAATAAAATTTATTATAACGGGAAAAAAAATCAACTCCACATTTTCATGGTGTGAGTTACCTGATAAGGAAAAAGGTTTTTAACCGTCTGCCCCCCTCGGCCGCCATCAGCCCTCCTCCGCCGGACAGGTCGTGCAACCACCCGTCCTGCCGTCCATTCTTCGACAATTCGTCCGCAAGTCTGCCCGTACCCCGTATGCCCCAATTCGTCCACCCATCCTCCGTCGGATAATCCGTCCAACCGTCCGTCCGATCATCCGTCCATCAGTCCGACCATCCGTCCGTGTTCCCGTCCGCACGCCTTTTTTCTCTTTTTAATTTTAGTTTAATTAATGCTATTGACATATCCAAAAATATTAATGGATTACGTGACTGAACAATCATATCTCTTTTTTATTTTTTCGATTATATCGGAATTGCGCTAAATTTCTCATATTTTGAAAACATAATGTAAATGAATTTATTTAACTATCTAATTTTGAACGACAGATTTCATTTACAACAGCCTAAAACGTTGAAAACAGTGTTGCAGAAGCAAAATAAAAAGAAGTTAAATCCTAGTTTGATGTTAACTGCCATTTTGATATAAACATCGAAGTCGGTTGTAGAAAGATGTTTGCAAACAACGATAAACGGTTATTTGCAGGATACTAAACCATGAGTCGGCATGTTCCTGACCACTAACTGCGGTCCAAGTTACTTTGTTTCCAATAAATGCAGTCCTTTATGAGCGCCAACCTGCACACTGCGAAGAAAAATGTACTTGTTTCCCGCAGCCCCAAAGAAAACGGAAACAAATAAATCCGTTGTATCCCGAATCTCCCCACAGTATTTATTTGCTTCAGGAAGAATTTATCATAAAGATCGCTGAACCGCTGCAGAATCAAGCTATAAATCACAGAAAAGGAGTATATACACACTTCAGGAGTTAAAATCTTTTTACAGAAACAAGTTGCGGTGAAATATAAAAAGTTATATTTTTTGACACATTTACCCTTTTCTTCACATTCAATGTATTTTTGTTGATTTTGTATCAACAAAAATATTGAAATGGCGCAAATCTAATAATTTTGTATGATTATTTAAATTGAATTTTATCACATATACCAAGTCAATTATTTGCTATCGTAAAACCGGGGTATAACTAAATGTCCCCAAACGAGTATAAAAGAGAATGACGTAATTTATTCCCCCACCCCTCCACCCGCTCCTGGGCCCTAAACCCAAAAATCAAATTTTTCCCCAACCGATGCTTCACAACAATACTTAAATTATAATTAATATAATGATGGACGCACCGAATACACGAGTGCAGCGCACACAAGGGAGTGTCAAGGGGCAAAACACGTTGACAACTGCGCGACGCGACGGTCCCTCGCAGCACGCGCTCACCCCGGCCCCACCCCGCCCGCGCCACCCACGCCCACCCCCGCCCACCCGCGCCCACCCGCGCCACCCACGCCCTTCTCCTCACGCGTGTCATCACCTATCGCCCCTCCCCCTCCTTTGCTTGGCTTGCCCTCACTCCCAGCCCTGCTTTCTCCCCATCCCACCACCGGGAGCGGTAGCTCAGTGCATCAACTGATGTCACTGCAGCGCCTCTGACCGGGAGGTCCTAGGTTACACTCCCCACGGCGGCAGGATTTTCGACACTAGCTTTTCAGCTAGGTCGAATTCAGCTGTTGTCTGGAAGAGAATTCTAGCGGCCGGCTGCTCTGATCGGTAGTTTTTCGTGGTTCCTCCGATCAACACCAGGCGGATGCCGGAACAGTACCCCAACAAATGGGCTACGGACCGCGTGCGATCTTACCTTCCTCTTTCTTGTCCTATCCTCTCCCTTTTACACACACACTTACACTAACATGCACTACACTACCACATATTCCGGGAGACCGGTCGGGAGCTTAGAGCTTATCCCGGCTGGGGCGGTGCCCCGCTGGTGGGAGAGTCCTGGTTAGGGGAAACCCCGCTAGCCGACGGCAGGTCGGCGCCGGATCTCGCCATCCAGCGGGGAAAGATCACCGCCATCTCCCGAGAAAAAACATGCACTACACTAACGGGACTAATGACCAAAGCAGTTGACGCGCCCGGAAGCACGAAAAAAACAAACCAAACCAAATCAAACACATCCCACCACTTCTCCCTCCCCAAACTTCCCCGCCCTTCATTACCCCTCTCTTCTCCCCCCTCCATCTCCTCCCCCTTTTTCCTCGCCAGTCTCTGCCTTCCCCCCCCCCCCCTTCTCCGTCCCGCTTTTTCCCGCCTCCTCCCTGTTCTCCGGCCATTGCCTGCCTGTACAACTCATTCATACGTTCATTAACCATCTATCCACTTTCACAAATGCCCTGATCTATTCTTCACCAGCCATCCTCAACCTATCCCGAACTGACTCATCTCTTCCGTCCCTTTTCAACCGTGTTACCAATTCTCCTGTCACCACGTTCTCAACCGTGTCACCAGTTTCAACATTTTCAACCATGTCAACAAGTATCTCTTATGTCACCACGTTCTCAACTGTCACCCAGAGTCCTATAGGCTCATTCTCCCGCCTGCCCGCTCTTTCGTTCCATTGCATGCAGTCGCTGATCCCCTGACTGTTCCTACACCCTTTCCATCCTCCCACCTCCACGCTTCCTCCTCTCCCTCTTCCCCGTTGTCACCGCCCATTCTCCTGGCCCGCAGCGCCCTCCCTCCGGCCCGCTCACCTCTCTGCCCGTCACGCGGTCTCATCGCGGCCCCCAAAATCAATTATAACGATGATGGACATATTGACGGAACGGTAATAAACCGTCAAATTGGACATTGCTGGTTTGAGTACAGCCCTTTATAAATGGAGCGATCTTTAATGTGATTTGTCAAATGTTAATCTATTTATTTTAAATAGATAACCCATCGCTTTGTAACCCGTTGCACGGATTCGTAAAAAGGTTTCGGATGTGAATATGAAACTCGTGTGCACGCGAACTTGTATACTGAGTGAAGGTAGATTTATAAACCAGGAAGTAAAATCCCTATAACTCAACGAGAAAATACTTTCATGAAATAAATGATTTATGAGATATGTTTTCTACTCTGGAGGCTACCTCTCGAATATGCTTTGAAATGAATTAGAGAACATTCTTTCATAACTTTTTTCTGAAACACTTTTATTTTAATAAAAGACTACTTATCGAAGAATCATATTAAAGAGTACAAAATCATCAATTCATTACGTCACTGCTCACATTCATCAATATGTCCAATATGATGATTCAAGTAATTATAAAAAGAAATGGATGCATTAGTTGTATACCTTGTGCACTCAGTGAATTATTTGAATGTCTAGAGAAATAAATCAATTTAATCCCGTCATCAAGGAATAAGTAGATTTCTAGCCGTTTCGAGTTCTGACATTGTCTGATTTTCTACAATAGGTAAATAGAATTTTTTAGCAAACAATCAAAAGTAACAATGCTTGATAGTTGACTTCATATTGGTATTTAAACGGATTCCTTCATCAATTCCTAACGGATGCTGGAGTAGTACCTTAAAACAACGGGCTACAAACTGCACGCCGTTCTCTTGTCTTATTCTCAAAGAATTCCATTCTTAAGATATGGAATCGAATTTAAAATGTATGTACAAACATAGCATTATTGATTGAGAGAAATAAAAACCCTTCTTTAATGTATAATATGATTCCCATTGTGAAATAGGGTGGTTTAAATCTTCCCCCATTCAAGACTGATATTTGTGTGAAGCGCTCTGAATCACTTGAAGTTAACGATCATCACAACTGCCACGTCAGCAATGGGTATTACACAGTCTTCAGGCAAATGTGAATCAACATTGACGAGAATTTTTACCGCAACGTATTCACGGCGCAGAGCAGTTACTTATGTAGAAGAATTATCACAGAGTCCGGATATGTCGAAATATTTAATTTCAGTTTTAGAAACAAATAAGAAGCCAGACTACTGCGATATTTGATGTACTCAGCATTAAGGTGCAGACACATGACATTTTATTACGTAGAAAACTAAACGTATTCGAATTAAGAATCGCCAAACATATTTTGTATCCTGGGCACCGACTGACTATGCTTATATCCAGACCAACCATTTCTATTATTTCTTATATTTTGAAATTGTTCAGTAGTTTCCAGTTTTATGTCAATTATGTTATGCATTGGTTATTCGTTAAATGTATTAAACCTATAGGATTCGAGATAGAAAAGTAATTTCCTCATTAAAAGATACGTCAAATGACCTGTGAACAATGAACATAGAACAATCAATCAGGCACTGCAATGTCTGATTGATCTACTCTGATGTTAATTTCAAGAAATAGGGCACTACCTGGAAGCAAACTGTATCAGAAACAGATATGCATTGCAAACTTGAAGTGGGTAGTGTTGAGTCCTTCCTCCTCAAGAAAGTAATTCCATACCATTTACCACTGAAAGACACTCGCGGCTCCGTGCCATTTGCTCCTTCCAGGAACAGTCCTTCCAGTGACGAGTTATCGCGATCTCCTTCTGATCTACTGGTCTTCTCGGAATCTTTCTATCTCATAATCTGGACTGGCAATAGCTCAGAAGACTTCCTCCTCCTCGGTACGATTTAAGATAACCGTTGTCACATGTAATGCTTATTAGGCAGAGAACTTAGAGAATGTGTTTTAACGTCCTTGGTGGGGCTTGAGATCTTGTTGCGAGAGGTTTATTTTTCACTTTACTCTCACCTTTTACCTCTGTTATTCTTATAAATACATTGAACTTTCAATTTTACTATGACTTAACTGATTAATTAGAATAGAAAAATTTTTTAATTCAATTTAATAAAAAGATTTGTAAACCTTATGTACAATGTCGTTTGGTTCTCACAAAACTCTTTCCAATCGCCAACGAGACCACAACCTTTTGGGAAAGATAGCCGAAATATAATCCCAGCAACCTTGTTGGCCAGGCTCCACCTTCACCAATCCCTTGGGAGTCCTCCAGAGCCTCTTTCGGCCCAGCTTTCTTTAACCGCTACATTTGCTTTATTAGTTACCTAACAGCTCCTTGAACCAACAAACGAAGTTAGCCCTCGCAAGGATTTTTCTCATTTCGTCCTTTGGGGCTCACCTCCTCCACCGCGGCCGCTCCCCTCAAATTATAGAGTATATACAGACGATGACGACCCTGCGGCGGCGGGGCGGGGCGGGGAGTTGTGAGGAGGCTGGCTCGCAAGGGCGCGTCCCGCTGAGCTGTTTGCCATTGGCGAGGGGCGGCGGGGGCGGAGGGGGCGGCGCGTCGAGGGCGCGTGTAATGAGGAAATTCAGCGGCGAGGCCCGTCGGCGCGCGTGTGGACAAGAGGCAGCTGAGGGCGCGGCGACGGCAGGCGGGGCGGCGGGCGGGGGCGGCCGGGGCGGCGGGCGGTGCTTGCTGTGACGACGCGCACGGTGGGACGTGGGGGTGGCGGGACGAGGGGGCGGGAGGCGGAAGCGGTGAGATGGGGGGGACGAGGGGAGGCGTGGCGGGGGGCGGGGGGCGGGGGGGGGCGAAGGGCGCGAGGCGAGGGGGCGGTGAGACGGCGGCGGACGAGGGAGGGAGGGGTGACGAGGGTGCGGTGAGACGACGGGGTGATGGGTGGTTAGGCGAGGGGGCGGGGCGAAGGGTGGGGTCGGCGGGAGCGGCTGGGCAGAGCAGGCGGGAGGGGCAAGGCGGTTTGGGGTGGACAGGGTGGCCGCCCCGACAATGCCAGCTGCGGTGAAGCACAGTGAGCGAGTGCGCAATTAAATGGTCCAATGAGGTGGAAAGCGATGGTACTCACTGTTCGTAATTGGAACTTTTACGGGGTTATGATTTTGCTCACTACAAATGCTTCCATCGTGTGTGTTAGCGTATGATATTGCGAGATTGCAACTGATGGTTCACAAGCCATGAAGTCCTACGTTCCAGTTTACTTAAGTGGTTGGACGGATAATGCTAGAGACTAGATTTCTAGCTTCATTGATCTGTCGTTCGGCGGTGACCTCGATGAAATACAAGTCAGCACACCAATGACCTTGGTTCATCTGGGACCTGGAATCATCTTCCCGTTTCTGCATTTCTTTATTATGCTGCATTAGTCTGTGGACTTAATGTTAAAATATTAGTTTCAATAATGATTGTAAGACAATTATGATAAGTCGATTATGATTTTAATGTTCCCCAAGTCAGGCAGGTGAGTTGCATTTGCTCTTAGGCCAACTTAGGTTTGATGTATGGACTGAACCAACTTTCCTCTGTAAATATCTCCATTATTTCGAGAGTTTCCGATAAAACAGAGAATCTATGCATATCTGGCCATATACGCAGATTTTTGACCGGGGGCTTTCATCGAGAAGATTGGGACCTTTGAATTGGAAGATTTGGGTCTTTTATCGAGAGGTTCAAGGTTCGAGTTCCGACGGTGGCAGAATATTTTACACTAGCTGGAGAGCTACATCGAATTCAGTCGCTGTCTGGAGAAGAAATATATCGGTATGTTTCCGTAGATTCTCCGATCAACACCAGGCGAATGTCGGAGCAGCACCCTAACAAACGGGCCACGTACCGCGCGCGATGTTCCTTTCCTTTTCCTTGTCCTATCCTCTCCCCTTACTTACATACACTTACACTAAAGTACCACACATGCTGGTAGACTCGTCGGGAGCTTAGAGCTTGTCCCGGCTGGTGAGGGGCCCCGCTGGTGAGAGATAACTGGTTGAGACAAAACCGTATTAGTCGTTGGTAGGTCGGCACTGGATCTCGCCATATAGCAGGGGAAGACCACCGCTACATCCCAATGAAAAAATGTACTACACCTACGAGACTAATGACTTTAACAGTTGACGCGCCGGAATGACTAAGAATTAATCCATCTTTAAAGATTGGAAAGTCGCGTTTACTTTGAATTTCATAATACCAAAACCTTACTTTTTAATCATTTTTTAACCAGCAATGAGTAGGAGCTTATAGTAAGAAATATATAGTGGTGAATGGAACGAATTAAACACACTAGTAAAACGATATTTTGCATCAACTGGTTTCTTACATTTTGTGTTTTAATTATTTACATATCACTCATTGAGATCCTTTCAATTTCATCGTACTGATATATACCTGGTGATTTGCCTTGGTAGAAAGTACAGACGTAGAATTGCTGTGCCCTGCACTTGAGGAGAATAAAATACGAAAATGAGAAATATGTCACTAACAGAATTTTGGAATAGATAAATAGAGAGATAGATATAACACCATTTTAAGTATTCTTGAATGAATCGAGAATAAATGAATATTTAATTTTGTGTTTCACTGATGTGTCCCAATTCATGACGAAACTGAAACATAACTGGTTAGTTGAGTGTGAATAACAGTAGCTGCATGGATGTGGTAATGAAAACAATTGATGCTTGTAACCGATTACGAGATTTGCGCTGGAATTTTGAGAGTACTATTAACAAATGTCCAGTCTATCCTGTACATCTATTATCCAAAAACAGATAAAACATTTCAGAGATTCTTTGCAAAATGTAAATATTTCAAAAGTATGCATTTCGGATCACATAGCTGCTATCATCCTATGATCAAAAGACCAAAAATTGATGAATACATTTTACTTCTTGAATTGACTTAAGCAGCGTAAATACCAATATACACTCCACTACAAGTGGGTCAGTTACAAAGCTCAAAATTCAAAATTTTTTCCAGCTTATGTCTCAACCCGTATTGTACTACACTGTTCTGTAGAAAACCTCATTATGACCACTGTGTGCAAGCAACGGCTGCGGCGGCGGCGGCGGCGGGGTACGGTGCAGCAATTAGGCGGCGAGGGCGGTGGCGACGGCGGGGGCGGAGGCGACCGAGGGCGCGACCGCCCCCTTGGTCAAGGGTCGGGTCAAGTTTGTCGGCAAACAGGGCAGCGGGGGCGGGACGGGGGCGGCGCGAGGCAGGCGCCTTGAGAGTGTGTCGAGAGGCGCGGGGCACAAGTTAAACGCGACAAGCCGGCTCCACTGCCCTCATAGACGGTTGCCTCCTCCTGTCCCGCCCCGCCCGCCGGCCCGCCCGCCCGCCCCGCCCCCCGCCCGCCCGCCCCGCCCGCCCCGCCCGCCCCGCCCGCCCCCCCGCCCGCCCCGCCCCGCCCCGCCCCGCACCGCACCGCACCGCACCGCCCGCACCGCCCGCACCGCCCGCCCCCCCGCCCCGCCCGCCCGCCCCGCCCCGCCCGCCCCGCCCGCCCGCCCGCCCGCCCGCCCCCCGCCCCGCCCGCCCCGCCCCGCCCGCCCCGCCCGCCCGCCCGCCCCGCCCCGGACCGCATCCTAGCGTTCGCCGCCCTGCGGTCGCCGCCACCCCCACGCGCCGTCCGGTTGAGGGTGGCGCCGCCGCGGCTGTAGTGGTCACTAGCGGTAGTGGCCACGCCCAACTGGCGGTTCCTCTTCGTGGGGCAAGTGCTGGAGAAGGTGGACTCTTCGCTGGGAAATTGACTCGTTCATTCGTCCTTTGTAAGGCGAGAGCTCTGGTGACTGGATCCGCGTTTCTGTATCACCTTCTTGGGTCTGTGTTGACGACTCTCGAAAGCTAATCGCAATGGCCTTGAAAACTCTAGTCTTTTGCATGGCAATTGATTTTTCGTAGATCTATTCGTAGAAGACTTTCCTATCAAAGACGTTATTAGCGTAATCTGCTTTCATGTTTTTAAGCACAACTGAATATCAGTGAGTCATGGATGGTTATTATTCACAGCATTAGTAATTGAGTCATGTTCTTCAAATCTAGAACATCAACACATCTGAACTCATGCTCTAAATTTAGAAAAATGTGTTTCTTCTTTGTTAACTAAGTTATTTCTGTGTTACATGCAAAGTAATTTATGGTATATTTTAGAAGTTTAAAAGGTCCAGTGGTTATATGATGTAAGGCATTGGAGGTAATTATTCAGCGCACGAATATCAAATATACCACCAATTGGAGTATCTCCATTATAGTCGTTATAACAATATTATTATTATTATAATTATTATTATTATTATTATTATTCGATAATATTGAAAATCAGAGTCTCTGTTCTTAACTTTTATTCTACAATGACTAATTTTAAGAGAGATATTTAGTTATTCTGCTATCTACCGGTGTTTTTACTTTCGAACCTATTAACCGCAGAACATTAACGACTTGAAGAATCGAATTTGGCTACTCCTATTAATATTCTAAACACATGTAACTATGCGAAGGGGGGAAATCTACCAGCCTGCTCCTGTGGGCCAACAAACGATGGCATAAAAATAAGATGCACAATTTCATAGATTTGTTAAGTATTGTAAAGTTATTTTACATACTGAAATATATGACACACGGTTTATACGCTTTTATCTCCATTTGAAAGACGGGGTACAAAGAAAATGATTGCCCTTAAGAAACCAGGTTACTATTGGAACTCGAATGCTACAGTCAGGTACGCCAAAAGTTACACCATCAAACCCGCTGAACTAATGTGATTCGCTTTGTATTCGATTAACTGGCAACTGAGTGGCCACTAGAACAGAACACTTCACTATCAAACTTATGTGCCCCATCTTACGAAAACAACAAAATGGTCGCAGAACCCGCACTATCACATCGTCCATTGCGCCATGAAGCGCTAGCAAACGCCAACCCACTGACGTCAGCCCCCTTGCGACGATTATGATGTGTGTTTAGTGAATTAATTCCTCGTTGGGGGACTCCGACAAAGCAATAAATACGCGGATGTCAACTAAATGGAAATCGTCCCATAAATAACAGAGGAGGGCCGCCGTAAAGTCAAAGAGTTTTACGACCGCGTAGTACAAATACGACCCAAGGCGGACACCGCCCTCGCCGCCCTCGCCGCCCTCGCCGCCCTCGCCGCCCTCGCCGCCCTCGCCGCCCTCGCCGCCCTCGCCGCCCTCGCCGCCCTCGCCGCCCTCGCCGCCCTCGCCGCCCTCGCCGCCCTCGCCGCCCTCGCCGCCCTCGCCGCCCTCGCCGCCCTCGCCGCCCTCGCCGCCCTCGCCGCCCTCCTCGCCGTTTATCGACGGTGAGAGAAGGGTGATTCGGGGTGAGCGAGAGGTGGTTGTGGAAGGAATGGGTTGGAAAGTCGTCAGGGCTAGAGGGGGACCGCGGAGTAAGAGGAGGAAAAAAGGATGTGAAGGGTGCTGCAGGGGAGTGGAAGACAAGGGGAGGTTAGGATAATATTACGTGATCATAAAGGTGTAGGCTTACAAAAAAAGAGTGTGATGGAGGTACGTTGTATGTGATACATTCGGAGAAAGCTTGGGAGAGTATAAAGAAATAACACATCCAGGGTTTAGATATTGCAGCACATGGTGGTCATGGTAGCATGTAGCGTAGATGACTTTTACACCTGAGTGGGAACAACAATTTGCCAATTACACCATTTAAAAAAATCATTTATTGTGAACGACGTGAAATTTGGGCACCATTTGGAGGATACAATTATCTGTCAATAATTCATTTACATTTTGAAAAATAATACCCTCCTTGCAGCATTAAGAAACAAACTCAAATATCATTCAGTTTTTGTTTTTCAATCCTTTGACTCGTTCAATAAAAACAAGAGAGCTGTAAATAAAGAAATGAAGCAAAGGAAATGAAGTATTTAATATACAATTGAAAACAGGAAATGGAGCAACATATGAAGTGAAAAAAATTATTGATATTTAAAAATATATAATTAATTACAGAACGCATTTCAGCATTATTCTGAGTAAAGGAGTTAGAACATCATACATTCTTCTAATGAATATTGTATTGCGAATAATGCTTAAATTTTTCTTTCAAATGGTAACAGATGTGTATGTTACTTAATGTGACACTGCCGTAAAATTCGTTTAGTGATTTTGTTTTATTTCTTACCATTTCATAATTATAGCATTCAATGGTTTCTGAACATGAAACAAGAAGAAATTAAAGGTCAGTATTATAACTTTTTCTTCCAGTAAGTATGGTTTATGATGTGCGGTGCATAACTTCATTTATAGATCAGTTCCTGTTAGCTTATTCTCGATGTAAAATGAACAAAATTTGGTTGGATATTTTCCTTTGTGAAATTTTTCGGTTTGTCAAGGAGGCCATTATCGTACTAGAGAGAATAACGTGACATACATACATACATTTATTTGAACTGCAATTGGGTATGTCCCGGTGGCAGTTAAATAACAATATTTACAATAATAATAACAGCAATAATAATAATAATAATAATAATAAAAAAATAATAATAGCAATAACAATAAATGATTACAGTACAAGCTGAGGATGCAATAATCATACTATCACTAATATTAAGTATTATAACGAGTATTTCAACTCTGTCATGATATCCAATTATATGTTGGTGATCCTAAAATTTAATACAAGCTACATAAATATTGCCTAAATTATATATTTTTGTAAATTCATTAATCGCGTTCACTAAAATTCTCTGCACTACACTACACTACACTGTTTTGCTTTGAATTACTGATCAGCACTTCACAGCACTTTAGCGCACTTCACAGAACTTACTCATTTAATATCTATTACTTTCATCTTATTCTAACTTATTTATAAAACTTCGGACACTTAGAGGAAAAGCTTTTAAAATTACTGCAGGTAAACTGTTCCAATCTCTAATTGTTCTGTTACAAAAAGGAAATTTCCCAAGATCTGAATTTTGTTTCCTTGTTCAAATTTTGTGGGTGTGATCGCCTCGGCCGAAATAATTTGGTTTTTCTAGTCTAACCTAAATTTTCTTCCAAGCTGGTTGACCTACGTACGATTTATAAAGAGTGCAAAGCCTCGTCCTCGTTCTTCTCGTTTTTAGAGGTTCTCATTATTTTTTTTTATTGCGTTAGTTCTATAGGTAAACTTATTCGCTTTCCTCTATATTCTATCTAGAGTTTTCCGGTGCCCCTTTCTGTATGGATTCCAACATGCCACTCCGTATTCCATGAGAGGGCAAACCAGCGAAAGATGTGCTAATTCTTTGGTGTTTCAGAACTTTTCTTTAGAATTCGCATTACAAAATGCAAGGACTTCCACGTTTTTCTTACTACCTGATTTATATGCTTCTCCCACCATAATTTACTATCTAGATGAATGCCTTAATACTTGCATGATGAGACTCTTGGGATGACGACCTCACCTAAACGATAGTCCGGTTCCTCATAATTTCATCCTCGTCCGAACGTTATTGTTTTTCTTTTCGATCCGTTAATTCCTATGTAATATTTTTCAGCCCAATCACGTAAATGTTCTAAATCCTGCTGTAATATTTGTTCGTCAGCGCTACCTTTGATTTTTCGGTAATAACACAGTCGTCTGCAAATAAACGCACCTTTGATTGTATGTTAACATGGAAATCATTGACGTATGCTAAGAAAATTAATGACTCTAAAACACTTCCCTGTGGAACACCTGACGTACTCTAGCAACATCGGACGTTAATAATTTCTCTGATAAGCAGATGAAAACTGAGTGCCAATTCAACTTTTTGTTTCCTGCCTCTAACAAATTCGCTTATCCACTTCCAACTCTAGCAGCAACATCTGACGTTAATAATTTCTCTGATAAGCAGATTATGCTGTACTACTTCGAATGCTTTCGTAAAGTCGATTACGATTGCACCCACTCTCCCACCCACGTCAACTTCGTCAGCTAGATCTTGAAACAGAGAAGCAATTTGGCTTTCGCACGAATATTTACTTCTAAACCCATGCTGTCCGTTAAAAATCCAGTTCGCTCTTTCCCATTCGCGGCGAATGTACCAGGCTACTAAATACTCCATTATTTTGCGTACTACTGATGTCAGAGATACTGATCTATAATTACATACTTCCGTTTTATCACCATTTTTGAAAATTTGGACCACTCTAGCTGTCATCCAATCATCTGGTAAACTTGCATTATTAATAGGAACACTGAATAATCTTATCAAAGAAGTATCGCGCGTAGCGTCTCTTTCCCACAACAGAATGTTTGAAATACAATAATATAAAAAAGACACATTTTACAAGTAAATCACTATAATCTGAAACACTTTAGGCACTATTTACTGATTTACATCACGTAAGCTTCATTCTATGGGTGAACACTCATTTTTTTAAATGAACTACTCGGACTCTCGGACCGCACAAAACATGAAATATTCAATTTACTTTTGTATGAATTTGATATTTTCCACGTTTATGGAAACTCTCGCAACAAAATGGAAGTATGCACAGGAACTGAAACCTTTGAATACAATAATATCTTCAGAAAAGTCAATTTTCTTTAGTTTATCGTCTAAGCAGCACAATTCTTAGGTAACGTGGGCCTCAAAAACGGACGTTTTACTCTGCACAGATTCATTTCTGAGAGCTTGTCTTCCGTGTGATTATTCTCTATCTTTCTACTTTCATTTTAGTAACTGGGAAAAGAAATATCATAATTTATATAGATAAGTCTTGAAATTTAAATCTATTACTCAATACATATTCAAAGCTTTTAAGGCACTATCAATAGTTCTTTAAAACCTTAGAAATTTAAATAAATAAGCATTTGTTTAACTTTAATAGTTGACTATATTGAAATTATTCAGAAATGAAGTTATTAAGAATTTAAAACAATTTTATGTGCATTTTTCAAGAGCTTATTTTGCAGGGCCTTAGAAGCCATTCATATGCATACATGTTATTTCGCCGGTCCATGGCTCTAATAGCGTTTTGCCTTCGTCGCACTACTGCGCACCCAGTGCGCACTCAGGGCAGCTTTCGTGTTCCATTCCACCGCCAGGGCGCACCAGTGCAAAGAACTGCGTTTCCATGGGCACATCGACACGGAGCCGGGGCGCCCTAAACTGCACTGACGATCGCATCAGTGCAGTCCAGTGCACCGGGCCATTGTGAGGTTAGGTGCGGAATTTATCCATGCTGATTTAGATTCGTGGTGAAATTATGAAGGCAATTGAGGATCTTCTGTCAGCAGGATACTTCGAATGATGGAATATATTATGTTATGCAAGAAATGTCTTAAAATAATGTTTGTGATTTACACGAAGTTCGGAAAAACAGATTGTGTTCTCCGAAAATTTAACCTTGAATAACTTCAAATTAACAAATCCAGTGCTATTTAGAAACTAAACTGTTTTAGGTACGACTCAATTTTGAAACGCTAATAAAGTGAAAAAAAATAGTGATCCTTACAAAATCATTCAAATATATATGCCAAGAAATGTTTCTCACACGCTCATGCATATACCAGCGAAAATGTTCATGTTAATATTTTTATTGTTTTAGTAATCAAACAATTCTACAGAAGCCTTCCGTTTCAAAATCTTGTGTACTATATCGATCACTGGCAAATCTCGAAAAATGAAATTATTACTCATACGCATTTGAAGTGTTCGTAGTATTTTAAACAAAGAAATCACACGTTAAAAATTCATCAATTAAGAAGTAAGAATTACCAAAGACTGCATAAAATTGTAACGACGATCGTAATTCAAAATTATTATTTTCGAGTTCCATCAGTGTGACTGACCAAGAACAACAGTGTATAATCTCACTGCGTAGCGCACAAGCACGGACTCAGTTCCGGAATCCGTTTCATTCGTAGCTCCCCTTTACGACTGTGAGGCAGCACTGTTGCGGAGCGATGACGTCTCTGCCCTGCACTAGGGTGGGTTTCAGTGCAACGAATGGAAAACGCTATAAGATTAAGGAGCTAGGACGCACCATTCTCGAGTCACGCACGATCAATAAGTGCAAAAAATATATTCTGCTTGCATGACGACGTCAGGTCAGTGAAGTAAAGCTATTTGACTGAAAGTCCATTACAAATTATGAAAATTGTAAACTTTAATTGTTATGAAAATAGAAGTTGCTGAGTAAAATAAAATTTGCAACTGACACTTCTCAGAATGATGTCATCTGTGGATTTTATCTTTACTACTAATTTCGAATGCACGGGGAAATAGAAAGGAAACTATCCAGATTCCATCAATGTGAGAGACGTGAATGGTTTGTTAGGTATCCAAGAACACGCAAACAATTGTGAAAGTTTCGTGAAAAGCATTGCGAGTTTCGATTACGACTGAAGAAATCAGCATTGGATTGTGTTTTGGTCGTATTCGCAAACTACACCCACCGATTGAATTCCTATATCCAGTGCTTACTGCGGATGACACTGCTAATGGTATCCACAGCAAGGCTCCAAAGAAGAGGCCGGCTGTCATTAAGTATTTACTATTCACGTGTTCCGTTTTGAAACGCCAATCGATATTTTTGGTATGAAAACAACTGTTGTAATCATATATAATACAGTATGGCATTGCAGTATTTGTGAACTTTTTAAATATATTTAATTTATTGTAGTTTTTCACAGCAGTAGGTTATTGTTCTTGAGCAATGTGCATGCGACTTTGGGAAAACTCTTTTGTGTGGTTTTGGTCAACAGAATTAGGCTCTAATTTTATCCTATTAAGCTTAAAAGGACTCAAAATATCCCGTACTTTTGCGTAAAAAATATCTCTTCGTGCAGTGAAATATATGTTCTTGCGTAAAAATAATAATTTGACGAAGTTTCTCTCAACTTACACGATTTTATGCCGACTGTCAGTGACTTCTCAGTTTATGGTAGATAGACCATATAAACATGGGCAACATCACCACTTTGGAAAGATTGTTTTCTAGCTGGTATTTTGTTGTGCTGCCATTTTAGCCCTTTCCATTTCAAGCGTGTAAGCCAAGTGGATTATCCACTATTCTTATCCTACTGCACTTATAAAAATATATAAAAGCCTTCGGGAGAATCTCACATTATTTGTGGCCCAATGTAGAAGCCAAACTATGGGTATCTTCCAGGAATTGATGAAAGGAACGTACATGACCGAACACTACAGCCAGCCTTCAGAATTCTCCTCTGGACTGTGGCATCACCCAACGCGGCTGTTTAACTGGGATGGAGAATGGGCCTCATCTGGTATGAGAACGAACTTAGGATCTGCCAAAGCTCAAGTTTCAAACTCGCAACTGCTCAAAGTAACCTATGCGAGTTTGACAAAGTGTTCTGAAAAAGTTCTCATCGATCATAAAAAAAAAAATTTTTAAGGTACTTATATGTACCAAGTAAATTTTTTTTTTAATTATGTAAATACTATGTGATTATCATTAAATTTTAACGTATGCAATTAAAAAAACACTCTGTTGTCACCCAGATAAATATGGGGCTAAACTACACCATTAACATGCAAAATATATTATTTCTCCATTGGTAAATCTTGATGCGTTATTTGGCAGATGTGACAATAGTAGTCACCTGTAGTATGTGACTGTGCTCTTTTATTTTCTGCATGGACAAATTTCCTTCTATTATCCATAATAATTTTACTCACGCGGGTCACAATTGCAGCCCAAACGAATTTAAAACTAACAACATGTTTGGCCTGAAAAACTACAAATCAAACTGGATTGTAAGAGTAATAAGTTATCTGAAACTGACTGAAACTCCCACCTCTCTAAACTCAGTAGTAGTTGCGCGCCACCGAAAAAACAATTGCTTGGCTGTATCTACATCCCGAACGAGTACTCGAGGTGAGTTCCCAAACTAACACAAAACATACAATGTCATATTTATTTTATGCAAATTTTAGATACCATTCTCAGTGGTAAACGTAATTTATATTCAACTAATTTCAAGTATATCAATAAAACATGGATTCAAAACGACTAAATTAGGCTTCTCCCAAATCACATAACGTTTTATCCGCGTACGCCACCCTCATCTCTAATCAAGACCGCGAGCGGCCAATTTGAGCGACCAATTGCACCGTCGATAATAAACAGATCGAGGGGCCTTCCCTGTAAGACGGAGGGGGTGTGGCTCACCGCAGACCACCTGCCACCGGCGGAGCGGCCATTTAAATTCCGACGCGACGCGGCACCGCGCGGCGGGGCGGGGGCGAGGGCGAGGACGAGGGCGGGAGTAAGGGCGGGGTCGGAGGCGGGGCGGCGGCTGGAGCGGGGACTTCAATTTCACGCCACCAGCTGATGGAGGCGGGCATCGCGACGCCGACAATATCGGCTCCCCATTTGTCTCGACGGAGGGGTCTTCCTCGCGGTGCCCGACCACACCCCCCTCCGCCCCGGAACACTCCTCGCTCCGCCGGCGGCTGTCCCCACCGACACGTCTGTTCCGTTACTAGCGTCCCTTACCCTCGTGTTCCTTGCACCAATCGTCGCTCGTTCTTGGCGATGTCGTGCTTTTTAAATCGCGAATTCAACTCGTCTGTTTGTTGCGTAGTGCCTAGTTTCGCCAAATTAAATAACTATAAGTTTCGCCAGTTTCGCCAAATTAAATAAGTACCAAGCCAACCTACCAAATAAATACCAAAAGACTACCAATAAAACGTGGAATCCATCACTTCTCGAATGGAACTTTCCTTTCTGATTCTTTGGGGGTTAATTATCTCCCTACTTTCAACAGTTTGACCAAATTAAATAACTACCACCGTTCCTGACTAAGTATCACCAACAAATTATCCATACAGATGGATACTTTACTGTTTCTCTTAACTTGTTTCCTCAGTGGAATCCATCACTTCTCGATTGGAACTTTCCTTTCTGATTCTTTGGGGGTTAATTATCTCCCTACTTTCTTCTATTAAAATCTTCAGAACGAAATTTGATTATTTTTCTTTTTCCTTCATTTCATTTTTATTCCTTTAACGTTCGAAATCATCTAATCGTTGTGAACCCTCGACTCATCGCTGCCATACCTCTTGTTTTCTTCTTACGCTATCCTGCACTTCAAGCCACTACCCCTCCACTCGATCTCACACACCGGGAGTGGTAGCTCAGTGCATCAACTGACGTCACTGCAGCGCCTCTGACCGCGAGGTCCTAGGTTCGAGTACTAATGGCGGCAGGATTTTCGACAGTAGCTTTCAGCTAGGTTGAATTCAGTCGCTGCTTGGAGGAAAATTCTAGCGGCCGGCTGCTCTAGTTTCTAGCGGCCGGTAGTTTTCCGTGGTTTCTCCGATCAACACCATGCGAATGCCGGAGCAGTACCCTACGAAGGGCCACAGACCGCACGCGATCTGTCCTTCCTCTTCCCTGTCCTATCCTCTCCTTACACACACACTTACACTAACATGCACTACACTACCGCATATTCCGGAAGTCCGGTCGGGAGCTTAAAGCCTCCCGGCTGGGGTGGTGCCCGCTGGTGGCAGAGTCCTGGTTAGGGAAACCTCACTAGCCGAAGGTAGGTCGGCACGGATCTCGCCATCCAGCTGGGGATGTTCACCGCCATCTCCCGAGAAAAACATGCACTACACTAACGGGACTAATGACCAAAGCAGTTGACGCGCCCGGAAACACGAAAAAACAAACCAAACCAAATCGATCTCACACCCAGTTCTTGGTCAACCTCACCACTCCGTCTCCGCTTGAGGAAAGCCAGTCGTTACTCCCTCTACCGCTCCGCCGCCCCTGCAGCCGCGCCATTCGAGCCGAATGCGATATGGACGGCGCAGGAGTGAGGGTGAAACGGCGACGGCGGGGAAGCGGCAGTGGAGGCGGCGTTGACGACAGGGGGAGGTCGACCAAAGATCCGCACCCCCACTGCAGCCACCATATCGCAATCGGCTGGTCCGTCGCCGCCGCCGCCGGCGCGTCGCGCAGAGGAAAACCAACCCTCCGTCGAGAGGGCAAGCGGAGACGTTCTATCACCCGGAAATAATTCCACCGCCTTGACAATATAATACGCCGCGCTCCCTCCCCCCTTCCCCCCCCCGGCACCGCCCGCGGGAAGAGCCAGCCGGCACTCCCCTCCCTCCAGACTCATCTTTGTCTCCCTCTGAGCAGCCGTCCGCGAAGCCCGAAATCGTGCTTTCGCTCCCATCTCCTCGCTTTCATTCGAACCGTTTACCCACTCCGTTTTTAGCGAACAAACGAAATGATCCACCCGGAGGGAATAACATCCTACCTCACTACTCTCAAGTACTCGTATATTTTATTTTATTTTTTAATTTGTTTCGTCATTTTTTTCATTTCGATTTTCTTTTCGTTTGTGGAAACCAATTGTTCATCTTCGTTACTGCATTGAATCTTTTAGTTCTTTTCTCTTCATTTTATGTTCCTTGGATTCTTTTAATTCCTCAAATCTACACTTTCATTTAGACGTATACATATTCCCCTTCTGTATTCTCTTTGGAGTATTTGCAGTCGAATCGTGAACTGTGGTCGCGAGTATTTGCAGTCGAATCGAGAATATCTTGTTCGCAATCTGTGTACAAGATATATGAACATATAATAATACAAAAATAATACCTAAGAATTTCATAAATCGTTGGGTTAGTAAATTATACTGTACAGCAGATTCTTACAGTACAATAAATTCAATTCATGCAACAGCAGGCTAGAATATGTTCTAGAAAAACTCCGTTTATAAATAATTAAATATTTACAATAGTTACATTTTGAGTACTTTGATGTCCTCGCAAAATTTCTATTGATCTTCCTTGTTTGTCCTACATTTTTGTACTTTTGCTTCATAGCTTCTTCGCCTTTTTTCTTTTTCTCCTTCATCTCATGGCAACATGACCAGGATGTCTTATTAACCGCATCTTATTTTTATATTTCAAACTCAAAATCGTGTCATTCTTCGGCTTCCCTTTCCTTGTTCTGCTTTGGACTTGGCGCATCTGTCGCCGAGGCCAGCGGCAGCCCATCACACCTCCCTTGTGGCCTCCCTCCTCACTTGGTCCTCCCTCTCTCCCGCCACTGTCGCCCTCTTCCACCAGAGGCGCGACCGTCTACAAAGTGTTTTTGATATCTCAAACGCATTCCGAACACTGGCTTCCGATAGAAAGATGACAGATTTCTTTTGAGTTCTTTTTTTTATCGAATCTCGAGGGGCCTGCTTTGGCGAGAGGAGTTCACTTCAAGATATTCCGAAAATTCACTATATCTCTTTCCCATACAGATGGAACTGAAAAACATTTGGTCAGCATGTTGCGGAAAATGGGTTTCTGAGACAGTCGAAACACATGTCCCAAACATTTTTATATACGCAGATGCTTAAATCTTATTCTAAATACAACACAAGTCGGTTTTATTTTATTGTTGTTGAAATTCAAAAACAACTTCAACAATGATTTGATTGATTTGTTGTTAATAGAACGAGATTTGTTGATACAAAAATATTACCAGTAAAGGTAGTTTATAAGGCAAAATAAAGTATTTGAACGCCAAATATTAACTTTCAAAAGGGGTCACACCCATTGTTAAAAATTTGCAGAGAAAAATATTTAAAATGTTTATACAAGTTCTCATTATTATCAAAACGTGCTTATTAGATAACATGGAAATATATTTTTTATTGTATGGCACGAATGTTCGCTGAGCCGGAATAATGGCCATACTGAAGCGCGAGATCTCGATATGGACGTCGTCTGGTCTTCTCTGTAATGTGATTGTATAAAGATGTAACGATTATGATAATTGATGAGCGTCAAGAAGTTACACCTGAAATACAAATTACACTTTGTCCTTACGGTTGTAGGCGAGTAGTGTGACCACTTTACTGCGGGTTTCCCTTTACCTCGGAAAACGATAGGAAGAACGATAGGAAATTACATGCGGAAACGAAGATTAAATCACTCGCAAGTAGTTGTGAGGTATTTTATTTTAATACGATGAACGGTGTAAATAAATGAAATTTTTGAGAAAGTTGGGTTTTTCTAAAGATAAAGACTGAGATAAATTATTTTAAAAATGACACACATCTGTTAACTTAGTTTAGATTTTTATCTTGACTCTACAATGGTCAGTTTATTTTACTGCCGAGAAGAAAGATATTTTGGAATTTATTTCATTCAAAATAATTAATTATTACTTTCAGAATTATATCATTTTTAGTTAAATATTATCCCTGAAAGCGATATGTAATTTTCAGCAGATACACAGTAACACAAACACTTTTAATTTAAAAACATTTTGAAATTATTCATTGCATTCGGCCATTTTCTTTTAGATCCGATGTCTTTTACGCCTATCACGACAGGTTTCTTATTAAAAATGAAATTTTCGCGTGATCTTGAACGGGGGAAGCAAATGTCAACTGTCAAATGTCAACGGATTTTTAGCCTACGTGCGGCGGTACACTGATTGGCATTCATTTAATTCATTAAATGAATTCATTCACTGAATGAATCATTGGATTCAATGATTGGCAGACCCACGCCCTGGTAATGTTACAAACGTCAAGAGAATGGAGGGGGTTCGAAGACGATAACTTTTTTCCACAGAACATGTGGAGAAGTTACACATGTGACATTTGTACGTGACTGGTAGGGAACATTTTGCGTTGGTATTTCGCAGGACTCTTTCTGACGCGTTTAGAAATCACCGTCAAACACTAATGCATGATTAGTTGCCTATATCAGGGGCAAATGACACATGCGAAACTTTCCTACATGACATTTCTTACGATATGTCCATTGGCAAAAAGTAACGAACTTCGAGACCGTACATGCACTAAAAGAGTGTAATATGAATGCGTATTCTGAGATATCTGTATGTAAACAAAATGTATCATAAATTACAATATACAAATCAAATAAAATATAATACTTTTTAAAAATATTTTCATTTTATTACATTAACTCTGAACTTAAAAAATAGGCATTTTATTTTATAATAATGAGTAAGACCACATGCGTATTTTTCGAGATATTAAATCAAATGTTTAGTGAGCAGCTGGTTGAAGGAAATGTTACTTTAGCCTGAATAGGGCGAAGAGAAATATTGCTAAAGAAGCTGCGTAAGAGGCGCGTGAAAACGCCTGCGTGCGGTGAGATACCGGCGCCCACGGGCTGCACCCGACGCGACGCGTCGCAACACGATGCTCTGCCGGGCATCCAAGCTAGCGGCCGTGGGCGGGGCCGCATAACTCAACAGGTTAGCGACAAGAAGCGCCGGCGGCGGCGGCGGCGGCGGCGGCGGTGGTGACAGCGCGACGGGAGGCGGCATAGGAGGGGGCGATGGCGGAGGTGATGGTAAAAGACCAGGCGCCTGAGCGGTGGTGGTGGTGACGGTAGCGACGATGGGGGTGGTGTGGTTTTAAACGATTGATTGATTGTGATTGCGAACGCGTGAACTGCTTAAGTCATTTGCCCCGTAAGTGTAGTGTATGATTTTCTTCGCGAGGTGACTGTGATCTTCCCTTACTAGGTGGCGAGATCCGGCCCATAACTATCGTCGGCTATCGGGGTTTTCCTCAACCAGATATCTCTCACCAGCCCCTAACCGGGACAAGCTCTAAACTTGTAGCCGGCCGAAGCTCCAAGTCCAGCTGGGATAAGCTTCGAGTAAAGCTCTAGCATTTGCCTGGTGTTGATCTGAGAAACCACAGAAAACTACCGATCAGAGCAGCCGGCCGCTAGAATACTCCTCCAGACAGCAACTCAATTCGACCTAGCTGACAAGCTAGTGTCGAAAATCATGTCATCGTCTGGATTCGAACTCAGGACCTCCCGGTCAGAGGCACTGCAGTGACATGAGTTGATGCCCTGAGCCACCTCTCATGGTGTGATGTGAGGTGATGAAGGTAGTGTGGTGGTGGTTGTGATGGCCTTCCTTATTTCCTTCTTTCCTACCTTCGTAACTGCCTTACTTTGTTCCGAAGTCCCTCTCTCCTTCTCTCTTCTCTCTCCACTCTCCTCTCTCCTCTCCTCTCTCCCCTCTCTCTCTCCTCTCTCTCCTCTCCTCTCTCCTCTCTCCCCTCTCCTCTCTCTCCTCTCCTCCTCTCTCTCTCTCTCTCTCTCTCTCTCTCTCTCTCTCTCTCTAACATGGCACCCATAGATAGGAATATTTCTGAGATAGGCACGTATTAAATTCAGAATCTGGATATGTATGATGTAAAACTGAGTTCCTGGCTAGAAACTGCCAATGCATTGCAAGTATTAATCAGGATGTCTAACTTCTCAGTCGCTCTTTTTCCATAACATACTTCGCAAGACACATTTTATACACTGAAGAAAGATTAATAGGTTATCAGGAAATTCATTAAATTATTTTTGTTAAGATGTTTTTATACTGATGAGAGGGAACATAATATACAAGTGTTTCAGGAGAAGTGCACAAACGCAGATGAGAAGGGGCCAAGGGAAGCAAATCAAAAGATCCAGGTTCTAAGACGCCGTCTCTAGACTTTGTCAATGAACTCGTCAGTAACTTTTCGAGATCGCTGTACCAAGCATTTGAGTAGTACATGTGCCACTATTTCTGGCTGACGATGGTAAGGATACAGTATACACTCTCAGTAAGGATAGTAGTATTCACTATCAAGCATTACATATTACAAGAGTAAAGAGACAAAGGTATTTCAATTCATGTTATGATTCTAACATTACACTTTATTAGTATTCTCAAAAATACTAATTATTGAAGTAAAATAACTAATCAGTAACAGAATGCTGATTTTCAAACTTTGAACGACAGAGTTTCAGAGAAAGAGGACGACAGAAACGCCAGCAGAATTGAAGGTAAACGGCCAGGCAACGTCAGTAAGAGGCACAAACAGCCTGAAACACAGAAGATGAAGAGGCGGGCGGGCACTCGCAAACACCACACGCACATTAGTATCAAGTCCACTGCAAAACCGACCTAATGGCGGGGTGCAGCGGCCAGTAACTGGCGAGGCAGGGCTGCACCGGACGGCCAAGGAGGCGGCGCGAGCCGGCCACGGGTCGTACATCTCGTCCGAGGCAGATAAGCCCTTCGGCCGCAGCGGCGGGGCGGGGGTGGGGTGGCGGCGTCTCGAGGACGACGCTTCCCCTCCACCTCCCCCCACCCCGACCGCTCCGCTCCGCAAACCGCCCTCCCTCCCGGGACGAGCGTCGTGATGTACGGCTCGGCCGCGACAAGACAGACGGCGTCATGATCTAATGATTGAGGCGGCGGTCGCCGCGGCGCGGAGCCGGACGGGGGAGGGGGGCGCGGGGGGGGGGGGGCGGGGCGGGCGACGCGCCAGCGGAGGCGGACGCGGCGGCCAAGCGCAAAGGGGAAACGAGAGGAGGAGGAGAAGGCACAGGGAGGGAGGGAGGGTGCCGGATTGCGTCGAGCTGAAAATCTGGCCATCCCTCAAGCGCCCTCCCCTGTCACCGGCCGGGTCGCGCGGGGCGAATCCTTCATTTGCGGGCGGTCACCGCCCCCACCGGCGCTGCCCCCGGCACCGCCGCCGACCCCGACCCGCGCGCGCTGCTGTTCGATACTCTCCGGGTGGAAAACGTTGACCACTTCGCAGAGGATTACGCATGGGAAATGTCGTGTTGAAGAAAGCCAAATAATTACATTGATGTGAATCCACATTAGTTACTACGCTGCTTTTAATATAGGTACTTCTATTTTACGTCTTTCGACCCCACGGACCCTATGACTTTGAAACCCATTACGATCATATATACTCGAATTAGGCCACGGTCGTGAAGCCATTTATGCTTCCTTTGACTTACAGGAAGCAATCCAGGCTGTACGATACCTAGGCTGTGCTGTAGTCAGTAGGTCTGATCTCATTGTCTATCACCTAAAAATAAAAAAGAATTAAGGGTAGAATTAATGGTTAAACGTGTGCTTAGAAAGTACAAAATGTTACATCACACTAAGACACCGATGTTCTGCGGAAAATTAGAACCAACAACCTAGCTGTGAAACGTACTTGGTTCGAATGACTAAGAACCCGCACCTGAAAAAAATCATTAATTATATTGCAATGTATTTAAGGTTCCTCCGTTGACCTCCTTAATTGGAGATTTACGGCTACCAAAATGGCATTGACTTGTGACTTGTCTATTTTGGTGAGGCAGAGAGGCGTAATTTAATGAAAAGAAATTATTGAAATAATGGGATAGGCCTTTTATTTCTTCTTTCAATATATAATTCATCTTGCTTGAAAATGCATTATAACAAAACAGGGGAATTTAACTATACATATTTACAATTTCGTATCTAGATACCGAAAAATGTCAATGATTGTATTGATTGCTGATTACAAGGCTACGAAATTGCCACGTTATGGCTTCACAATAATCCTTCTTTAACTTTTCCGCCTCTTTCAATCTCTCTTCCTCTCGTCACTTCGTTTACTCCTCTTCCACCTTCTCTCTCTCTCTCTCTCTCTCTCTCTCCTCCTCCGTTCTCTTCCAAGTCCATTTCGTCTTTCCTTTCTCTAGATTTTGTCAACTCACTTGTTCCTCACCAGCCACTTATGGAAAACAAAACTGAGAACTTTCACTGACCGCAGTTCCCTTGATTCGTTGTTCTCATTGTTTTAATTCCCATGTTTTTATCATCTTTTTCGAACTTCCTGTCTCCTCCATCATTTTGCCGCCAAACATTTGTTAAAATATGCATCCCCATACATTTTGTATCCTACTTTCCCTAAAATATACATCACTGATAAAATTGTAAAATGTACGTTTACGAGAGCTTTTGTGGACATTCTTTATCAGTTGTAATGCCTATCATCACGTGCTTAAAAGCCAATACTTTAGATGTCGTTGTCACGCAAAGCTTTCGTAGAATGTTTTGATCACGTGTTTTCTATCGCATAACGACGTGACATTCTGGCCCCTTATCAGAACACCCAACACTGGAGATGCAATTTACAAGAGCATGTGTTTCAGATATTTGTTCTCGTCAAAAAACGTCACCATTTGTCGTGTAAATTTGATAAATAATTCTTGCCCTCTGAGACACGCGCGAGAGTGGATGCGTGCTAGGGAACCGTATAAGAAACAAAAGAAGGGGATTCGGGGAGTTCGATATATTTATACTACATTAGTGGTTATTGTTTCCTTCTCTACTTTTCATGACTCAATCCAGATTTATGAAATTACGACTATATCCAGAATTCTGAGGAATGAGAATACTTGCCTACTTGTTCTAAGGTACTCTCATTTGATCCTTCCAGTCAGTTCACTGCTTAAAACAACACTTCGGTGTATTAGTAATGTGTGTGTGTTTGTGTGTTATATATATATATATATATATATATATATATAATATATATTATATATATACTATATATATAAACATACACACATTTATATCACATACTATTGTGAGATGAATGATTTCTTTTACTCTCATTAAACAGCCATGGTTCTCGGAATCCTATATGCTAGATCGCCTTTAAAACGCATCGTAGGAGAGCCTTTGAAAACGGGGAAATAGAGGGATGACTCCGTTTAGAGAACAAAGAACGAGGTACTTTTATCCGCAAAAACCTATTTGTTGACGCGCAGTAATTTCCTTCATTGATGAATTGGCTGATAAGCGTTGTCGAGCGAGTCAACTGCTAAGGTCATTAGTCTCGTAAGTGTAGTGCAGGTTCTTATCGCAGTAGGTGGCGGTGACCTTCCCGCGCTGAATGGCGAGACTCGGCGCAGACATTCTTGTCGGTTCGCGGGTTTTCCTGAACGAGACATCTCCCAACAGCGGTGGACCAACCAGTCAGACATTTCTGTAAGATTCCGACTGGTTTTCCCACATTTATGGTAATTAGAGGTTTAGGATAGAACAAGGAAGAGGAAAGAAAAGTCGCACACGTCATGGCCCGTTTTTCAGAGTACTGTTCCGCCATTCGTTTGGTTTTGTTAGGAGATTACACGGAACACTAATGACCAGGGAGGCTAGCCGCTGGAATTCTCCCCCAGGCAGCAACTAAATTCGACTTAGCTCTATAGCTAGAGTCGAAAATCCTGCCACCTTTGGGACTCAAACCCTAGGACTTCCCGTTCAGAGGCACCGCAGTGACTGAGTTAATGAACTGAGCCACTTATGTTCATACTTTCCTTCACTCTCCACAACGTTTACTCTATTTAACAAGAAAAATCTAATTAACTTATCCGTAACGTATTCACACTGAGGTAACAAATGTCGTGAAATACCTCCTAATATCGTTTCGAACCTCCTTTTTCCCAACGAAGTGTAGGAACTCGACTTGACAAGGACTCAACAAGTTCTCTGCGAAACTCCCTTGCCGAAATATTGTGACATGTTTCTCTATAATCGTTATTTCGCGAAATTTTCCTCTTTCTCCCATAATTGTTCGATGGGATTCATGTCGGGCGATCTAGTTGGCCAAATCATTCGCTCGAATTGTTCAAAATGTTCTTCAAGCAAAGCGCGAACTACTGGGGTCCGGGGACTTGACTCATTGCCAGCAATAAAAATTCCATAATTGTGTCTGAACATGATGCACATGAATGTTTGCAAACGGGCTCCAGGAAGCTGTACCCAATCATTTTCAAGAAAAGGTTCGGTTCAGTTGAACCAGATTACCCAGTCCATTCCATGTAAAATCAGCCCACACTATTTTGAAGCCACCATCAGATTCCACAGCGCCTTGTTGAAAACGTGGGTTTCATAGATTCCTGGAGTCTGCACCACACTCGAACCCCACCATCAGCTCTTACCAAATAAAATCGGGAATCTTCTGATCGAGCCACGATTTTCCAGTGATCTCGGGTCCAATCGATGTGATCACGAGTCTAGGAGAGGCACTGCAGACGATGACGTGTTGATAGTAAAGACACTTGAGTCGTTACAGCCCATTAAATCAAAATGATGTCATACTGCCCTAACAGATACGTTCGTTGTACGAAACACATTTGTTTTTTTCGGTAATTTCACGCAATGTTTCTTGTCTGTTAGCACTGGCATCTTGGCGCACTCTAGACACTGTGAACCTGGAAATATTAAATTCCCTAACGATTTCCAAAATTGAATGTCCCATACATCTAGCTCCAACTACTCCTACTAGCTCTACTACTAAGTCTGTTAATTCCCATCGTGCGGCAATAATAACGCAGAAACCTTTGCACATGAATCACTTGAGTACAAATGAAATATTTTCTAATTCACTGTCATTTTATACCTCTTGTACGAGATTCTATGGCCATCTACATATTTAATAATTGCTATCCCATGACTTATCACCACAGCTCCGTGGCATCTGTTACAACGTTTTTACAGCTACAATCATATCTCCGACAACACGCATCCTTCGCCTGTCCCGTCGTCTGTGTCTAGTCCTTTCTCTCCGTCTGATTCATGCATGCTGTCTTTGTTTTACGTCTTAGTAAAGACACATCGTACTTTCAAGAAAAATCACTTCTTTAAAAGCACCGTTCCAACGATGCAATGATTCTTTATTGCATCTTCTTGATTTCAACTGATTGCAACAGATAGCAATTTATGACACACGATCGCAATGATAAGTTCCAGCGATATCTATTTAAGGATCGCTGCTATAAAATTGTTACTGCTTTACTGTTTCCTATGAATGTCACATTAAACTTCTTTGATTGGCTATCATCAACGCTTCCGTGACCCTTTGTGGACAGAACCTAGCTGACAAAGCAATCTAGGATGACAGCTAACACTTTGGAGTTAGCTGTGGCTCTTTTTACTGCCACATTATTGAGTATCATTTCCAAATTTTCTTAAAAAGTAAAATATTCTTAATTAAAAAGGCAAACCTTTTTTCTCTTCTACGGTGTCCCAATCATCGTACTTTGATTTAAATTGAAAACTTGAAAGTGTTTTTCATCAGAAAAAATTGCGCGGTCTCTGAGACTGATATAGATCAAGAGCAAAACGTGGCGCCTTCCATCTTGACGCAACCGGAGTCTGCGTCCAACTCAACGACCACCAACACTGATGAGGGCGTAAAACATCGGCGTATGGGCGAGTGAACCAGGTATTAAGAAGAGGCAAGTTCAAACCAACCAGGAAGTCGGAACTCGTATGGGTTTACCTGATCACTTCCCGGTGAATGCAGGCTGGGAGCCGTAGCTCAGTGCATCAACTGATGCCACTGCAGCGCTCTGACCGAGAGGTCCTACGTTCGAGTCCTGACGGTGGCAGGATTTTCGACCCTAGCTTTTCAGCAGGTCGAATTCAGTCGCTGCCTGGAAAGAATTCTACAGCCGGCTGCTCTGATCGGTAGTTTTCCGTGGTTTCCGATCAACACCAGGCGAATGCCGGAGCAGTATCCGTACCAAACGGGCCACAGACCGCGCGCGATCTGTCCTTCCTCTTCCTTGTCCTATCCTCTCCCCTTACACACACACACACTCACACTAACATGCACCACACTACCATATCCGGGAGACCGGCCGGGAGCTGAGAACTTGTCCCGGCTAGGGCGGTGCCCCGCTGGTGGGAGAGACCTGGTTAGGGGGAAACCCCTCTAGCCGATGGTAGGTCGGCGCCGGATCTCGCCATCCAGCGGGGGAAGATCAACGCCATCTCCAGAGAAAAACATGCACTACACTAACGGGACTAATGACCAAAGCAGTTGACGCCCCCGGAAACACGAAAAAAAAAAAACCAAACCGGCGTATGCAGGAGTTACAATAAGCTACGGATCGAGAGTGATATTCCCTTCCCACTCCTGTTACATTCCCTTTCCCCTCCCGGACACCAATGAGCTTTCTAGGCATACGAACCCCAAACGAGCAAAACAATGAACATATTGAAGCACTCTAAAATCACAATCAAACTTACGTCTAAATCACAATCAAGTTTACGTATTCAATATGAACACATTGTAGAATTAGCAGCGATCCGTGTCAGTTGTATTATCGATGTACTACAATCAGAAAGTCATAGAAATAAGGCAAACTAATTAACTTAGAGTCGGCTTGCTTTTCTGACACTGCATTCCTCGCTGCTTTGCAGCTAGAAAGCGTTGTGGCACAAACTAGTCTTATGACTGCCACCTAAACAGCAACACTCGTTTACACATTAATACTACGCTTTCAGCCACACTCACACATAGAGCAACTTTTTGCCGATGCTACAAATTCCTCCTGTCTCTATTAGAAACCGATCTCGCGCCTTTGTGCACAGCAAGTGATCACGCTAGCTATGCATATTCCGGAGGCCTCGCCGTTGCCTAACGATACGCACAGCAGCTGGGGACGACCGCGCGAGCTTTTAAGACGTCGCGCCCTATGCCTCATTGCAGTTGTAAGCTGGAAAATAACGAACCAATAGAAAAAACTAGTTAGAGATATAACGGGGACCATTGCCAATAAATCACGTCTACGTGGTGTGTATTGACGATATGATAGTCGCCTGAAACAGCATACATTGAACAACTCCGCACTCTCGGTACCCAACAATAGCAACTCTGCAGCTTCACTCAAATAGACAGCATCACGTCGCCGAAGATACAAGCTTCTCTTATCTCCACCGGGATCCGAGCACGCGATTCCTTGCATAGCAATCACGCTAGCCCCGCACTCTCCGGGGGCCTGGCCGCCGCCGCCTAACGATACGCAAAGCAACCGGAGTGAGCCGCGCGTGTTCTGAGACGTCGCGCCCTATGTCCCATTGCAGTTATAAGCTGGAAAATAACGGAGCAAGACAAAAGGCCAGCGAGGTGGGAGATATAGGGGCCCATTGCCAATAAACCACGGCCGCGTGGCGTGTATGGGCGCGCGGCACGGCGCGGCACGGTGCGGTGCAGCGGTCCGCCCGCCTTAAAGCCGCAATTTATTACCCGGGGTCTGTATGCATGAGGAGGCAGCACGGCCGGCCGCCGCCGCCTGGAGATGCGGTCGCATCGATTCTGCGAGGGTGGGTGGCCCGGACGCGCAAGGCGCCGTCCCGCGACGCGGAGCAGAAGGAGACGCGGAAGTGGGCGAAAAGGACGTTTGAAAAAGATAAGAGGACCGAACGCACACCCCGAGTGGAAATGAGAAAGGACGGTCGAAAACAAAAAAGGGGCAGGGTGTAATAAAATGCGGCGATTTGAATAAAAATGGATTTAAAAAATAAACCTGAGGTACGTAGAAAGAGATGTAGGTGTAGAAAGGGATACTTAAACGAAATTTTGCAAGTGGTGCGAAAGGACTAAGAGGAAGTAAATAATGAATTCGAAATCCGCCCCAAAATAGAGAGAGAGAAAGAGAGAGAGAGAGAAAGAGAAGAGAGGAAGAGATGAGAGAGGAAGAGAAGAGAGTGAAGAGAGAGGGAGGGGGAGAGGAAGAGATCTGAAAACAATGAGAAAATGTGAATGAAAAATTAGGCAAAACATATAAAAGTAAGAGGAAATTTTACGTAGTCGTACGTAGGAAATTTTACGTAGTCAACATTGGTACTGAACACAAATTTGCATCAGTTCATTAGAGAGAAAAGAAGTACTTTTGCGTCAGTTAAATAAAAATTTATTGGTAAAATATCAAGAAATTTCTTTAGAGCATGAGAAAAATGTACTAAATAACGGCTCCAGTTGTAATGTGAAGAATATTGAAATCTTCCCGATTTTTTCCCCAAAAAGAGTGTGAGAATCAACATAAGAAAAAATAAGATATTAACGAATTATATAAATATACATTTATAAAGGATATTAACAAACATTTCTTTACTAAGCTATTTTCTAAGATCAATAACCGTTTGTGCACTTGTTGACAGTAGTTAAACATAGGCAGTATTAGCTCGTTCCCAGTATCGGATGCACGAGACAAATTTCTTTAATATGACGACTGAGAAAGGTTTTCTGAAAGGGAGATGGGACCACTGTCTTCGGCTGACAACACAAGCATTACTATGTGCTGACGTTCCTTTCAATGAAGCTCAGTGAGGAATATTATTGTAATTTGTTTAAGACTCCTATAAATCTGCAAAACCAGGTTCCATCTATAGGTATCTATATCGTGAAACAAACATTGGCGTATTCAAAATACTCCTTGTGTGTCGTTAATGCTGATGATTTTTGTTCTTGCGAGAGGTCCGACTCTGAAAAAAAATATGAGAATACTTAATCACGTTCGTACTTGCGCTTCTTCTTCATCAGCACTCCGCCCCTTTGTGTAATTTCCTGACCTCCCTTACAACAAATATCAATTTACCTCTTCAGTTATCTCACGGGGCCTCATTTCTTATGTCTTAGATCTACATCAGCTGTATCTATTCACCAAATTTAAGTTTTATTTCAATTGTGATGATACTATTGTAACTTTTAACATCCGTACGCGCGTATATAGTATATATTTTTACATATTTGAAGCTCATGACCAAAATATCTTATCTTTCTTATCATCGCTTCATAGCTCACTTTCCAAATTTATTCGCAACACCAGCGAAAATACTCTTTCTGTTGGGACAGCCAAAACTCAATGTTGTAATTTATAAAGTAATGAATGTCTTCAACGCTTCTGCCAACATCCGATCATGAGATACAGCAATGTTGATGCTCATGCTAATCATACAGTGTGTTCATATACAGTGTGTTCTCAAATAGTTTTGAAAACAAATTCTGTTATAGATATTTTGATAATAAACTTCGTTTAATGAAGGTTCTTAGTAATAAGAAAACAGTGGATGACCTGGTACAGAAGCAAGCGAAGACAACTATGGGTAAGACTCTGCCCAGTTCAGGACAGAACAGTCATAACGGTAAAGTTTAGGATCCGTATAGGTGAATAACGGATGATTATAAAAGATTAATAGATAACCTCAAACGCGTTTACTCAAGATGAGGCTAGAGCTTACAATACTCCTGCTCAAGCATCATCGGCAACCCAGGACGCATTTTTGCTGAGAGCAGTGTTTTAAGATTTGTTCATCCTTTGACCTTGAACTACTATTTTCAGCAATAAAAGTAGAACATGTGAGAAACGAGTAAACAAAGGTTGTGGAGCCATAGAACCAGGCGTCCCGCCTCTCAGAGCGACATGCTCGGGGCGCGGAATGGACTTTGGTGTGGGCGGAGACAACGGAAGGGCCGGAGATTGTGGGGCGGGCGAGGAAACGGTCTCGCGTCAGCCATTTCCTCCCGCGGTGCCGCCTTCTCCGCCGCCCCCGCTGCCCTCCCCGCCTGCGCCGACCCCGCCCACCCCTTCCCTGCCCCGCGCCGCCCCGCCCGCCCCGCCATAATTGGCGAGAACGCGTGCCTGCAAATTAGCGCAACCCGAGAGATCGTCCCGCGGCGGCGAGAGAGGGTGGGCGGAAGCGGGGGCGAGCGGGGCGGGGAGGGGCGGGGCGGTGGCGGCGCTCATGATAAAGTGCTTCCGATCCGGGATGGTACACGACGGTGGGCGCCAAGCGATTGGTCATAGCTCGCCCGAACGCGAGGGCGGCAGCACCAGAGCGCGGGAGGTTAATAACCTACTGTATTTGGCGCTGTGGATGCCCTGAGTAGTAATGTAATTTCAAGTTTCTTTAATTATACATATTCAAGGAATTTTTTCTTCAATTTAAAATACAATAAAGCCCGTCCACGAGGTGTGAGGTTGGAGCTCAGACTTCCTTCACCGAAAGTCTTTGGTGCAAATCCAATGACGGCGGTAAATTTTAAAAGGGCAGAAAAACATTAGAGTGCTGTGACTTGCTTATAGTACGTAAAACTATTGATGCTACAGAATAGCACTGACTTCCTCGTACTAGTTAGTTTTCTAATTTATTTGGCCTGGGCTTTAGCTTTTCGATTTTTTCTCACCCTCTTTCCAAGTACAATCTATTGCCGCTGAGTGTTTCGGTTCCCATATTGTAGAACTGATGGATGACCAGAAGAATACTGTGTGATGCGCCAAGAAGCCTGGAATTATTTGAATGATGAAATGGGCATCCAGCGTTAGGAATGATGACATTGTACGCAAATTCGAGGTCACAGAATACGCGTTGTTAGAAAAACCGAACAAAAAATGAAATATTCCATGCTCGGTGTGTGTCTTAGTGCTGTGCTGATGGACACGGTCTCGTACACATAGTATGCAAAAGATGTAGAGAGCGCATTGACAGTCGTGATCTTGTGGAAGGACGCAAAGAATCACTCTTGGAAAATATTGAAGCGAACACACATAAGCGGTGGGTGAGATGTGATCGGATTTTCAGCATAGGCTGGGTATTATTTAAATTTATTTTTTAATTTATTTTACGTCAAAAACAGTTAAAACTATAGAGTAGATCCGAATTAAAATAGGAGCCCTGTTTCGAGGGGATGTATATTAGATGATAGTGAGGCGGGAATTTATGATTAGTCTGAGGTTTGAGAGCTTGGTATTGTTTAAATTGTAGTATTAAATTGCAATTGGAAATTTTATTAATGTAGTAGTTAACTTTCGAATTAAAATAGGCGCCCTGTTTCGAGGGGATGTATATTAGAGTAGATCCGTAGATGGAAGGATTTTTCAATAAGTAGCTGAATATAGACAGTCGCAAGTAGGTGTTACATACAAACACAGATAGGGAAGGACTAGACCGCGTATTGATTTTGTGTGTTCTTAAATCCTATTAAGACCAATACATTGGGGACACTCGAGAACATTTTAAATTTATTTTAATGATAGGTAAGACCGCGAGAATTGGGATAGCAAGGATTCAATGGACAACATTTTGCTGGTCAACCGAGAAGCCACCTAACAAGATGCTGCAGCAAGCTTACGAACTATATTAAACCCGTACGGTGTTTGAATGTTCTACATTCAAAAGGTAAGGAGTAATATGTTGTATGACGAACCCATGATTAAATTTGAAGTAAATTTAATAAATTAGTGTTAATATTGAGAGAATATGTGAGCACAGTAGAGCAACAGTAGAAATAACAATATTAACAATAGCAGTTGAAGTAATCCCCTTCATAGTATTAGATGTTTGTTGAAATTTATTAATTTGTGAAAAGTTTATAATAGTAAAAATAATAGGAGACCAAAAGTAATTTCTCAAATAGCTAGCCCACCGTGGAGCATGAGATGAAGTAATTTCACAATTGTAGAAGAGTAATTCGTCGTTCTATACGGGAGCTTCTGTTAAAAAAAATTGGGATCGTTTCTGAGAAAACTTCATTTAAAGGTTTTTGTAAATGCAAAATTTGAAGCTCAATTTCACAGAAAGCTTTTGAGTTTTGAATAAACTGTGTTGGAAGTTATTTGAAGTACTTTGACTCACAAATTCAATAATATATAATTCGTTGCTACTACTACTTATACGATAATATAAATATTAACAGCGAGAGAGATATTAAAAAAATACATTTGTGTATTACTAAAAAACTACAGTAAATTGGTTTGATATCATGTTGTTTAGTCCACATATCACTATTCATTCAATTAATTTAAATACAAAACGAGATTGGAATAGTTTTCGAGAAAATGGCGTTTTGGCGTTTCTGAAAATGCGGAATGTTGGGCAAATTTTCACAGAAAACTCTTCTGTTTTTGAAAAGCTTTATAAGCCATCATTTAAACCATATGTCTTCATAAATGCAATAATGTATACAAATGACTGTTAATGAAAATATTAACGACGTGAGCGTGATATGAAAAATCACTTTTGTGAATTTTTTTATAAACAAAAAATACGGCAATATGAATTTTATGACATCTGTTACAATAAATTTATCACAATCCTACGAAGAATTGAAAAAAATAATTTTAGTTGTTTTCGAGAAATTCCTATTTTTGATATTTTTTAATATTAATCATATTTCACTCAGTATTGCGCGAAAACTACTAAATTTTTTCGAAAAGTGTGCATGAACTTAATGAAAGAACTAATAATAGAAAAAATTATTTAAAGGAAAAATCACTATTTTAATTTTGAATTTACAGGAAAACGAACAAAAAATTTGTAGCTATTTTGAGAAAATTTTAATTACTATAAAAACTATCCCAGGAGAAACTACCCCATTTAAAGAATCTCTAAAACATAAAGAAAGTTTTTCAAAATCGCAGAGATTTGATTGACTGGGGAAATATTCATTTTGGAAAAAATCCTATGAATAGTTTAGGCGCTAGGGTTATTGACAGACTGTCGGGCAGGACATATAGGCGGATACACAGACGGACAAACAAACGGAAAGATAACACACAGACCTCAGATCATGCAACCCCAAAACTTGTATTTCCTTTGAAATCTCGAAATCTATTTTCTGTAGGATTACAAAATTTTCTGTGTACCACATATATTAATCTGTATATAGGTACGTATAAGAGAAAGTTATAACATGATAAAATTAAAACCTCCAACAATTCCGCTTCTAATCAGATTCACATAATCAGGGAACGTCTGAAGTAACATTTAAACAGTGTTGTTGTTGTTGTTGTTGTTGTTGTTGTTGTTGTTGTATAGGTCCTGGACAGCGATAATGAGAGTAACATTTAATTAACGTCTGTTTAAGACGTAGTATTTGGAAGCCATGTGATACCAAATTTGGAAATACTTAACAATGTAACCCATTCGGGTTGAGCAATGGACAAATTTCGAAATCCCGTGCAATACACCAAAGACAATCTTTACTGCATTCAAATATTTTGAAATTACAAGTTCACCATGATACATTTCTGTTGAAATAGGAAAACAGTATTTTGAAAGAAAAAAAAGACTGAAAATAAACAAAATAGTAACATTAACGCATTACACTAATGTCGTTCTCTCATTATGCTGACTGTGTATTACGAAGTTTTCCAAACAACTGACTTCAGCGTTATTAGAATTTTGAGACGAATTAAAAAAAGTATGGCTAATTCAATTTAATTCCAGCGGTGAATTGATTAGGGATAAAAACGCTACTGATTAATGTAATGTATCAAATTCAGATTCAGAATGTCAACTGGCACCATTTGATAGAGAGCGTTTTAGATTCAGCGATTTTTCTAAATGAAATGAAATGGCATTATTATCAATTTTTAGAATTTCATCTTATATATGGAGGTGATATCTGAAGCCTTAGGTCTTGTGTTTAATAAACGCACCAATGTAGTTGGAAAACAAGCTTCAAACTTCATAATTATTGACAAATAACACTAAGTTTTAGAAAAATCCGTTATAACTATTAACATACGTAGAAAAGTTATGTTATTACTGCCGAGGTTAAAATCGAGGCGAACTTAGCGGAGACTAGATTTTTAATTTGGACGAGTGAGTAATAACACTGTTACATTTTGTGGTATGTTCAGCATTGTATGGGTCACCATAAAATTATGCGAAAAATTACATTACTGCGATAATAAGCACATGAATTCCGTTGGTGCGGCACGTTAGTACGATATTGTGGGGTGTTGCTTGCAATTTATCTATATAAACAATATTCGTATACCGTGGTTTGAGAAAGATAGATGCAAATAATCCTCCTGAACATAAAGAAACGACCGTTGGTTAGGAAATTTGCGCGTTGACTTCCAGTGGCGACACCTTCACATTGCCAGTAAGTAATTACCGGAGTAGTTTCATTTGGTGGAATGTGAGGAAAATGAGGTTAATTTACTTAATATACATGTTTCTAATTGTACTATTAATAATATTACAATTAAGAATAATTATTCTCCAAACCATTGTGAATTACTTCTGAATTGTTCAAATCTGATTTGTTTTGTACATCGCCATGTTTTTTCCTTAACAAACATTTGACTTGCGATGAATCTACGGTCATTTACGTTGCTAAGGATGTTAAAACCCGTTGCTAAGGATGTTAAATTTCTTACATACAGGTTCTTACAAGTGCACTTAACAAACCTGCAAGTTTGCATGTTAACAGCGGTTAAAGACGCATAATAAAATCATTCATGTTTATCACTGCTATATTCACATTTTTATGTCACCGTTTTTAGAACAGTTATAAAAAACTCACGTACGAATATACAAACATTATATTTTGAGGAAATTAGTTTTGTAACTATTAATTTGTGACAAATTTATTCCCCAAAAGAAAGATAATGTGCTTTTGTTTACACACATTCAATGCGCACACCACTTAATAGATTCCTAGACTGGTATTTCTAGACTGGTAATCGATATACCCTATATCACTAGATAGAACTAATGAAAAAACACTGTTTGGAAACTGCAAAATAACTGTTATGTAATGCAAATTTTCAACTTTGCCGCAAGAGACTTGTGACAGATTAAAAAATCCAACACTCTCCGAAAGTCCCGACCTCGCGAATTCGGATGCAAAGGCTAGCGGTTTCCTCTTAGAACCCGAACTCAGCATACATTTATGTTAATCTAATTCAATAATTGCTTGCTTCTATATTTCATTGCGACCGTCTCTTATATACCACTATTTAAATCGTGCAAATTCTAACCCCGCAGTTTGCATCGCAGTTCCCAGCCTCTCTTAGCTAGGGCCATTAAGGAGTTTCAACGGATTTCCGTAATACTTTCCGCAGTGCCTCCGAATCCTTCTTAAAATAAACGGTCCGCGTCTCTAAGACGCAGGACGACCGGAGCGCGCCAACTCTGGTAGCATCTGGGCCAATCCAGAGAACGTGTGAAAGAAACTAGAAGAAAAGAACGTCGCGGAAGGGAATTCATAGAAGGGAACTGCAAGAATACGAAAATGTCAAAAACTGAATCAGAAAACAGAACGAAGAGAGGAGGACAAGGACACGTATGATAATGTCTCAGCATTACAGCACCGAAAACTTAATTGAACAGGTTGTCCTAGAATAGTGGGAATTCTGGAATTGTGGGAATTTTGATTCGGTATTGTTGACGTTCTTATGCGAATTATTCGCTTGACGTAGAATAGTCTCAGAGTACAATATAAGACCAATTTGTAATTTTCTATGATTACTCTCATAGTAACTTAATAGAATGGATGGCGATTTGCCGACTGGAGTGTTGAGACCAGGTAAGAAGATGAATTAATATCTACCACTGCGTAAGTGATCAATTTGGCTGCTCTGATCAATTGTTTCCGTAAGTTTCTCTTATCCGTTCCTAGAGATGCCGGAGCAGTTCCTTCAACAACAGGCCATACGTGCAATATTTCCTTCTCAATCCTTCCTTTCTCCCATCATTTATTACAAGGCTATGAACTGATTCCTGTTCCCCAAATGATTCACCCGCATGATCCCCAAACTTTTCAGAGGTGCTAAACATATGCGAATATCTAGGAAGATTCTGATGTCAACTGGAGCACTAGGAAGAAGTAACAGAGAAAAAGTGAGATAAAGATAGGGAAACAGAATAGTAAATTAATTTGAGCGTTCTAATCAACATACCGCCAAAGTCACTTGTTGGAAAAATTATAAATACGCCGCGGCATATCAAATTAATGATAAGGAAATAGACACAAAGCAATATTAACTCACGAGATTGTAGCTCCTGAAGATTTGATGTTGCAATTTATTTGGATAGTGTTGTAACTCCGCGCTTCACTCACAAAATATTTGGCTTTATTTCCCACGCAAAAAAAAGACAATAAATCCACTTCAGATTTAGCACACACTGTCCTTGATATGTTTTAAAAGATTTATAAGACACCTTGTTTTAGACATTTTTTGTTGTAACTAAACCTAGATGAAAGTACATTTTTTAAAAATCTGAACATATTACACGATTGTGTTGAAGATTATTTTAATTCTTGTTACAATGCTTAGGTAAGAAAAGTTCGGTCCATCTTCAGGCAACTACTAAACGTAAAAATACTATACGAAAGTATGTAAGCTTCTAGCATATCTATAAATTGGCGTTTAAAAACCTAATTGTTTGGAGTATCCAGGTATTTCATTCTGTAATATTGGTCAAGAAAAATATTTTCTGTCTAAATTACACAGTAGATATACGAAAATACTTCCATCAAGGAAGACAACACACGTTCGCCCGCCAGAACAAGGGTGACATAACCACATCGTGGTGGTTGGCAGACTTAGAATGCGCCCGAGGGCGGCCTATTAAAACTTTATTAACATTCATAATTACTCTATCCTCATTAATAATATTATTATTCAATTACTTTAATATTTATTATTAAATTTATTCAAAAACGAATCCTTATTAAATAATAATATCAATACAATATTAGAAAGTAATAATTGAAATCAACTTTATAATTTCCCAATTTACATTAATAATATTAACCTTAATTTTCAAACTAATGAATAAACCTTTACGATCAAGACATCCTTTAATTAAAATCATCAATAACTCTCTAATTGACCTACCAACTCCATCAAATATTTCAACTTGATGAAATTTTGGATCCCTATTAGGATTATGTCTAATTATCCAACTTATAACAGGAATTTTTCTAGCCATACATTATACCGCCGATATTAATATAGCATTTAATAGAGTAACTCACATTTGCCGAGATGTAATGAAATACCGATATTTAACAGTCGCGTACTAGTTGGGGGAGGAGGTGCATCGTCGGTCCCCAGCGATTTTCTTCATCTTCATTTGATATCTTTGATAACAGTAAAATTTACCTTTAGATAAGGTGTTACTATTTCACTGTTAGGTACAACATCTTTAGGTTTATTATTACAATATTTTGAACACTTAGTGATAGTTTTGTCCTTTAACACTTATTGGAAGTTAACAGAAATGTATGTGCATAAATGTTAAATAAATGTTTACAACAATGTGCTTCATGGAAAATCTCTGTTACTTTACAGTTAGACCTGCTCACAATCACACTAATTACTTATTTTAGTACTTTACGATATAGAGAATAGTTTTGTAATCGGAGAAACAGGGAATGTTGAACTAGTTCTTAAAAATGGGACGTGACTATCAATATCATCATCATCATCATCATCATCATCATATATCAATGACTATCAATCAACTCTGCAGAGAGAGCGACAAGAATAGAAATTGTTCGAAATGAATATGTCCGTGTCATATCTGATATAAGGAAATTATTTTAACGCAAGTTTTACAGAAAATAAATGTAAGGTATTGCTAAATAATATATCACTGCATTAGGTATATACATTGTTTCTTCAATTATAAGTACACTGCAATTTATTGTGTGGTCTACCGTTGACACCCTTCCCTCCCCATTGGTGTTTTTCGGGTACAGGAATGGCATTTGTATGCAACTGTTAATGATGCTGTGTGAAATGTATTGTACTCTTTTGCATTTATTTTCATTTTAAGTAGCACAGAAAGAGTTTTGCTGATTGAAATGCATTCGATTCCGGACGACAGGTTTACTCCTTTCAGGGATTTTTTCGTTCACGTACGGCAGGATTAATTGACCACCTAGCATAAATATCAGGTGTCAATGGGTTAAACAAGCAGAAAGTAGGTCTAGTAATAGCTTGAAATTTTTTTTAAAGATCGCAACAACACCTAGGTCATTACCAACCACTTTTGTAGTTAGCGTTATGGTAATTGTGAAGATGAAACGATATGGTGATAATAAGGGGTAAAAGGCCGAACACAAATACAACCATGTCCGAGGCGGGACTCGAATCCGTGACCTTTCGATTCGAGATCACTACGACACTACTGCCTTAGCGATCTCGGCCACCGTATCGGCTTAAAAGTTCTTTGCCGTATAGTGTTACTTACTGTGTTTACCGCCTAATAAGGTTTGTCCAACTGGCAGTCCGCGGGCCGCACGAGGGCCTAGCGTACGTGCTTTGCCGAGGTCAACACTGTCTTAATATAAAAATAGGTTCATTTGAGATCTTTTCTGAAAAATGCATGAATGCAAAACCATGCCAATGTGTTTCATTGCAATACGCATGGCACGGCCTTATATCGCGCATCGTTCCACTCCTCCCCTCGTTTGAGAGCAGCCGGCCAAAATGCCGACAATAACAATACGGGGAAGTCAGGTAAGTGGATCGCCCGAGTAATGAACATTTGGCTCTCAACCACATTACAGGTTTTAGCTCTAGCTCTTCAGGTCTTTCATATTGGACACCTAGATTATTCTACAAAAATGAGTAAATAAATGCATACAGTTGCCTCCGAATAAATGTTGCAAACATTTTTTGGAGTGCAAAGCGCTCGAAAATGACCACCTTCTGCTAATGAACACATAATAGAAAATTTAATGTAGTGAAATCACACGGTGACATTTGCCCCTGTCTGTTAGGCAACTCCTCAGGAAGATGTGTTTTGAAGGTCACGTTCTGATGCATTCAAGGCGATATTATGAATTTATTAATCATTTTATTAATCATTTTATTAATCATTTTATTAATCATTTTATTAATCATTTTATTAATCATTTTATTAATCATTTTATTAACCATTGAATGTTATTTTTATTTATTTCTTATGAATTATATGAACATGCCGAACACTTGTGCAAACTGAGCTTCCTAACTTCACGATCAAATATACTGTGTGTACCTCCCTAAATATGAAATTTCTCACGACTGGAGCGATTGAGTGGGCAGGGAGAAAAGCAGAAGTAAAATCTCATATTATACATGCTTGATAACCCCGTGATACTAACTGAGATTTCATTCCATATTGTTCGCAAAAATGAGTGACGTGTCATTGTATAACATCGTCAAGAGATGCGGCACAGTCCAAGCAACAACGGGCGAAGGAGGCGAGAACCGCCGCGTCGGGAGGGCGTAGCGAGGGCGAGTCGAGGAGGCGGCAGGGAGTGCGACGGGCTTGAGGTAGCGAGGGCGAGCGAGGCGGCGAGGCGAGGCGAGGGCGAGGCAGGCGAGGGCGAGAGGCGAGGCGAGGGCGAGGGCGAGGGCGAGGGCGAGGCGAGAGGCGAGGGCGAGGGCGAGGCGAGGGCGGGAGCGAGGCAGGCGCGAGGGCGAGGGCGAGCGAGGCGAGGGCGTAGCGAGAGCGGGAGCGAGGCGAGGCGAGGGCGAGGCGAGGGGCGAGGGCGAGGACGAGGCGGGGCGAGGCGAGGGCGAATGGGGGGGCGGGCGAGAGAGCGGCGAGCGGCGAGGCAGGTCGCGGCGGCGAAGGCAGCGCACCCGCGGGCGGGCGAGGGGCGGGGCTAAGCCGTACAAATGGGCGCGGTGAGCGTAATGAGCAAACACGCCGCTGCTGCCGGCGCGGCGCCGCGTCCGCATGCAGCCAGCGCCAACGGCCCCTGTGGCGGGCGAAGAAGCGACGATGCACGCCTGGAGCAATCACCATACGCGTGCACAGCCTAAAACAAAAGTGGAGCCAACCACAATTCTGCCCCCCATGTCCTCTTCTGTCACTCTTTTCCATAAAATTAAAAATTATATATTTTACTGGTAAATAGGAGAGGTCGATCTGTATGCTGGCGGTGGCTATGTGCGTGTACCGACTCGGGGCGCGGTCCGAAGGATCGCAGGTTTCGTATTCCGCCTTGGGCATGGTTGGTTGTCCTTTGTCATATATTTGTTGTTGCGAAGGGGCTTGCGTTCTTCTAACCCGCAGATCAGCGGAGTCTGTGTATTGGGGTTTAGTCTATGGTCGAGTATACGTTCATCAGAACGTAAACGGTAAACGGCTATAGACTGGATAAAACCCTACAAGAAAATAGATAAAACACAATACAAGGTGAATGAAAAACTTAAATGATACAATTAATAAATAAAATTAGTTTTATATGAATCAATTTCCGGTTTCCAGATGGTTTGAAGTGCCTCTTATTTAAATGTTTCCAATTTCCCAAATTGTAGACTTAAACAAGTTGAACGGCTTTAGTGGGTTCGATGGGATAACTGGTAGCGTATTGGACTGAACTCCAATTAGCTGGTTCGAACCCCTGGATTTTTAAGGGCGAAAAAAATCCTTCGGGGGAAGTAAAGCCAGATGTTCCATGTTGTAGATTTACTGCATATAAAAGAACCTCAAGCTTAAAACAATCCTCTGAGCTAAATTCAAAATCGCCTTTTTCGTCGACTGAGTAATACCTTCTTTCTCCGCTAGATGGTAAAGCGTAGCGAAATTTGCATGGGCAAATGGAAGAGTGGGCCTAATGGTCCGAATCTCGCTAGAGAAAATAAGTCACTAACAAGAGAAAGGAGGAGAATTATAAATTGCTTATATTTTCAAAAATAAAAGTTTTATTACGTAGGGCTTGATAGCACCTTTCGAAATTTTCACGGAGGACACAGCCTCCTAGTCCCATATGTGCGCACGCTAATGACCATAAGAATAAACATACACAGATGAGGATTCTTTTCTTCTCGATTTAATTTCGAGATTGTTTCTTTTTCATCTTCTCGATCTTCATTTCCTTGAAGTTAAGCCCAGCTAGGAGCTGCGAGTCAATTTTGTTCTTCCTCTTCTGATATGTTACTTTGTTCTTCTTAATACTTTTTTCACCCGTTTGCTATGTTTCTTCTGTCTTTGTACCACTCTTTCTTACCATTTCCCCCTCTCTCGGGGAACCTTTTCACTCCATAGTTTAATTCCATTCATTTCCTTAGTTTCTTCTTTCATACTACTTATTTCCCTTATTCATTCATCGTTTCAATATTTGTTAACTGTTGGATTATTTGTTAAAAACAAAGCCCGAACTGTTATCTGTCATGTTTTGTTGAGTCTTATGTGCATAGCCCAGAGCAAAGGACTTTGTCTTTAAGGCCTCCCTCTTCCAGGGCGGATAACAACAGTGATGTGTTTTGTTTGCTTTCCATTGTGTGCATGATAGATGGGTGAATAATGGTAAATAGTGATTATGAATTAGATGTGTGATGATACAGGAAACCAATCATACTAGAAGATCTTGATGGCTGATTTACGCAGGCAGAATTCGTGTGTCACCTGGAATTCAAACCCGTAGCGTGTGATTCCGTGCACTAGATCATCCCTCTAGTTTCCTTGGCTATCAAGAGATGGACAGTACCATCTTTCATTTTAAAAGCAAAACTTTTATTATTTTCGTTTATTATTTCCGTTATTCTGAATTAAATTCCCTACCTACACTAAATGAATTTTTTGGTAGTCGATCATTCTATGCTATTTAAGGCAGGTGCATTTTCTCAATGGTTTGTCAGAATGATATTTAACTGAAGATTTTTAAAGGTATTTATATGCAATGTTTGGATTTATACCATGCTACACGTCACGTAACTAGCCATGGTTTTCGTTGATTCAACATAAGTCCAGCATTTCTAATAATCATGGTTATTCATTCGTTTATTAAAAAAATCAATAAGAAGCTCAGGCTATTTCTTGTTTACATAGCAGATACCTAGAAAATTCACGTAACTGATCCCAATACATTTAGATCCTATTGTCGGCTGCATTCTGCATTAAAAATGTCTCCAGTCATTGAAAATCTATTTCGAAATCACCGTTTCCTTCTGAATACATCTCACCAATAGTATATAAAACATATGATATTCATAAAACTGAAACAAATTTGGTTCTCTTGAATATCTAAATGGAAGGATCGCAAAAATTCATATCCAGGGCATTGAAGCAGAGACTATAAAAAAGCGGAGCTCAATGAAATTCGCAATCTTCTCCCAGCTCTCAGAGCGCATCGGCCTCCACTATTGTTCCGGGGGCCTCGACGACTCCGCGATACCCCTCAATTTCGACGTTCTGAACCGGCGCAGGATCTACATTTCCTTGCGTCCTTTCCGTGTTATTGGGCGCATTCGCAATTTCAGGGCGGAAAGAAATGGGTATAGGCTGTCCAACATCGCGGTCGGGAGCTATCAATTGGAGCCTCCAGACAACTGCCTCTCGAAATTGTATTCCAAAGCTCATGACTACCTCTCACTGCCTTCTAGCTCCACCTGTGTTATCAGCCCAACGCCATGTGACTGTTATGCGTAAACGGAGGAAATGAAACTGAAGAAGGTGATGGGGTAATCGGACAAATATGAAGGTACTAAACTGAACATTCAGTGACAGGAATAAATTGACTGGCAATAAAATAGAAGTATATAATAAAAACTTGACAAAAATATTTTTGATCGGTTCGCATCATTCGCAATAATTGTATCCCACTTTTGGGAGTTTCATTAATTGTTAAAACGATTTGTTGTCTGCCTTCAAGCGACTAATAAGCAAATATTAATCGTATTTATTGAAAAATCGAACAGGTTGAAATATATTATGTAGTCCAGAATTGAAGCTCCGTAGAGCGGTAAACTTCATGTTCTCTGTCCGAAGAGAATAGATGGCAGTGAAAGGAAAGTCGAGAGAGTAATTTTAAACATATTGGGTAGTGATGTAAATACATTCTCCAAAAAGGTAATGATATAACGAAAAGCAAAAACTTTCTTAAACACTTCCAATTTTTTTAAAAGTCCATGGTTGAGTTTGGAAAATTGGGATATGTATTGGATCTGCTTCGCTTTGAAGAGGAAAAGGAACAAATTTTAAAGAGGAAAAAAACAGGTTATTGAAGCTCAAATCTACTCGACAATTGTGAGAGATCTCTTGGCCCAAAAGACTATTATTGCCATGAACATTCTTGATGGAGTTACAACTTACTGAGAGTCTTGTTTGATGAAGACAACGCGAGGACTATCGTTGAGCACTGAATCCGGAAACTGAAAGCACTCTGACATTGAAAATAAGAAAAGAATTATTTTTTTGCATTGCACTTGTTCCCAACGTTTCAAGGTCAAGAAGACGCAAGGATTCATTGTTCCATAACCATCAAATGCGCTAGTGCTTCCGCGTACATGGCAAATCGACAACTCCTGCTTTTGTATACCATTTGTATACTTTACCTGATGTGGGGATTTTTTTTCTTCAGTTAACGATAATTTTGTCGTACAATATCCAAAGCATTTCCAACTTATTCAATGAATCATTAAGAGCAAAGCTTAACTGCGTAAATGCAAGTAGTCCTGGCGCACAGACCACCCTCAACATTATCAGATAATTACAACGCGTGCGGAGTACGTGGACCGGCTCTTCTCGCAGTTTGCCCTCGTCGCTGGTGCCCCAGTGCGTCAGCCCAATCTCGCCGGCACCCGACTCGTCCCCGCACCCGACTCGTCCCCGCACCCGACTCGTCCCCGCACCCGACTCGTCCCCGCACCCGACTCTCCCCGCACCCGACCCCCGACTCGTCCCCGCACCCGACTCGTCCCCGCGCCCATACCATCTCCGTCTCAGCATCTGCCCTCGCCTCCACCACGCCCTCAACCCCCCCGTCCCATCTCCGCCGCTTCTCTCTCGCCAGCGCTCTTCAGGCTGCTTATTTGTTGGTTTTGCGAGAGCCGCGCCGCGCCCGTGCGGTCGCCGATATGAAAGACAATGTGCTCATAAGGGCAGAAAACCCAGCGCAACACTGGAGGGCCGAGGCGGGTGAGGTGGAGCGGTTGCGGGGTCGGCTCAGGGTCATCGTAGGGGCGCTTCTCTACTCCGAGAGGTGCCCTTGAGAGCCCAGAGCTGATGTGCTTGAAGGGAGGTAGATATTTGGCGGCTATTTATCAGAAGGGAGGTAGATATTTATCACTATTGTTACTATTATATATTAGTTACCATTATTATCTCCGAAGACACTTGCAGTTTCAATCATTATTATCTATTTTAACTAATTCCAACATTACATTTCTTAATCTGGATTTGTAATGAATTAAACGTGATAGGTCGATCCTTACCAAAGATCACTTCTCGCTTTTAATATTGACTCAGGAACTATTCATAGCTACAAATTGATCTCGAATTGTAGGTCACGAATATGAGTAATGAAGTTTCTCTGATGAATTATATCCTTAAGCTGAATTTTCATGAAAACAAAAGCCTGCTCTCACATTAACTCAATTGCCTCCATCATCTCTGACATGGTCACAGCTCAAGATCATCATTCCCTTCGTCCGTACTTCAACTTCCGCGACCTCCACTTCCAACACCTCGCGTCGGCCGTCTCCTTCCGCATCCTCACCCCGTGGCCCGGCTGCTGCGCCAACGGGAACCGGAAGTGCGGATGAACGCGCAGGCGAGGGCGGAAGAGATCGCTCATACCGCGCGGGGCCTGGAAGGGCAGGGCAGGGCCGGGGCCAGGGACGGGGAGGGGCGTGTGCTTCTGAATCCACAGGTCCCCGCCTGCTGCTCTGTCGAGCCGTCCCGCCCCCTTCCTCCGTGGACCTCCTGAGGCGTGGGCGACGCGCCAATTTTCTGCTTCCGGGGCGAGAACCGCACGGCACGAGCGGAGCAGTTAGGGGAGATGATGGACGAGTTATATCATGTAGTTGATTTGTGATTTCGTGCAGTCTGCCTTTTGAAGAGAGCTTGACACTATCAGCTGTAGGAAACATTGGTAGTAAAACTTATAGCATTATATCTGTCAACATAAAATGCAACAATAACACATATTTTATTCGGTATTACTTACTGTAAGTGTTCGAGTCCTGACGGCGGCAGGATTTTCGACACTGGCTTTTCAGCTAGGTCGAATGCAGTCGCTGTCTGGAGGAGAATTCTAGCGGCCGGCTGCTCTGATCGATAGTTTTCCGTGGTTTCTCCGATCAACACCAGGCGAATGCCGGAGCAATACCCTACCAATCGGGCCACGGACCGCGCGCGATCTGCCCTTCCCCTTCCTTGTCCTATCCTCTCCCCTTACACACTAACATGCACTACACTACCACATATTCCGGAAGACCGCTCAGAAGCTTAGAGCTTCTCCCGGCTGGGCTGTGCCCGCTGGTGGGAGAGTTCTGGTTAGGGGGAAACCTCACTAGCCGACGGTAGGTAGGCGCCGAATCTCGCCTCCAGCGGGGAAGATCACCGCCATCTCCCGAGAAAAAAGCATGCACTACACTAACGGAACTAATGACCAAAGCAGTTGACGCGCCCGGAAACACGAAAAATCATTCAATCAATCAATTACTGTAAGTAGTTAAAAGTCTGCAACGTATTGGGAGGTTTCGAAAGATCGAGGGGTTCTAGTTTCTAGTCCTTTCTTTCTCATCCTGTCTTCATTTTTATCCTGAGAAGAGGTGGGTGAATTGATCCTTCTTCATATACCCAGTTAATTATAGTTTTAAATATAGTATGCTTTTACACGAGAACGCGAAGTCTTCTATCAAAACGTTAGGTCGTGAACTACCTTAATATTTTTTTTCCTTCTGGGGCCCATCTCCCAAAACTCTAGTCTCCTAACTCACCTTCTCATTTGGTGAGAACCCTCCTGAAACAAATCTCCTTACCGTTGATATGGAATCTCTCTGACGATGGCCATGATTACTGAAAACGAACAGTTTGAGGCTAACTACTACCGTGAAGTTCCATGTTGTCGACAATAAGTAGAGTATGAGACGGTATGAGCCGCCAGCTATTATTTTAGTATTTTAATGTCGTTCATTACAGTAAAAATTAGCAATTTCCGAACTTGTTCACATATTGTTTTTTATAGTGTTATCACAAGTTATCATTAATTCATTCAAATTCTTATTTGAAATTACGTTACTACGCCTTGAGAGTAAATATTCACCTTTTCTCATTTCATTCTTTTTTGTCTAAATACCATTCCTTGTTACATATCAAAGCTGCTTTGGAAACTTGACTTGAGCGCATCAATTCGGTAATTTAATATATTTAATGTTGTTTGGTTACTTTTTATTATTTATTTAATAGGTAAAAAGTAACAAACACAATGTTATATTATTAATTGTTATTAATATATTGTAGTTCTCTTTTCATGTTTGTCCATTCAATTACTGTATTTTTAGTGTCAAGAAACACACTCTTGTGGTCGCAATATCTTTAAGAGACCAAAACGTCTTCCAATGACGTTGCGCAAACTTATTTTTCTCCCAGGAGATTTGATAAATCTCAGAAATTGAGCCTTTAAACGTATCTCTCACTGAGCCTCTGAAAATAGTGACGAAATTATTCGATGCAGCGTATCACTCTCGTGTATGTTTACAGTTGGCTCTAAAACAGTTTGAGAAAGTTAAGAGACGAAAATCTTCCATTTAATGGCACCAAGTGTTTTTTTAAGAGGGCCATTAATTATCATCAATAGGTAGCAAAAAGGAAAAATCATAGTTGCTTGATATAATAAAGTAATGACGTAACATTTATATTACTAATATATTTAAATATAATATTCGAGGATCATTATTTTACGAACAGACCATCCAAAATATTACCAAAACGTTGTAACTACCGGCATTTCGACGATGCCCAACAATAATGGAAGGTTCTTCTTGCTAAAAGGATATTAAAAATTGCGCTGGTAATAAACACTTTATTTTATAATGGATCTGGAAGTAGAAAAAAACATTGTAAATATTCGTAGTGAGAGCTAGGGACGGGCGTCATGAAAAAGTTCATCTAATACAATTAATGATCCTACAAATTGACAGCAGATCATGAAGGTGACAAAGGTTCACTAATTACTGATAAAACATATATACCTCATTAATAATACGTGAGTCGTCTAGGAGTGATTCTTTGACCAAAAAATCCATGACACATTAATAACTTTTCATTCCTTTATCTGCTGCCCTTTCTTCTTCATTTGCACTGTACATACTGCCTATTCACAAAGAATAAAAGATAAAGATGTTATGAAGATTGGTAATTAAAGGAGTTGTAGAGAAAATAACAATAATATTATTTTCAATTTTCACCATACAGCCATTTTATAAGATTTGCAATTATTCCGGATTCAGTTTCTGCCGGGGATGAAAATTCTTTAAACAATTTCAATAATATTATATTGCCCTAGCCAAGGAGAAAATAAATAGAGCAAAAGTTTGTGTCAAAAACCATATGTGTATCAGACACATATAAAAGAAAATACCCACTTTTTCACCACAAGGACCCGACAATGAGAGTATTTCTGTCGACAATTCGCCATTTTCCGGCGCACGATTACGACACTTTCCCTTCTTATGAGAGGGAGGGCGAGAAAGTAAGAAAGACAGACAAATAACAAAAGGGAAATTATAGAAGAGGACGGATATATCGGCGGACAGAGGGTGAAGAGATCGGCTAGATCAGACGGGAATTCCTTTGAGGATCCCCCTCTCGACCACTCCGTATGCCCATCTGGTTGAGGGTCCGTTCCACTCCCTTGCGTCCGCGACCTCGCACATAGGCCCAGTGGAGACACCGATTCGGGCTCCGGCGACAAGGCGGCGCGGGGGGGGGGGGGCGGGGGGGGCGTTGCGCCTTGGGGGGCCGGGGGAGAATGGGGGTGGGTGGCAGAGAAAACAGGTTGGTTGAGAGTGTTCGTTGAGCAAGGTTTATGGGATGCAGGGAAGAGGAGAACGGCGGGGAAAGATGGAGGGGGGGAGTGAAGTGGAGAAGTGGGAAATAGTCAGGAAGTCTAGGAGGCGGAGAGAGGGGGAGGAAGAGAAGCCGGGGAAGTGGTACGGAGAGGCGGTTGAGTTGGGCGAGGAGAGGGGTTTCAGTGGGGAGGGCAAAGGCGATAGAGGTGGGACCGAAGGATGAGGTAGGAGAAGAGATGGGGTGCTGGGGTAGGCGAGGGAGAGAGGCGCGGCCGAAGGATGAGGCGGGAGAAAAGCAGGCGGTTAGAAACAGCTGTTGTTGCACCGTTCGCTGCCGCAGTGCAGCCCCTCGGTGCTTGCACCTCCTGCAGCGGCTCTGCGGCGCCGCAGCTGCCGACGCGAATCCTAGTTCTAATTACCCTCATTGTCGGCTGCACAGTAGTTCAAGTGAAGCCCTTCATTATCTGCCTATTCATTCAACAAACTCATATTCAATGCTGACTTACTGTTTTTCTAATGTCCACAGAATACCAGTTTGTAAATAGAAAAAGTTCATATTCATATTTTATGTAAAAGTATTATGTTCATGTAGATCATGGGTGTCCACCTGGCGGTCCGCGATGCCATTTATTGTGGCCCACAAAAGACAATTAGTCAAAAGTAAAAGTCCTTTGCATCCATGTCGGGCGAGAACAATGTGCGCCCAGCGAAAGCATCTCTGCCGAGGTCAACATTCCTCCCCCTTTATGTATAAATAGGTTGTTCAGAATTAAGGGTTTTTTTATAGTAAATTCAAAAGTTCAAAATTAACCCAAAAGTCCAAAACTAATGTGTTTCACTTCGTTATGCATGGATCGGCCTGATATTATGCATGAAGCGGGGGACTGCCCGTTTTAGAGCAGCCGGGCAAACTGCTGAGATCAACAGTACGGGGAAGTCAGGTGTAGATCGCCCGAGTAATGAAAATATAGTTCGCAAACTTATTAAAGCTGTAAGTTGTGGCCCTTGCCATCTTGCAAGTTAGTACCAGTGATATCAGTGACACCAGTGATATCGATGGTATGGAATAATATAAGAAATAATATTATTATCTTGATACTACAGGACTAGTGTACAATTGCACTTAGCACATTTTTCTTCATTTATTTGTATGAAATGTAGATGAGAAAGAATGTCTTGCTCTTACCAGTCTCATCTGAAACTGATCTGGAGATCTGTGTGATGTAGCGTTTACATTGACAACCTAATATCAGTCTATCTCTAATTAATTACTGGGAAACAGTTTTATAGCGCAATTCACAAAACTCGGACGTGACTCCCGACCTCTTGTTTCTCGCATATTTCTCTGGGAATCAATCTGTAAAAGACTTCTCGAGAACTGACCTTCTAGGCACCTCTTACATATTTAATGACAGCTTAATCCGTCCCAGCTACCGAATTTTTTCACTTGAAATTAAAATAATCCAAATACTTTGGCAATGATAAAATCAATGTAATTCCACAATCACAGTTATGTATTGTCAAAAAGTTTACAACTCTTCCCTGTTCTTCTAATTAATCACAAAATGATTATTAGCATTTTTCTTCTAATTTAATTGCCCTGAACTGTCCAGAGGGAAGCAATCAAAGTTCACATTAGTACAATTTAATTAAAAACTCCCTATTCTCTATGGCTCTTTCTGTGACAATTTTTAATAGACTGTGATTTACATGTTTTAATATGTCGCATGTAGTACAAGCATAGAATTCTTATACAAGCATAGAATCAAAATCTTAAATTTGATCAAAAGTGAACTTGGATTTTTTTCCTTATACTGAAAATTCTGCACTGAAGTATTCACCCACAAATTTATTCCATGCCGTTCCTACTCGGTAGCACTTTGTGGCAACTATAATTACTCTAATGAAATTTGTAATTGTTTAGCACATTTAGTCTTCTCATGTCTGTCCTCTCCACTCCATTACAATCATTCTATCAACAAAGTAATTTTGAATTAAAATTTGCTTCATTTATACAACATAGAATATTCTTATTATTTTTATTTACCACTCAATTATCCTATTTCCATTTATTTTCTTGGTTGGCATTATTTCCGTCATCCATAGTTCTTCACACATTCTATGCGCTTGCTCCTAGCTGTGTGTAAACATTTTCTCTCATGTTTTCATTATTTCATTTTCTCAATTTGCCCATGTATTACTTAATTTTTTAATATCTTGCAGTTCTTCCATTTGTATTTTTTATTCGAATTTCCAGTTTTTTCCTCAACACGTCCTACACTCTCTTTTTTGCTCATTATCCTAGGTTCTTTTTTATTTCATTTTCTTTTCATTGGCATTGCAAGTTACATAGAACAGTACTACAGTACTTTTACACTTTTATTTTGTGGCGACTTAAATTAACCTTATAACCTTATTTAATTGAAAACTAACTACTCAGGGTAAGGGAGCTCATGAAGAGCCTTACTTATTCTCCTAACTCTCTCTGTATGTTTCATCAAGACTGGAATTGGGAATTTTGACCTGAATTTGGGTTTTTAATTCTTGTACGGGAATCATTATGCTAGGTGGACACTATCCTCCATTTCTTATTCTGTATCATTTTCTCTGCATTAACCTTGTTCTACTTCCTTCCGACTGTTTCTTTCCCGTGGATTTTTCCCTTCCCGCCTGCCGCCCCAGCGCGTACTGCTCGGCCCCAGAGGTGCGGGAGCCCGGGATGCGGAGGGGCGGCGTTATGAGGCCGTGTTTTCCGACTCATTGGGCCCAAGAAGCGCCGTCGCCCGCCGCCCGCGCGAAACCCGCGTAAAATACGGGAAGGGGAGCGCGCCGCCCGCGCCGCTGCCGCCACGCCCACCTCGGCGCCCCCGCCAGCTGTAACGCCCTCGGCGCTCGGGTCGTAGCTGTTGCCACGTGCGCATTCCCCCGTCGCTCTCGCCCACATTCTTTTTCTTTTCCTTCTTGTCAGGTTTCTTTTTCCTTTCTTTCGTCTATCGTTTTGTCTCTTTCTTCCTTTTCATTATCTTCTTCATTGCCTTCAACAATATCTTTTTCATATTTATCTCATTCCTGGGAATAATCTGCTTCTTCAGGTTCTTTATCTTTCTTCTTTATATCTTCCTACTTCCATTTCTTATTCATTTTTATTTATATTTTACGTTTTGTTCTCCTGCTTCTTGTTCTAGTTCTTCTTCTTCTTCTTCATCTTCTTCTTTCCTTCCATCTTCGCACCGATATATCTCTTTTCAACGTGTTCAAATTTGCTATTGAAGATGTAATTGTACATAAATGACAAGATAGTTTCGTTGATATCAGGAGAACACTATTATTTATTTGCGTTTCCTTCTTTCTTCTTCCTTCTGCTTTTTCTTTCATCATTTTGTTCATTTCTTTCGTCTATATGCACATAGTCGATTAGGATACTGGCAAGCAAGTCCGTTGATATGAGAACGCGGTGGTATGTTCTTTTATCTACTTATATTAGTATAATGTAAGAACTGAGAAGCTGGATGCCAGTCTTTGGACTACCAATACAAGCTCTAATTTTTTAATTTTTTAAAAAATTCTGTGCTCTAACATACACTTCACGCAACTAGACGAACGGAAAGCCTCCCTTTAAAGGCCGGCGTCCGTTAAGTTTTACAGGCTGCCGTCGGTTAAGAACGATCGTAACAAATGACTTGTAGTTGGTTTACGAATACATTTCTTCGAAGAAATGATATTTTTTTTATATGATTTTTTTCTTATATGAAGCTGGTGTTACGATAAATATTGAACGTCACACGGCCGATAACACAAGAACAGATTAGGGTCATTAAATCAGCTATCTCCTTGATTTACAATTCAAGAAGAAGTTGATTTAACCGGTCGATTTACTCGTCTCTTTATCAGTCTAATTACAGTAACTATTTGCCTTCCAGATATATCAATACGTTTTCCTACTTTGTTAATTGCCATATGGATTTTAACCTGTTTCTCTTGGAATTTTTTTATCTTCTTCATAAAGTCAAATCATGTTAATTATCATATGCCAATTGTCATATTGTCAATTATCATATCAAATCAATTATGAGGGGTATTTTCAATGGGGAAGCAATAGCAATGACGTGTGAAAACTTAGGTTTACAATTCATATACGATCCTACTTCCTAAGTCATCATTCTTGTTTCCCTTCCCCTCCCTTCATTATGATGCTGATATACCTGCCACAACGTCGATATCATCGATATTCTTTATCATCCCTTCCGCTTTCTTTTCAATTTCTTCCATAACAAGATATATACAATATACTGACATTTTGCGGTGCCCTTTACTTCAAACATTTACTCCAACAGAGACATCATTGAGGCTCAAAAACATATATCGCTAGCCATCCACTAGGTTTTCTTAACATTTAAATCTTTTATAACGCCTTCGGCAATCACTTAGCATTGTAATTCAACAATATCAATGGAGATACAATTCGTTGTCATATTAATTTTCATTGGCTTCATCGCGTTTCCCAAAGCCATCATTTTTAAAATCAATATCATCATTTTTCGTCTCAATTACACCGCCCATGGTTTCCTCACGGTGACATCGCGTCTTCGAGTCCTTCCCCGTGTTCCGTTACCCATCACCCCATCAAACCCGTCTTGATCACCGTCCCCGCCTCTTTTGCCTCCTCCGTCACCCTCCACCGCATCGCATCCGCCCCCGATTTCGTCGCCGCCCCGCCGCCGCCGCCGCCGTTGCTGCTGCTGCTGCTCGGCAATGATATTACGTTTCGCGCGCGCGCCCCGCCCCCGCGCGCGTATTCATGAATTACAGATAAATCAACACGGCTAGCGCGCGCCGCTCGCCTCGCCTCGCCTCGCTCCACCCCGCCCCGCCCCGCCCCGCTTCGTTCTCGGTGCAGGTGCCTCGCAGTGGGACCGCTGCCATGATGTCGATGGCCGTTGGGCGAAAAGTCTTATCCTCGAAATTGATTATTTTTCACTCTCGAGCGTTCCTCGGTGGGTGAAGGGTTAGCTTACTGGCCTCTGAATTCCCAGTATGCAGGTTCTATCTCGGCCGAAGTGTGTGGATTTTTGAAAGGCGGAAAAATTTACAGTAGCCATGCCACGCTTGCCCGCTTGTGGCATGTATAAGAATCCTAGAGGATGCCCGACAAAATTAAACCCCTACGTCAACATCGCGCCCTAACAATCTATATTTAGAAACGAACACCATCAGAAAAAAATAAATCCAAATCCTAAAAATTAAAACTCAAAATACATTCTTCCTAAATTTCATTAGAAAAAAATCAAACAACCGTGATTAAAAGTTAACGATAAAATAAAAGGAAACATGTGACTATTTTTTCAACTAATAACCAAAGAAATCTTGGCTGCAGTTTTACATTAAATCCGACTCCGTTAGAATGTTTTTATCACAATAGTTTCCAAAGCTCAAGATCGCGTTTCACATGGCACACAGAACAGTAGATTTTCAGAGAACGAACAACCGTGACGAGGCTTATGGTATTTACTTACCTGACCACGTTCTAGACATAGACGTCTACATTCGACCATCATGCTGCGAACTTCTTCAGCACGAAATGCACGGAATCCTACACTTTCTTAAAAGAGCATTCATGACGAAGAAATTAAACGCAGTTCCCTCTGATAATACAGACCTGCCCTCCCGCCAAACGCATGCACAAATACCCGCCTAGCACAACTGAAAATTCTAACGGATATTCCTTCAGGTAGCCTTGCCATGTTTGGCCCCACTGTTCCGGGGCGGGGCGGCGGAGGTGGAAGCGGGAGCGGGATTGTGGGAACGACGAGGGCCCAGACGGCGCGGTGGGCGCTGCTGCGGGAGGGGGCGGGGCTCGGTGGCCGGGCGCCCAAGTGGCAGGTACGAGAGATTGCACGGCTGTAGGGGCGGTAAACTGGCGTGATAGAAGCGAGGGGAACAGATACTGGCTGCGCGACACCTGCTGGAGGATCTGGATGCAACGGCGAACGACCCTCTACCCCAACCTCCTAACGGAGGCGTGTAGACTATGTTGCACTATTATTTTTTTATGTACTAGTAGTTTACGTCAAAATAATTCCCATGAAATTCAATATATTTTTAATCTCAAAGAGAACTTCATCACATGCATTTCCTTTGTTTTCCATGAATAGTTTCTGCCCTAACCATAAGAATGAAAATGCCAATAGAGCTCGCTGGCTTCGCAAGTCTGCTATTCTGTTCGTCGCAGGCTCTGTTAGCATTTTGCTAATTTTTTTACGCGTTTTGTTAACAATTTGCTAACAATTTGCTAACAACGAGTTTTGCTTACAATTTGCCTACTCATTTTTTTATGCAGAACGATTCTGTTACGATTCTGTTTTAAGTCTAAGAATGGTAGAATTAGTCAAATGACAGTTTATAATAACATTGAAATAGTCATAAAAATATTTTTCAGAAAGAATAACTAAATAATAGCGTAGGAGATAGCTCTTTGCAAATATTGTTGTCCCTTCTTTTACTCGTTCTGTATTTGTCTTGTATGTGAGGTTTAAATTCAACGTTATTAAAGTTTAAATAAATAGTTTCCAGTTAATTGTAACAAATTATTTTTAATTTATTTAAAATGGGCTCTAACGCTACGTTTAATAAACTAATCAACTGTGTAAGATTCTGTTATTTAATTACCGTGAGAACTTATTATGCAATTTATGATCGCAACAAAGGAGAGAACACAAAAAAATATTTGTATTCTTTAAATGTTGTAACAAGTAGTTTCGATAATGAGAAGACATCTGTATCTTGGTAATATAATGGTAAATAAATTGCGCCGAATTTCAAATCAAAATCCATCTAAAGCATGCATTTATAATGTATTCATAGGTTAAGCTTCTCAGATCGGTATATCATCAAATCTACATAAATGTATAAAATGTTATAAAACATTTTAAAGAATGATAGGCGTGAGACAGGTTACAATATGAAGAGAACACTCAATGAAGTCTTTTTCTACATCCCCCTCTCAGAGACATTCGTGCCAAAAGAAATAAAATAAAATCCACATGCTTCTTATATAAAATGTATCCATTTGTGATTGCCTTAAATTGTTAAAAGACAATGTCATGAAATATTGTTATATAACTAGGTGTGAATATTTCCATATAATGTAAAATAGTAAAAACGTTTTTGTGGAAATTCTGATTTGGTGTGGTTGACGTTCTTATGAGAAGAAATAAAACGAGGTCATCTTCGTGAACATATTTTTACAGCAGTATAGTATTAAAACAGTTTTTGATCGGTTGCGACCGTGTAGTTGCAGAGCGGCTTAGAATATTTTTTTATTAACACAATGAAAATTTACAATCTATTTCAATTCGAAATAATAAGTAAATATGATAATTCAAAATAAAATGGTCAATGAAACAATAAATTACAAAAGTCCCCATTGGTACTTTCCAGGATCAATATACAAAGACTATAACATAAAAGAGAGAAAAAAGTAGAATAATAAGAACACAAAACAGGGAATTATTTTTGGTGTGTGTATGTCAATGTCAAATACTAAAGCGGTAAGGAAGTTGCAAAGAGGAGGTTCTATTGAGGCGAGATATTTCTTGGCTATTGCCTAAAGGTTTAGGGCTAGATGGTTTGGATGGGTTTCAGGCGTTATTGTAGTTAAGGCCAGTTTACAATAAACGCCTGAAACCCATCAACCATCTAGCCTAAACCTTTAGACAATAGCCAAGAAATATCTCTCTCAATAGAACCTCCTCTTCGCAACTTCCTTACCCTGTTTAGATTTGATGACATACACAAAACAAAAATAAATGAAATAAAAAAAGACGTGCGCGCCGCGGTCCTCGAAGAAGAACGCGCTGAGCCTCCGCCCCCGCACAGGTGCGCGCGAGGGGCCTTCGTGTGAGGGCGGAGGCGGATGCGCCGGCAGACTGCATGCCGGAGGGAGCAGGGTCTTCCCCCAGCGCGGGAATGGCGCTGCCGGAGGTATTCGCAAGGATGGTTATTCCCAGACGCTGTTGGGGTTGGGGGGGGGCTGTATTCTATGCGCACTCGCCTTCTGCAAAATAAATGAAGAGGAAACTGAATATTAAGAAACCAATCTTTCTTATTGCATCATATTTACTTTATGAAACAATATGGAAGAGGTCGTTGTACACGCAGGGTATTGCTCGAATACACGCGGAGAGCAAATACAAGAAACGACTCCCTTCAATGCAATAAGAACAGAGGTAAAGATGATGTAGGAGATAACTTTTCTGTATTTTATGCAGAACGGTATACTCTATTTTACTTTCAATTTACCTTGTTTGTAATAGGATACTTATTGAGGGAGTGGTAAAACCTGACAACTCTAGAAGAATATCTGATTAATTCAGTTTTTTAGAAATATTGTCATTTCTTCCAAACGGCACGATAATCTATTCCTAATTATGCTGATAGGTAAGATATTGATTTGCTATAAAATGTATTCCTATTTTTACGCTCACTTCATCTTCCTCCTACAAAAAGATGTATCGTATGTATCGGATACATTACAACATAATGATGTTATTAACATCGCATTAACTTATTGTTACTAACTTATTGTAGACCTTACAGACAAAAGACATTCAATTTAGTATATCCACACCACACCATCTTCAGTCAAACCATAACACTGAGATAAGTTACGTAATGAGAATAATTAGAGCACAAATGTAATAATCCATAGCACACATTATCAACTATAATCAGTTTCGCAAATAATTCACTGATAAACTAGTTTGCAGGATTTGATTTTTCAGGAAGAATAGACTAATTTATACGAAAATTATAGTCCAGCGGATTTTTTCTAAGTAGATGAAACGTACGATATTCGTATCATAACATTTTACAATGTTTATTTGGTAAACAACTGTTATGAACGACGCTAGTCAAATTCTTTTAAGTTGAAAGACAAAAGACAAATTACATTATATCCAACGTATTAAAGAGAAGAAAATTCTACGTCTCAGTCTTGTGAAGGGTTGAAAGGTTAAAGCGATCTTCCGCATCATTCGAATTCCATTTATCCACAGTTGAAGATCTAAGCGAAGGCGAAGGCTCTCCAAAAGACTTGAGCGGGGTTGGGGGGGGGGGCGTGCGAGGACTGGGCGCTCGGGGCGGGCGGCGACTGGGACATAAATGTCCGCTGCGATGACTTCCCTTTGTGGAATCGCCTGTCAATACACGGCCGCTCCAAACGGCTTCGCGCCGCCAGCGCCACTGTTGCCTCGCCCGCCTCTTCGACGTCTTGGAGTCCCGCCCCTTCCGCACGCCTTCTTTCCAATTCCCCTTCTCCCCTTCATCCGTTCCGCGTCTCTTTCCCCTTCGTCATCCCTTCCGTCCCTGTCTTCTCCTCTACCTTTCCCCATTCTCCGACTTCTTCTCCATCCCTTCCCTCCTTTCGTCCGTTCCACTTTTCCCTGTATTGGAACTGCTCATGTGAATCACTTCCTCTTGCCTATTGCACGTCCACCGTGTTGCCATGTCCTCCCCTTCTCCTCCCCCTCTTTCTCCTCCTCTTCCTCCTCCATACTTGCTCCTCTTCTGAGCATTCTTCTCTTCCCCATTTTATCATTCCCTCCTCCTCTATCCCAATTCATTCACCCTGCCTCCTATACTTCTTGACCCCCTCCCATCCCTGTTTTGTCACCTTCTCTCGTTCTCCCTTACCCTTATTCTTTCGGCTGTTTATCAATGTTGTTACCTACTTCCCAAAAGTCAGGAACGTCAATCGTTACTTTTCACAGTTCTTTCTGTTTTCTTTCCCTTTTCTTTACGGCACGTTTCTCAATCATTTTTTTTTTTCCCTTCCCCTACCTTTTCCTTCCTTCTCCTTTCTTCCTACTCCATTGCTACCAACTCCATTGCTCGTGGCGATCACAAAGAGAAGCCTTTTTCTGCATCGATGAGGAATCGATTTCGAGGAAAGCAGGCATGGGAGGAGACAGATACAGAGAGACGAGTATGAAAAATTTAGCAGTTCAAGTAAATCCAAAATCGTTAGTCTGAACACAGTTAAATCACTTCCGTCAAGGAATAATGGATCATTTACGTCGACATGTAAACGATTATAATATACGATTCAAATGTAAAGAATGTCTGTTATTCAAATTTCAATACAGGTGAATGAATGTAGTATTTAAGGCAGAGTATACGTCTGCAGAGAAAACGTTTTCCAATATTAAGAGAATAATTTAAATATATACGAAAAAAAAATACAACGGGAATACATACTAGTAAACAATCTACGAACAATTACAACAGAAAAAGGCTCATAAATCGTTGTAGCTCAGCGGAAGAAATTAATCAAGTAACGTTAACATTATAACCTTGTCAATAACTCACATTGAGCACTAATTCTCGCAAATGACCATAAGCGTGCAGAGCGCCAAGGCTGTAACATTCAATTAGCGATTCAAGCTTCAGGAAGTGGTGGGCGCGCTCGGGACAGATAGTTATTGCGAGATATAAAAGCAGGCGAGGATGAAGCAAGCGCTGGGGCGAGCATGTTCCATTCACTCGCAATCTCGATTTATGGCGAGGGCTTCGACCACGCCAAGATTGTTCGCGCGACCGAGGCCATCGAGAAAATTAAGGGAGATAGAAATGACAGAAGAAAGAAAGAAAGAAAAGGGTAAGAAAGAAAGGGGAAAATAATACGAGAACGATGTAAATAATGTTGAGAGTTGATTTATTTTATTTTATTTATTGGGTCAAAAAACAGAAAAATTGTATGACGTGTGGGGACATGTTGAGGAAACGTCTAAGAAAACTGAGTTGGATTTTAAACGCCACAGCAAAGAAAAGATGAGCAGTAAGAACGATGTCGAATATAAATGGATCATGCGGTTACAAGTATTTATTTTTGTCGTTTTCAATCACTTTTTAGATTAAGCATTTTTACTTTCTCGTATATATACGAATAAATACGGAGTTGCTCAAGAACGAATTTTTCCTCAAAAAACCATATTGTGGGGCCCCAATATAGAAGAAGTGGATGGATCTTGTTCCAATAGTAAGTAACATACATTCTCTAAGACGTTGTGTAGTGAGATTTCACGATTTGTGGGTCATTGAAAGCCAAAAATTGATCTACGGCAAAACACCCGTCAACCGACTGTCTGTCCGTCTGTTCGTCCGTGAACAATACTTCCATCTTAAAGTATTTGTAGGATTTTTTCCAAAATTAATTTTCGAAAATTAAAAGTTAAATATTATCGGCGTCTTCCTGAACACATATTCAAAAGACCAATTAACATAACTCGGAAGCGACCATCAGAATGCAATATCTTAGAATATAACTTACACTACACTCCTTTTAAACAAATCTACATTACTTTAATACTATTATCCATCACTTGTGATTTAGTCGTTCCAGATTGACAACGCCGCAAATCTCATTAAATGCAATTAATTTATTTTTACAAATTATAATCCGTTCATGTCATTGATAGCAGTTTTAGTTGAAGGATTAAATTGAATATTAAATACCAAACAAAAAACTGTAACATGGCAGAAAACAGTGGTCAAGGAGAGAGAGTCAGTATATTCAGTTTTTCCGAAATTTATAAGCTCTATGATGTACAATAAACAAACGGAAAAGTCATTCATGTAACTACTGTTAGCTAAAACAAGGCTTTCCGCAAAGAGACTTCTGGAAACTTGCATTACAATTATCTTGTTCAGACTCCATCACACACTACGGAATCTATGAACCATTTTCACATCACCAGAACAAATCCGAATTGATGAAGTCCCTCGTACACCTGCTACTCCAAGGCTCTGGCCTTTTTCTTCCACAAACGCCATCCAGTTGTGCAGAGATCCACTGGCGCCGCGGGCGTCGTGGGTCTGCCGCCGTGGCGAGTGCGGGCGCGTGTGTGTTGCGGGTGTGGCGAAGAGAAGGCTCAGAAGGGGCCAGATTACTCCTCTCTGGGCCATCCCTCGCAATAAGCAACACTAGCCGCGACCGCCGTCTCCGGCCGCAATATCCCGGCGCCGGCGCCACTGCCACCGCGCCGCCTCCGCGCCTCGACCCCTAGATATATACGCCCTGTCGACTTTCTGAACACACCCACTCGCGAGCGGACCGTACAATGGCGCGAGATAAGTGGCCATCTGGGAGACGCCGGCCGCCCGAACCACCCAACCACCCGACCACCCGGGCCGCCGCCAACCCCACGCTCAGAAGCGGAAAGCCAAGGCGTTGAGATTAGAGACGCGGTATTGAACCCCCGTCGGGGTGGAGCGGGGGGGGGCGGGGCTGGAGTGGGGCGAGACTAGGGACGAGGAAGGGACGTCCCTTGGCAGACAGCGCGGCGCGGCGTCCCTTAGCACCTCACGCCCCGCCCCATCGATCTGCAGCACCTCCCCGCCCTCCTCGCACCTCCCGGCGACGGCGACTCGCGCCCAAAAGAAGCTTGATCTTCCGCAGACACCTTTGCTGTATCAAAGGCGCGAAAGAGGGGACGCGGCGAGGAGCGCGCTACAAGAAGGCGATAGCATGCTAAATAGTGCGCTAGGAAATGAACGAAGGGGCGAGCGGCGCGGCGTGGGAGGCGGCGCGCATCTGGAGGAGGATCCGAGTGGGCGACGGGAGGCGAGGTGAGGGCGGCTGACGAACGGAGGATAATAGAAATCTGAACAAAGTGAAGACGGGCGTGAAAAGGACAACGTTCCAGATAAGGCACAAAGGAGGCCGGCGAAGAGCACCGGAAGACGTGAAGGGGTGGGGCGGATGAGGAAAACGAAGGTGGGAGGGGGGAGGTGGGCGTGGAGTGTGACAAGAGCAGCACGTGTGGACAGAGGGGGGATTTCGATGTACGTGCTAGTGGAGCTGGAGAGTCGCTTTCTTCAGATGCTGTTTCGAGGAACTGTACTTACAGCGCGCCTCCCTCGGTGGCTCGTTGGTTAGCGTGCTCGGTTTCCACGGCGCAACCCCGAGTTCGATTCCCTGCTGAGGCAAATTATACCTTTACGCTTTCCTTACAAATGCCTCAGTATCTATTGCTGTGACGATGAGAAAGCTCACACTAAGGTTATGAAGACCAGTATATACGGTGAAGGGATGTATTCGTGCTAACCCCACGAACAGTTTATCCCATGGCCGAGACGCTGGGTCACCGCTGGTCGGCCATGGCCTGTGGCAAGCTGTCGAGCCATAGAACAGGAGGTGTATGATATTACAGCGCTTAAACAGACTCACTGGGACCCAATTCATGCGCGAGCCGAAAATTTTGGTTAAAGACAAAATTTACATACATTATTGACTGAAGTGTGTTACAGATTAAGTAATACGAAGGTCAGATAAATGAAAGTAAATGCTAAATAATAGAAAAAATAGTGATAATTTCACGTCTGTAGAGGTCGTAAACATGTGATGAAACTGAGATGAATTCGTGTTGACATGTTATGAAACTGAGATAAAATCCTAACATTTTTAACAATACAAACAGTAAAATGATCCATTAACGTCTTCAGTGTTAAAGTCGCAGAACATGAACATTGAGAATGTCTGCTCTGATCCCAGAATGACCTCGCGTTAATATTCGTACATATGTAAATAAAGGGACTGTGAGTATGTATGTCGCATTCAGAAGCAAATACTATTCGGCCGTTTGCGCTGAAATGTTCACACTTTTCTCTTATGAATATTGGGAGTGTTTAAGGAGTGACTAGAATTAAATCTGACATGTGTGAGCGTTGTGTTTTCAATGTTAATCGAGTAGGGTTCCATGCAGTTTTTAGAGGACCTTACCTGAGTGCAATCTATGGATATCTTTTTTAAATACACGTCTCTCTCCGACTCATAATTCAAAATAACATCAAAATTGGTTTTTTATTGTGTTTATATTTAAATCATTATGCAGTTGATTGTTACTGATGAACCAAGGTACTTTTGTAGTTTATCTTAATTATTTTTATCACTTGCATCTTCTTCAGGTTTGTATTGGCAGCATTGGACTAGATGGGACAAGCATAAAGTAGTGTCGGTCGGAATATTGATTTGTAGAGTAATAGTGCATTAGATCTGGAGAGTTGGCTGTGTTGATTCAGTAAGGGTCGTAGTTGAATTAGTTTAGTTTTAGCTTGCTGAGTTTTATTTCTATATGTTGCTCCCAGTTGAATCGAGAATCCAAGTTTAATCCCAAGTATTTTATTTTTGTCTTTGTTGGTGTTAAATTGATGGTGTAGTTTTCTACGATGAGTGGAAGAGGGTGTGTGAATGTTTTTAATATGAATATTTTTGCTACAGATATTGTTGGGTTCAACTTCATTTTCCAGGTATTCGCCCAATTTGCAAGTATATTTAAATGATTTTAAAGCTGTGTTTGAAGGGTTGTTGAAGAGTTCCCTGGGATGTACAGTGATGGTCATGATAGCTTGGTTAACTTCTTGGGGAGAATTTAGATTGTGAAATGAAAGTATGGCTTTTTTACAGTGCCTTTAAATTACTTCCAGTTAGTGTTGTAAGTATTTAAGGAAGATGGGGGAATTGGGGAAAGTTTTTCTAGCCGATTTGATATTATAACTGGTAATTGATCTGATTCTAGTTTATTTTACGGTGTAGATATGCTTTGTGTTTTCATATTTGTGTCTGCTATGTCAAGTATGTCTTGACTTTTGTTTGGATCATATGTGAAGCAAGTAGGTTTGAGTGATGATTGAGATTTAGGTTTCTTTTTATGCTGTATAAGTATTTCCCAGCGGATTCATTGACCTATGAGGTGTGTTTGGAGTTAAAGTCGCCAGCAACAATGAATGGCTGATTTGAAATTTGGGATTTATCTTTTTTTTTTTTTGGGGGTAATGCGTCACATTTTTTTTTTTACTATTCTGCTCTTTCGCCGGGGGTAGAATAATTTGGAGTTGTGGTATACTGTTTTTTATTAATATTGGCACCTCCTCCATTCGAGTTTTATCTGTCTTCTTTGATCGTTTTGTATTCATGTAGAAAAATTAAGTATTCTAGGTTGAGATGTGATTCTGTGATCCATACTATATTAATTCTGTTAGCACCTAGGAAGTGTTGTAATTCGACTTTTTGTTGGTAATGCCGTTGGCATTCCAATTTAGTATAATTAAATAATTATGGTGATCGTAATTGTTCTTTAATGACATAGTAATTGAGTGTTGGATGCTATGTATTATTGTTGGTATTAATGATTTATAATTAATGATGTGATAGGTTATAAACTGAGTGATGTTTTGTATGGATGAGTTACTAATATTGAAGTAGTTGTATGTTCTGTTTGCGTGTGGGTTGTTTTGTTGTTGGTGATTTGTGTTCTTTGGATTTCGTTGGTAGTTGATATTTGTTTCCTGTGCGAAATTATGTATATTGTTCGTTGGAGGTAGTATTGGAAAGATTTTTATATTGAATTATGGAGGAATAGAATTGTTCTGACATTTAGATTATTTCTTTTACTTTCTAACATTTTTCGATAATATGGACATTCTATAGATATGAGGTCAGTGCTATGCTTCCCTAGACAAAGTTCATATGTTGGAGGGGAGTTCTTTTGTTCACGGGTTGCTGATATGTGATTACCTGTACAAAACACCCACGAAAGTTTACGATTACACTTATTTTTACAGTGTTCAAAGCGTAAACACCGGTAAATTGAAGGGGGCTATTGGTTTTCTTTCTTCTTTCTGGTTTCACTACGTTGTTGTCAATTTGTTTTATTTTTAAAACATCCTCGATTTTGTGAGTTCAATCAAAGTCTACTGCCACTACTGGGATTTGGAATTGTTTTTATATAGTCGAGTTACTTTTCTAGCAGAATTGAATTTGTTATTGATTTCAGCTAAAAAAAACAGCTGATTGTCTGTGGTTACACGTTTTAAGTCTCTGTTATCATTGTCGTTAACGATGGCTCTCTTTCTTTGGGACATTACCTAGTTCTGATGCAGTTTGGTTGAAGCAGCAGTATGTTGTGACTTCTTTTGTTTATTTTTTTATTTTGTCAAGAAAAAACGTTAAAACTGCGTATGACGTTCTATGGGAAAAGTGAATTATGTACACATTTTCAAAATTCTGTGATCCCTACACTAAGTCATATACTACTTACACTTCGAAAAAAAGCTCCCATGTAATAAAATCTATTTTCAAGGATAAAAAAGGCAATACATTTTGGCTCTTATTCATGTTGTCCTTCAGAATAATGCTTCCAGCCGCGACAACATGGAAACGATAATTTGAAAAATTGTATTCATTGTATTGTAATTATAATATTGTATTATTGTTGTAATGACAATTATTGAATTAATTGTATAATTGTTCATCGGGCTAGTCTGTTGATCCGGTCCCGAATTGGTTGGTGTTACTTGTATTTTGTTGAAGATAATGCGTATATCGGTGTATTTCATGCTGTCCGTGAAATTCACTTTGCCTTCATTATTGATCACATCAGATGAATCTTCCGAATTATTTATCGAATTTAGGGCTTTACTGACCATTCGCCCTGTGCTGGATAAAGAATTGTTTTTTATTCAACCACTAAATCACTGGTAGTGAATAAATTCGGGCACTAAATACTGTTTCGTATAATAAGTCACCACTGTTTCCTAAAGGTCGTTGCGATGTTGAATTACACTTTCACACTTCGCTACTCTAGCTGCTGTTAGCGGAGCGACTGCTCTGGCCCGCAGCTGAAGCGAGAATGAACCAAATGCTGGTGGTGCACAACAAAATTCGATTATTTGATTTTTTAACTGTAATATAGTAAAGTGTATTTAATACGTAGTTAAAGTGTAGTTAATATGTAGTTAATATTCACTGAATAAAATTGGTTTTGAACTTTAATTTTATTTAATACACTGCAATAACGAAGTATTGCCGAGTCTTCTAGTTTGAAATAAGAAACGGTAAGGCAGGATTTCGTTTAAAGTGATACCCTGTGAATCCGACTCCAGTTTTGATAAAAGCCTCTGTATTTTCTACATGCTAGAAAAGAAATGTAAAACGTGAGTTTACAAATCAGCTTTCTCATTTTCTCAGTAATTGTGTCGTATTTCTTTTTTGTTCGATACTCTTATCCGATAATCAGAAATTATAATTTGGATTGAATAATTTTATTAAAATATTCTCTTAGTTTTGAAGTTGAGGAAAAGTTGTCTCTGAAGAAGAGGTAAAGTAGTTACTGAAACGTTGTGGTGTAAAAAGCTTTAAAAATAGAACATTTTAATAAAATTCTTAAATATAAATTATGGTTTCTAATTAATGTGTTTATGGTTCCAATATCTTTTATTAAAAATGACTGTCTCAAATAAACCTGGACTAAAAGCCAAAAAATAGAAATCTCAATGGTAGTCCGAGGATAGTTGAAAAAATGAATTATACCTCTTTGTATGTCTGAAATCATGAACGCATTTCTATACTTTCAGAGACGAAAAAAGTACTTTGAGATACGCACTTCTCTTTTCTATAAACATATGTAGTAATGGACGGAAGCTTATTCACAAAAATATGTCCACGTTTGTTACGTTTAAATTTGAAATGGATCTGCTAATAAAGTATCCCGTATTTTTGTATTACGCTAATAATTCTGGATTATTTATGATATTCACGCATTTTCTTTAAATTTCAGATAAAGTAATAATTGCACTGACTCAATCTTTAAGGCGATTACCATTCAAAATTAATATTCTCTCACCGTATGCTACGAACATTTGACGACTTGTACCTTAAATCTCATTTACTATCATTTGCATAAAAGTAAAACGAATAAATTGTGCCATATTTCTCAATGAAATGCAAAGCAGGTATCACGAGAACACAACGTATAAATTAACTCATATCTTCGCGTGGCAAAACTACTTGGAGCACATACTCTCTCCCCCGTGAATGTTAATGAATTCGTCCATTACCCGTCAAAATATGTATTTGTCTCCCACTACTTCGTGACTCGTAAAAACTGTCACTGGTGTTACTACATTCCCTACCTACTTTCTGGTAACAAACTTTCATCTAGCATGCATATCACCCTCTTCGACATTTTCACCTCCATCGACAAGTTCATCTCGACAGTCAGGATAAATCCTTAATTTCCTTGGACGTACATGCATTGCTGTGCTTTCCATTTTCTCTGTTGTCTCTCAAATGATGAGAAAATAATTTCTATTTTGCATTCTTTCCTTCCTACCTCATCTCTCCTAAACTTGTTTGTATTATTTTTGTACAATTTTACAAATCCTACTGCTCAACACGGTTCTTTCAAAAACATTTCATGCAAAATAAACAATCAGCATGTCTAAATACATTAAATGTAGTGCGCCAGCTTCATAATTCTTCTATTCATTGATTATGCATTTTCCCACACCAGTTTCTCTCTATAAATCACCTTCATATCATCCAACCTTGCTTTCACCACCCTTCTCGGAATTGCAATCATCTCTACCCAATTTCTTCCACGACACATCTTCCACCTGTTACCTTTACTCAAACTCCTTCGTCATTACTTCTCTATCGCCCCATTTCCTTGTACCTTCTCTCTTTTTCGACTTTCTATCGCCTTTCACTTCCGTTTCCAACATCCTCCTCAGAGCTCCACTCGCATCTGCTAACCACGCCCCCTTCCTCTAACACCATTTTTCGTATAAAGAGGAATAAAACGAGAGCCCCTTTTAATTAAATCTTTTACTGCACAAACACGCGTCGCTCGCGCGGCGCTTAAAAGTGAATTGTTGAGTAATTGTCGTCGGACATCCATCGCATTGTAATGAGATTGGAGAAAGGGTTGCAGGACAGTGACCTCCAGGCAGTCGGAATGGAAACTCTCCTTGTTCACGAGATTCGTGGACTGATGAAACGGACAAAAATTGATTTTGTCTGACAAATCTCTCAAAGCACTTTTCGTGAAACAGTTTGAATGTCGCGATCGTAAAAGACGCCTGTAAGAAATTTTAAAGTTATGGTGTGGGATAAAATGTAAAGTATGTTCGTGACGATATTGCAGGGTGTCACTGCGAAGCATACGTTAACATTTCATTGCGTAAATTCGTGTTTCGTGCATATACTTTCTCCCTTACACGGCCATTGGCACGAGAGTGAAATAACATCAAATATATGCACTGCAACGGACAAATATGTGCTTTTGCTTGTTTGACTGATTGAATTTATATATAATATTTGCGTTGTATTATAAACTGTCTTCTATGGTTCAATATTTTTGTTTAATTCGTACTCTTCTACAGAGAAAAAAAGCAGTATTTCGTGAATCCATAAGATTTAAAAATATAATATACTTTAATTCCTAGTACAATGCTTGAAGTTATGCAAATATTCCGTAAACGTACGTTATCATGAAAATATTCATCCGTTTCCCAGAAAAAAATTCTGGCTCATTTAATTCATTTTAGATCATTTGTGGTTTTGTGGTTTTCCGTAAATGAGAGTTTAGTTATCATTTTAAAAACAATTTATTATTGAAATAAAATAAGTAACATAATGTCCATTGTATGGAAATCAAAGTTAAGTATTTAAATGTTTCATGGACGGTACCAGTTTCCTAGACACGTAGAATAAAAATAAAGACTTTAATAAAAGTTACGCCTTTTTGTATTTTAAACTTGAATAACACTGTTCTGATTTGTTCCAAACGTTTCCTATTATTTAACTCTATAAACAACTCTGTATTTTCCATTCTTTTTCCCACTACCTTATATTATTACTATTATTTTTCTTCTCTCTTTCTTGTTGTTTTCTCTTTCATATTACAGTCCATTATTGATCCCGTTTTCTTGACTCTTTCCTTTTACATTCTTTTTTTATTTTTACTTTCTAGTATATGTAGTATAAAACAAGTTATGTAACGTGAAAAAAGTCGATCTGGAAATATTGACGGAAATGCTTTGGGTGTCGACGATAACGCAAAAGTATTTTGTTTTTTAAAAAGTTCATCTGTTCTCCCGTCTCGGACGGTCGAAGACGTAATTTTTCACGTAAGCCGATTTTTACGTAAAAATATCTCCACATTCCATTCTTTTAATATTTGGTTCCAAAAGAATAAGGTTTGCTCAATATGGCTAAGGTCCGATGTTCGTTTGAATTTCGAAACTTGCAAAGATTTGAAAGCATCGTGAAGATCCCGAATGTAATGTATTTCTATTTTAATGCAATATTAATGCCAAGCTATTGTGGAACTAATGTTGTTATATAATTGATGTTGATATTGGATGAAGTATGGAAAGCTAAACGACGATGACCATACATATTGAACGTTATTTCTTCAATATCTAAACTTGTAATACTGACGTTATTTGTATTTTATATAAATGACGAAAACGGTATGAAAAGTGCATATTCTTCCATTAAAGAAAAGAGATCAAAATATACTTATACACATAATATAAGTTCACTTACGTGGCTACGTGAAGGGAAGGCCCCGAACGGCTGAGCACCGCATCCCAAATACGAGAGCTCACTTGTTACATCCAATATATTCACGTCTATAGTGTGCAGGTGCAAAGCATTTCTTTGTCTATAATCTGGATGAGCAGCACTTTGTATCCAATCCAGCGAAAATGTATCCCAGTCATTCACGTATTCACAAAACCCACACGGTCCTTTGCCCTGTCGCCGTGCAGTGACTAAGGCAATGACGATGGGGCTTCCACAAGACCTGACGTCGAAAGCAGCAGTGGGTGCGGTAGGAGCAGTGAAGGTGGAGGGGGCGATGGTGGTGGGGTGGGTGCTCGCGCGAACAGTGCAGTAATTGGCCGCAGATCCGCGAGGGCGCTCTGGTGTCACCGGGAAACCCCCGGCGGCGGGCCGCGCCGCGCGCGCTCTGAATGACGGCCTCCGCAACGCCCGTGTTAATTGCATTCTTCGCCTCGCGGCTTCGGTTTATCGCCGCGGTTCTTTCTCCTTACTCCTCTCACCCACCACCACCCCTCCTTCCCCCCCCATTCCTCTTCTACCCGCCTCCTTACTCCTCTTCCTCCCCCTTCTTATGGACCTCCTGGGTCGCCCCCCCACCCATACACTCCTTCTCCCTGCACTGCCTCCTGCACCCTCCATTAAGGCGACCGTTCGTCTCCGGACTCGCTTCGTTTCCGAACGCAGCGCGCCTCGCGGATTCGAGCGGAACCATAATTCACCGCAAGAATGTCCGGAGCGGCTCGCGGCGCGGCGCCGAGGGGCGTGCGGGGGCTCCGGAAGAAAAGAGGAAGAAATAACTGCTTTGTTATAGAGACAGAGTGGGGTAGCTTTGGCAGACAGACTTAAGTGAGCGTTTTCGATTAGTGGGCTTGTGTCTGCAGGGGGGGGGGGGGGGGGGGCCGGGGGGGGGGTTTGGGGGGGGGGGAAAGGCGAGGGTGGGGGTGGGGAGCGGCTGTGATGCTATAGAGTGGCACGGCGCGGGGATAATGAATCGGCTAATTGGTGGCGGGGGCGGAAAGGGGCGGGGCAGAGCGGATGCGCTGTTTGTTCTGTCACCGTCCGAGATGGATGACACCCCTACTTTTCCTCGCTGCCGCCGCCACGGGAAGCGCCCTCGGGCGCCGTGCCGCTCAGTTCCCCACCCCCACCCGGTAGCTTTCTCCAACCTGATGGTTCGTGTCAACCTGACGTCTCGCTCTTTATCCCGTCCTTGACCTGGCCCCGATCTTTATCGCGCTATCCACCTTCAATCTATTTTGACAGATCCTGTGACTTCATATCTGCTCTTTCTTCGCATTCTGCCGAACTGTTCTAATGAGAGTTTTTTCCTCGCAGTGTCTTTATATCATTTCAAGTTTCATTTTTTACTTCTCTCTACCAAGTTACTCTCCATTGCAGCATGCCTTACCTTTCATTCTTTCTCACATTTAGGCCTATTACTTTTATAATTTTTTTTGGGGGGGGTGGCTTTTGCACTTGCTTTCACAGCCGTTTCTCTTTCCAGCTTCCTTTTGACCAGGTCAGTCACTGGTCACAGTCAGGACTGACAGTCAGTTCTTTTCACTGTCACTCCTTCGGCGCAACAACCTCTGACGAAGTCTGAGCCTACCAGCGGTGTCCCAGGCCTTGTGGCCACGGGTTACAGGATACTTGGGGTTAGCACATAGACAACTCTACACTGTATTCTGGTCTTCTAGACTTGAGAAGTGAGTTTTCTCCTTGTCGCACAGCAACATACACAAGGACATAGCAATGACTACACTATAATATTGCTAAAACGTTCACTATAATCTTACCAGGCTGGGAATCGAACCGGGGGACGCGTCATGGAAAGCAAGCACGCTGACCATGAGGTATTCGCGAGGGAGACCAAGTACTGTTTTCATTTAATCAGGCAAAGTGAATGAAATAGTGAGAATTCTCATCACTTTGTAAATGAAGCCAAAGTGTTCTAAGCCGATTATCATTCTTCAGTTCAAGATAAAATTTTCATAAGATTAAAGTACCTGATATACTAATAGTTTCATTATCGATCCAGATGACAAATAATAAGGGAGTTAGTAGGGAGCGATAAGTACGATCGTTATTCAATATCTGGTGTCTAACAACCTGTTCATACTCAGAGTTGACTCTGGTCTCGATTATATACTTTATTTTCCCAACTTAGTATTAAATTCTAGTATATTAAAAAGTGCCTTAAACAGTCACAAATGGTTGCAGCAAAAATTGGCGTTTAAGGGAGATGCTCGCTTAATCAACGTTACGAGATGACGTGAAGCATTTATCAGGTCTCATTATGACTATTCCTCCGAAATAATTTTTTTTTCCGTAAAGTAGGTTTAATTACCTTAAACAACTACATACAAACTTACACAAGAAACTACTCTTCAACTTTACAATACAAACACGTATTGACAGAAAAAATCAGTTCATTGTTTCATCAGTTCATTGATTTTATTCACTTTTCAACAAAAGATGTCTTGTAGAGTTGTTTAGAAATTTACATATCTTTTGAAGGTCTTGAATTTTCCTAAAAGTGCTTTTTTTATAATTTCGTTAAGTTGTGTCCTACACTTAAAACACCAGCAAGTTCTCTCCTGGAAACACCTTTCTCGTTTACTAGGTTCACTTTTGTTTTCTCGGCTAGTGTCAAACACCTTTGACATGACGTTTATTCTCTTACTCTCAAACCTTACTTTCTGTCCTCACCGAACCGAACTTCCGAGCGAAACCGAATAAAGGACCGTCCTACTTAGAAGTTCCTGTGACGACCTTCAGATTCAATTCGCGCACGTCGCCGTTCACATGTTTTCACAGAAGTGAAGCGAAAACCAGAAAATTGAGAATGTTTCAAAAGGATGAAACAAACGCGTTGTTTACAAAATAACAAGTAATAATAATAAATTAATTAATTGTTAACTGCAAATGAATGTTCTTCATAGTAGTTAAGCAAAAAATAAATAAAACTTAAAAATTAAAAGAAATAATACAAATATTTAAAAATATAATACAAATAAACAAAAATAAAACAAAATAAAAACACAAATAGACAAGTAAAAATTAATAGATAAGATGGTCCCGTATCTACTCCTCACCGAACTCTTCACTTCATTGCATGTCCCATTGGTATCCAGTATTTTTAATTAACAGTAAGTATACGCACCGCACTTTGCCCGTATATTTGTTGGTATTTCCTTATCCTGAATCCTTTTTCACTTCCATATTTTATTTTATAGAGACATTGACATTAAAATCAACTCTATAACTTGAAATAAACTTCAATCCCTTCTGCCAGTTAAAGCCCTATCCATAAATTTACGTGTGGCCTTTAGCGGTGGATGGGGTCAACCGAATCACACTTAATCTTACGTAGGAGAGAAGGGGCTCTCGACAAATATCACATTTAGTTTCGTTAAAAAATGTACTAAATTGTGATAAAACTGATACAAGTTAAGCAAAACACCTTTCTACACTGACAAACGATTGCACAATAATTTTTATCACAGTTATATAAATGCTACAATAAGTAGCAGAGAATACTGAGAAAAATAATCTAACAAAATTACCAAACTTTTTATCATTAATGAGATAAATCTCATTACCTGTATTTTTACAATAATTTTAAAGAAAAAATACCGACCGTTTGGTTTGATTGATTGTTAGAGATTCTGGGCGCGTCAACTAATGAGGTCATCAATCCCGTAAGTGTAGAGCATGCTTTTTCTCGGGTGATGGCGCTGATTTTCCCCCACTGGATGGCGAGATTCGGCGCCGACCTACCGTCGACTAACAGGGTTTTCCCCGACCAGCTATCTCCCACCAGAGAGGCACCACCCCAGCCGAAACAAATTCTAAGACCCCGACCGGTCTCCCGACATGTGTGGTAGCGTAGTAGTGCATGTAAGTGTGTGTGTAAGGGGTGAGGATAGGACACGGAAGAGGAAGGACAGATCGCGTCCGATCCGTGGCCCATTTGATAGGGTACTGCTCCGGCATTCACCTGGTGTTGATCGGAGTAACCACGGAAAACTACCGATCAGAGCAGCCGGTCGCTAGAATTCTCTTCCAAACAGCGACTGAATTCGACCTGGCTGAAAAGCTAGTGTCGAAAATCCTGCCGGCGTAAGGTCTCGAACCTAGAACCTCCCGGTCAAAGGCGCTGCAGTGACATCAGTTGATGCTCTGAGCTACCGCTCCCAGTGCAAGGGTTGGTGATGATAACTATTTTCTAACACGCTAACTAAACGAACGTATTGACGAATTGAGTGCATGGACATAACCCGTAGTTACGTCATCAGCAAGGACTTAGTCAAGCAGTAGCTGCCAATGCGGTCCCTGCCTTCAAAAATATCTTTTGGAAGTCATTCCGGTACGATTTTCGGACGGCAGTGTAGTGAATACTTAATGTCATAATATTGTCGACTATAATCAAACATGAAAGCCTCGTGAGCACTGTTTCCTTGTTGAGCCGAAATAAAATTCTTGTCATGACGTAAGCTAACATGATATTGACTGTAAGACGTTCAATAAAACAAAAACACCCCTATAAAGATACTTTGTGTACTTGAGAAAATATCTCATTCAATTCTTTTTTGCTCGTGATATAACAGTGGTGTAGATAAAATATCTCTTCACAGTTTAGTGTGATAAATTACAAATACTGCCCATCTGCGGCTACAATTAAAATGGACTTCCGTTCGATCTCTCTCACACATTGCACGTAGTACGCGGGTCACTCGCCCAACACCATCCCCACCAAGCTCCCTGCCCCTCCTTGCACTACTCACGTCACGCCTCTTTCCAGCCACGTCCCGCCTTGCATCACATCGCCCTACCTCCTCTTCCCCGCCTATTCCCTTCCTGACTCTCCCCTTCCCCGCCTCACCTTCCTCGCTTCTCTCCATCTCACGTCGTCCCATGTCGCTTCTCTCCGACTCATCTCTCTCCACCTCGCTCCTCTCACCATCGCACCTCCCCCTCCCCGCCCCCCTCTTCCCCACCATCTTCTCGCCCTCTTCGTCCACTCACCCTCGCCGCTCTTTACCTCCCTCTGCGTCGCCTATCCCCCCCTCACCTCGCCCCACCAAACAACACCCCTCACCTCGCCCCACCCACCACGCACAGTGCTAACGCGTCCGCGGGCAATCGAATCGCTGCGTCCGCGATGGCGCTGCCGCGGGCCGTTTCGATTTGGCTGATGAGACCACTCTTCCGCCCCCCCTCGCCCGTGTCGTCCACGCCCGTACCACCGGCGGCGGCGACGGAGGCGGTGAGCTCGCCCATCGCGCTCCCCTGAACATGTCATTAACATTTATTTTATCTTCTGGCGCGATGGTTTGGAAATATTTTCGGACGCCCCGCGTTTATCTGGAATGTTGCAGCAACGCGCCGGGGGGTGGGAGGGGGGATGGAGAGGACGGGAGGGGGGTAATGTAACGGAGGCCAATGGGGCGTTGATTTAGCGCGAGCCGGTTCGCCGAGGGGTGAAATATTGAAGGCAGTAATGTTATAATGGGCCGTAAACCCGAGGTGCAGCTGGCTTGCGGCACACCCTGTGTAAATAATTAACGAGCCCGGGGTCAGCGCCGATATTTACTGTCGGCGTGAGGAGTAACTCGCCGCTGCCGCCTCCGCTGCCCCTCTGCGCTTCAGTTCCCCCCTCCCCTGCCCCTTCCCCCGCCCCTCTTCCTGTGTGCTCTGGTGCCGCAGCCGCCGCGGGCGCCAGAGCTGCAATCACGTGGTTTTTTGCGGTCGCGCTGACCGCTACGGCCTCCGCTTGTTCTTCCCCCTCGTGGAAACTCTTTGTAGCCGGCGCGCAACTTGGCACGGGAGGAACTTACAATTCGCTGGCTCGTCCTCGTTTCTCTTGCACCTTGATAGCTTGTAAAATCTCTTTTTTTCTTGGCCTTAATATGCGTCTTTTCCTATTATCGTTGTACGACGTTCCAGTATTTTCTGACTTTCATGTAGAATGCGAATTCAATATTTTTTAACACGAGACTCTTTCTCATTTTTACTTTTCCATTTTATATCTTCGATCTTTTCTAGTGCATGGCATTATTTTTTACTGATTAAAAGTTATTGCACTTGTCAATTCGAATGTAAAATAATAGATCTTAAGATTTTAATAGTTTCCAATTTTCACTGTTTTTCTTTTCCTACCAGAGTTTGTAGAACATTATTTTCTCAGATTTTATTAACAATCAATTCAGATGAATTTTGTTTCTGTAATTTTTACATTCGTTCTCATTTTATACCTTTAACATGTTTTACTTTATTTTCCACAGAGTTCTTTTCATATGATAATTAATTTCTCATTAATGCATCAGCTTACGTTGACATTACTCGTAAAGATGGGTGATAAAAAAACATCCAGTAATAAAGAATACAATCGGATATTGAGAAAAATCTTTTTTTTGAAAATTCTCTTACTTTATGTTAGATACATTTTCAATAGTCAATTTTGCATAGATAAGAGAAGGAAAGGGACATAGAGAAAACGATACCAAATAGACGCTTAATCTTATCTTATCCAACTCTACAATAGTTTTATTAAACTGCACCTTTAGTTAGGTTGGTGTAAAACAATTATCGCTTTTGAAGCAGGTGCGATGTTTTGGCGAGTGAATTAGACAAAACAATCTTCCATTAATATATTTTTAGGCTAGACGTATTTTACAGCATTTCGTTATATATTCTGAGTATAGACGAATGAAGTTCAAAATATATAACATTTATTTTCAGAACTCAAGTGTACAAACTAGAATTTGATTAACTGTTTATTGATTGGGAAGAGTTTACTTAGTGTTACGGGTACGGCCTCGCTTCCTTTTCTGTAAGCGAATCGCAAAATAGTCAAGGCCAAGACGCACTCTCCAGAATAAGATCAGTCTACACAAAATTAAGCTATCCCCTTCAGTTTGGGATATTTTTAACACTAAATTAACGATATACCGCATTACTGAAAACTGCCCTAAGTTTAGTCACTAATCTACAAAACTAAATAAAGCTTTAGGTAGATACCTTATTGTCTTCGGCCGAATATCAGAACCAAGTAATCAAATTTTGTGAAAGTTCTTAATGATATATAATGATAATTCAAACTTCTGAGAAAATGAACAACGATATTTCATTAATTTTTGTTACTGGTATTGCATTTCAATGAAGCAACAACCTTGAACAATGTAACCTATTTCATGTCAAAATTTTCTGTTTTTCACTATGTGACCCCATTGAATCTAATTGTTAATGCACATAAATTTGTATACATGTGAATGAAGCTGTGTACAGTTAGTCGCCTATGCTGTTGATTTGACTATAAACAAATAAATTTCATAAAATAGTTAAGGGTACATTAAACAACTGGGTACACCAAGTACCACCAAAACACTGAGGTGACATCAATGAACTTGGCTGATGCTTCATAGATTGACAATGAGGGTATACTTATTTTTGTGTGTTTCCATGAACTTGTTCGAAAAACGATAACCCACGCAAGTCTCACGAAAGTGAAATGGCGTACGCAATTCGGAATTCTGGTCGAGTATCGTCGCCCATCAATATTTCGTTCGCTCCCTACAGATTCACTGTCCGTACTAGTAATATAAATAAGTATTTATAAAGTAAAATTATTGAAACAACAAAACTAAATATACAATTATAAAGTGAACTAAATAGTAATTTATCTCAATAACGTTGGGTAAACACCATGTGCTACTGATAAGCAGTCATGATCGTGCAGGGACCCAGAAATTCGAATTATAGAATGGGGAATTGCATCATATTTTGGGGGCCATGAAGGTTCCTCACAGGAACAAATGAGGTCAAGTACCTTGCAAGAAGGCGCTAGGGGAGCGTCCTCTGCGATGCCCAGGGGAAGGAACTGGACTGGCGCAGACAGGACATTGGCAGACCGGGGCAAGAAAGGAGGGAGCGGTGAGGAGGAGGAATAGGTGGGAAGATGGAGGTGGGATGCAGAATGGAGGCGATGGGCGCGGCGGGGCAGCAAAATGGAACGAGCTAGGGCAGGGAGTTAGCGTGGGGTCGGAGAGGGCGGGCGGGGGGGGGGGGCGGCGGTGCATTCGGGGCGTGGCAGGGGCAGCGGAGTGGGCGTGAGGGACCTGGCTGGGCAGAGCGGTAAAAGCGGCGCCGGAGCGAGTGCAGAGCGCTAGCTAAGCAGAAGGAGAGCGGAGGCGGCACTGTGGCAGATCGGGGACGGGGCGGAAGCGAGGACGGCGACGGGGAGGGGGCGGGGACGGGAAGGCGCAATCCGAGACGCGCATGAAACCGCCCTCAATTTCCTTCTGGGCGCAGCTGCGGGCCCGCGCCGCCCTCATCCAGGCCAGACCCCCTCGCGTCCTCACTCTACCTCCCCGCTTCTCCGGCGCGACCGCCCCCGCTCCGGACCTCGTGGACATCTTTATTCTCGACTTCGGTCTGGTCGGCGTTCCTTCTCGTAGTTTACTTCCGATTTTGCAAAAAAATTGTACGATAAAATAAGCATTTGAGAACGACTGACAGAGATAATGATTGATTAAATAAATAATAGACAAAGGAAATATTTGAATTTTGCGCCACGTCTTTCCATAAATGAAACAACTTAAGCACGAAACATCAAAAAATAGATATACAGTAATGATGACAAAGTACTTTTCTACATAAGGAATGTTCCGACAATAGGGATTGCAATTCCATTACATATCGAAAAATTGCATATTACGAAATCATTTACATTTCCGTTAAAGTGTTTTTTTTTATGAAAAGAATGCAATGGGGCTTCTCTATTCAATGAAGTTGTCAGTGTTGAAAGCAATGACGCAACTGCCTCAAAATTTTTCAAAGTTAATTTATTACTGGAACTTTTATAGATGAATTTAGACTAATTTTATCTAAATTATTTAACAATTTAATAAATGTATAAATCCGAGGTTGGAGTTCGTGGATTAGTAAAGGTCATAGGATTTCGATATATTATTTTGAGAGGCAAGTGTACTGCATTTGTCTAATAAATCCTAATGTAACATTTGGTTCATTTATTTTTCTTTATTTTGACCAATTACATAACATAATTTCTGAGATTAGTAAAACATTTTCCTCACAAACCTGCCTTGAGGCACTTGTGTAGTTAACAAGTCTAGTACTTGCTCGTTTTTTACTCTTTTACTATCAAATTTCCCGACACGTTCCAGATTACAAACTCAATGTTGTCACGACCAGTAGTATCCCATTTTTTATCCTAAATGTTATAACTAAAAAATCATGTTAATAGAGATAGCTCGGCTTAGCTGTGAAAATGACAAAATCAATTTGTTTTCTTATTAAATCACAATTAATTATTGTAATGCTTGAATAAGAGCCCAAAATTTATTTATTTTTCCTTGAAAATAGTTTTTATTACATTGGGACTTTTTTTTTCTTTCTGTATTCAAAATTCAAGTAGTATATGGCTTAGTGAAGGAATCACAGGATTTTGAAAACGTGAACAGAATTCATTTCTCCGCGTAGCACGTCATTCACAGATTTTAGCTGTTTTTGACGTAAAATAAATAATTAAATAAATAAACAATAGGATCTGAAAAACACAAATGTAGAATATAACAACGATCTCATGAAGTTGAATTTGTGATTGATAATTTCACGATTACTGCTTATATGAAGATACGAAGTGTAACTACCATTAAACACAATTACTGTACCAGAGCGAGGATCAACAATTACGTACCATTGCCCAAAATACTCATCACTTCAGTACGTATTCTATCTTCTTTAGGTATTTATTTCTCGATATATTACAAAAACGTTATAACCCAACAGATGTTCTAGGTCCAGTTAAATTCATGAAGAGTTACCACTTTTAACACCAGCGCTACCAATAACTGGAAACTATTCATTGTTTTAGTTCATCACCCGTCATCAGAAATAAACATTGTGAACAACTGTTCTTCGTGTTCCCCAGTCGGTCACCATCAAACTTCTCGACAAGTTGGAGCATTACCATCTCAGTTTTCTCCCTACCAATGTCATCGCCTCGTTCCACACCCTCCCTCACCACGTACACGGCGGCAGGGCGTCGCCCACGGGCTGGGCGTGCGTAAACAAGGCGGGCAGATAGCGATTTGATGACTTTCGGAAGGCGTAACGCGATGTTTATTATTAAACTTCCAGCTGCAGTTTTATGCCACCCCGACCCGACGCCGCCCCGCGCCGCGCCGCGCCGCGGCGGCGACGTCCGTCTCGCTTTTCCTCCCTCGCGCCGCACGTCGCGCCGTGCGCCCGACGCCCCCGCCGACTTCGCCACACTTGAGTCTCCAGCTCCTTCAAGCGGAAGCTCAGTGCATCAACTGATGTCACTGCAGTGCTTCTGACCGGGAGGTCCTAGGTTCCAGTCCCGACGGCGGTGGGATTTTCGACACCAGCTTGTCAGCTAGGTCGAATTCAGTCGCAGTTTGGGGGAGAATTCTAGCGGCCGGCTGATCTGATCGGTAGTTTTCCGTGGTTTCTCCGATCAACACCAGGCGAATGCCGGGCGTACCCTTCCAAACGGGCCACGGACCGCGCGCGATCTGTCCTTTCTCTTCCTTGTCCTACTCTCCTTACACACACACACACACACACACACACACACACTTCACAAACATGTACTACACTACAACTTATTCCGGAGAGTCCTGGTTAGGAAACCCCACTAGCCGACGGTAGATCGGCGCCGGATGTCGCCATCCAGCGGGGAAGATCACCGCCATCTCCCGAGAAAAAAACATGCACTACACTAACGGAACTAATGACCAAATCAGTTGATGAGACAGAAAACACGAAAAACTCAATCAATCAATCAACAAGTAGCTGCAAGGGAATGCTAACGGCCGGCTGCCCTGAACAGTAGTTTTCATAAAATCGTTCGATCTATAAGAGGCGAATGTCGGACCTTATGGTAGCTGTCTACCTGAGAAAAAATCTAGAATTTTGGGTATATTTCGTTTTCCCTTGTTCATCTAATTTCTTTATGCTTTTAGACATCAAATATACTTAATTTTTTTCTCTGTAAATAAATAATTGTCCAAAATCCAGAATTCTGCATCAAACATAACTCCACAACATATTGATATATTTTGTTAATTCTTTTTTTTTATTTAATCACAATTGAATGTGCTAGTGAATGAACTCGAATGATAAAAATGCTGTGATAACTAAAGGATCAGGATTTGATTTTTTTACAAGAAATAATTGTGTATAAATTTATTCTGGACAATTTAGTTCATAAAACTGAAGCTTTTAATGACAGATTAACTATTCTACTTCATGGGTTTCATTCTGTAAGAAGAATTATATTATATATTTAACAGGTTAATGATTTATGATGTTTGACATGCATGAATATGCTGAAAATTCCCAGTTCGGAAAAATGCATCTGAAGTTCACTCACTGAAGCTTTGACAGTTGACACAAACGTCGAAAAGGAATTTTCTCAAAAACTAAGAAACGTAGCAAAGAATGGTTATAAGCATTTAAAAGAGAATAAAAAAAGAGCATACGAACTAGTAAAAATTGAAAAACAGGAATTTACACGATTTTTCATCATTCTCAGGTAGACAGCCACCTTCAACAAAGGGTCAAGGACCGGGCGCAATCTTTTCTATCACATCTTTGTCCCACCTCTCATACACATGCACACCTACTTGTACTACATTACCATACACGCCAGGAGACCAGTTGGGGGATTAGTGCTTATCCCGTCCGGGGAGGTTCCCAACCGAGGGCGATATTTGGAAAGAAAAAATCACGCTAGCCACCGGTCAGGTCGCCGCCGAATCTCACGATACACCGACGAAAGAACGCTATTACCTGTCAGGACATAACTATTGCCACATTACGGGACCAAGACACGGATTTGACGCGCCCAGTATATAATAATAAGAACGCTATCTCAGTGACGACCGAAGATGTAGCGGCAGACTGCTCGCCTTCTATCGCTGAGTCAAGAGCGCCAATCTCCCTCCCAATTCAAGTGGTATTTTTTGTGGACGAAACGAATTCGAAGGAAATGTTCACGCGGTGGTCCCGTGCCCTTGGCCTTTCATTCCTCCATTGTTCTGTCCTCAGTCATCCACCCTTCGCCCCTATTCGCAACCTTCATAATCACCGCCACCTCTATCCAAGGGCGCAAAGTAACTGACAAAACGATACGTCCGACGGCCAAAGGTACGAGAAAAATAGGGAGAGAAGGAAAGACTGTGATGCAAGACGTGGAAGAGAGGTCGAGGGAAGAAAAAAATGTTGAAGGAAATTAAGCGTAGAGATAAGAATGTAAATTGGATGGTGGAATATGTATTGAACTGAGATAGATTAACCCCTTCAGCCAACAGACACCATCATTATGTTCCATTACTGTAATGACGAATTACTGTAATGACGAATATCTTGTTAGTTGGTATTCCCGTCCACAGCGAGCATTGATTCAGAAGTAACACAGAAAGTGTGATATAAAAGAAACAACAATCATTAATTATCTCTATATTCAGGGTCTAGTGTTCATAGTGTTCAATGGAACACTAAGTTATTAGTTAACACTATTGGTTAACACTAGTTAATAAACTTTCACTTAACGGTTCACCTCAGGAGTTATGTCAACTTCCGCCTAAAATTTATGAATTGCCAAAGTTATTTCATTAATATAATATCAATTTAATACATCGTTTATCACACAATAATTCAATTTCATACTGGCGTACAAGATGATAAATTTTTGACAATAGGAAGCCTTTGTGTAATTCGGAACCAACGTTCTTTTATTATGAAAACACAATGAAATATTGTAAATAGAACATTTTTTTCAGTAGATAAATAATTAAGAATAAAATGTAATTTATAAGTAATATTCACCTCAAATTTTATTTAATTTTATTCAATATATTCACTTATATAAGGATTACATGATTAAAGCCCTCATCAATGAAATTTAACTCTGAGCTAATAAAAGAATTTGAAGTGGCAAACGTTTTAATTATTCACAAAATTTAATTTTTTTAAATGCCTTCTCTGGAACACAGCAAATGGCATGAATTTAATTAGTATTTTTTCTTTCAGATAAACAATGAATAATCGATATAAACGTAGTTCGATGGTTCACACCGAGTTTCGGATACAAAAAACTGTCACTTACTTGAGCAGCACATAGAAGAGCGTGGAAGGTGCACAAACTGGCCTCCATGACGTCAGTCAGACGGAAAACATTAACGAAGTATTCATCTCGGCCAACTTGTTTCGTTTTCTTACTACCATAATATTAGTCTCTTGAATCAGTCGCACTTCCACAAGCACAGAAATGACTGTTGATTTAGAGTACTTTGATTTCACTTACAATCAAGTTCATTTTAGTGATTCGCGAAGTTTCGTAGCAAAATGTGCACACTCATTCGATGCTGCGTTCATTTATTACGTTCATCAGCTTAGTAAGACTGTACACTTATTCAGGTTACTCGTTACTAAATTTAGAAACAGTATTATAGAAGTTCACTGATTGGAATAGGATTGTACAACTCTGCGGCCTACCTGATATTTGAGTATCCCTTAGTAGCATGCACAAATCACATATGATCGCTACATTCTCACCACTTGTCTTGACAAACGTTCTCATGAAACATCACGAACAATGGATATAATGATAGTTATACTGTGACAAAATGTCGCTTTCGCAAATAAATTTAACTTCGAAAAGTTTTCGTACCGTGATCACGGAACTGAATCACTTGTTACACAATTTGTATACTTTAATGGCCGCCGAATCCTTCAAGACCGTTACATTTCCAGTCACTTTGGCCGCACCCGCCCCTTCTTCTTGAACCCTTCTTTGTGAGCAATAGCGCGTAATGACTCCGTGACCAATCATAATCGTGCATCGCCATGGTGACTGACCACGGGAGGCAGGTCCGCGAACCCTGTTTATGAATTGCACGCGTTGCTTCCTCCTGCTATCCACTAGGGATCGCGACCGTGCGCTCTGCTGCTGCGGAAGTTCGCTCGCGTCAGACATCCATCCGGCGCGGATTTTGCAGACCAACAGTCACGGACACATTCGTGATTACTTTGCGCAGTTGTGAGAGGCAATCGGACTACCTGAGTTTCGTCTAAGTACAAATAATGCAAAAATTTAATATAAGTGTTGTAGGGAAAAATTATATGAATCGGGAAGTGCCGATAAATAGGAAAACGCTATAACTTTATATAGATGTCGTTAGGTTTATAATATTTTACCATGCCAGTAATGGTCATAAGCACTGTGTGATGATTCTGTGTGACACACACACGTGTTCTTGAAAACTATAAATATAAAACTGTTTTTAAAGTATTCGCACTTTCTAACATTATTATTTATACAGGAAAATAATAGATTAGGATCTGAAAAATGTTTATTGAGTTGTTATGGTGTTTAGGAAATTTACAATATTCATTCGCCGGTTGTGAAAACGTTTATACTAGAAGAATGATGTCAATTGGGTAAACCAGGAAGTGTCAAAATGTGATGTGTGATGTTGAGGTGTAATTTAGCATTTTTGCCAACGAGAACGTAATTTGCTATAGTTCTGCATTTGATTGATAATTGTTTTCATTATAGTTAGACCTCGAGAGCAAAGAAAGGAAAGAAGAAATTCGACGCTTAAGTTTTTACAACTTCTTAACATTCTTCTTTCACTTGAATCACAACAATTCGAGAGAGTGCATCACTTACAATCATTTTACTCGAAATTTCTCAATTTTTCTGGAGGGCTCTTCACTATTTCTTAACATTCTTCTTTAATTTTTTTCAACTTTGATTTTAATTCTCGAATTGCAATCCATTATTTTTTACATATATTCTAAATTTTCACATCTAACAACCATCCCATTCTCTTGCTTCTCGGCTTGCACCGGCGTCATAGAATAGGTACTAAAGGAAAGCTACCCACATTCGTGCGCCGATATGATGCGCTTGGTCGCCATATTGAAAATGTGTAAACTGCTGTACAATCCGGCATTTGTTATTTAGTGCACGGTGATAAAGGTTCCTTTTATTTCCGTATTCGGTATTATACTTGTATTTGGTGTGGGTAAAACTAGCGAAAACATACGTAACCCGATGAGATATTTGCTTCTGTTAGCACATCGGTGGCCAAAATTGATTCAAATTTGGCGCCGTACTTTAAAACCTCTCATTATAACAATTCCTTGCCACTAATTAACAGCAAAGAGCATGCATTTTTAAACATCCCGCGTCGGTATTTTTTCTCCAAAAACGGCGCGTTTGCTTCCAGAGGGAAAGACAAAAAACATCTTTCGCAAGAAAATCTTTGGAAGGACAGACAGTTGAAGAGTTGAATAGTTTTCATAGACACTCGCAAGATCGCGCCAGACACCAGAGACACTAGAGTGTCAACATCCTGAGAATTAAAAGTCATCCAAATGAAGGAGCGATAGAATACCATTATTTAAAAGGAAAGTCGCCAAACACAGTTCCGAGGTTACTCGCCTCGCCTCGCCTCTGCGCGAGTTAAACACCGTTAAGATGCACGTATATATGCTACCGACTATTAATTTTATTTATTTATTTTACGTCAAAAAACAGTTAAAACTGCGCATGGCGTGCTATGGGAAAAGAGAATTGGTGCACATTTTCAAAATTCTGTGATCCCTACACTAAGTCATATACTACTTAAGTTTTGAAAAAATGCCCCCATGTATTAAAATCTATTTTCAAGGATAAAAGGCAATAAATTTTGGCTCTAATCCATGTTGTCCTTCGGAATAATACTTTCTGCCGCGACAACATGGAAGCGATAATGTGAATAATTGTATTTCCCACTGAATTCTTGAAGACCTGCACAGAAAATGAAGTTACATTTATGTCCAAAAGCAACACAAGGGCCATCTCAGCATTTGGACAATAGATCAGGAAACAACGGAACACCTGATCGAGATGAGTCATTGACCCGGAGGCTGCAATACAATGCTTGTTACAGGTTGTTTATACACCTTTATATAGTTCAAATGTTAAATAATGCATTATGTATAATTGTTAAAATTAATGTTACTTTCCTTGTGATTCTCAGTATAGTCTCTAATTGTATAGAAACAGTTATGCAGCAGAAACGATTTCACTTGGGATTTAAACTTTTCCATCTAATTTAATCGTTTAATGTCATCTGGCAAACTGTTGTAAAATAATGTACACGTATTGCATGTGAATTTTTGTAATGAGCTATTGATATCACATGATGAGTATGATTTCTATGTCGAGTGTTATTGTAATAGACATCGGCATTTTCTGAAATATATATTCCCGCCCGTTTTTGACAAAACCACTGACTCGTAAATAAACTGACAAGGTAATGGTAAAATTCCTAGATTAATGAAGAGAGCTTACATGAATCACGTGGGCGGGATTTGGTTATTATTCGTACAATTCTTTTTGTTATCTAAAAGTCTGGGAGCTATAAGATGTATTTCCCAGAATATTAATTATGTAGGGTTGGTATTGTGACCTCCGCTGAGACGTTTTAGCGCGCAAACGCGTTCCCATTGTCGAGATTTTGAAGAAATACAATGACTATATGACGACACGGTGGGTAATTGAAGAATCTTCCAGCCGTGCGTATCGTCAGTAAAGCAGTCAAAGACCGCATCGTCAGTAAAAAGCCGTAGTAATTCACATTTGGGCGACATTGAAGAAATTAAATTTGACTACTGGTAACGGGTGTTTTTAGCGCGTAAGATGCGATAGCAAGCTGAAATAGTATATCTCACGAATTATAAATACATAGTTGCTACAGAATGGCACAGACTTCCTCGAATTAGATTTCTATTTTCTTTGGTCTGGGCTAGTTTATCGAACTTGCCACATACTCTAGCCAACTGCTTTCCAGCTCCGCCCAAAGTACATTTTTTAAAAATTTTCTCTATTCTTTGGTTTCCTAATAGTAGAACCGAAATAATACTTTTAGAATATTAAAAAGAGTGAACCCCGTCCTAAAGAAAATTTCATTAAAAAAAATTGGACCCCTTTTTAAGAAGTATTGTTGAAGCGTTACAAAAATGCAAAATTGAAGCTCTTTTTTAAAGAAAAGTTTTTAGTTTTCGGAAAACTTTATTTGAAGTCATTTAAAGCACTTGAACTCAAAAATGCAATAGTGTTTACAAATTGTTGGAAATGTGCATATTAATAGCGTGAGAGATATTTTTAAAAAATGCATTTTTGTAATGTTTGAGGAAAATGATACATCTAAATTAATATTATGTCATAATATACAGTGCAATTAGTACTATCCGTTGGAATAGTTTGAAGAAGAAATTTTGAGTCGTTTTTGAGGAAATGGCGTTTGAGCTAACTCTTGCGGTTCCTTTGCAGTTTCAAGATGGCGGTCCGCGCTTCGCAGTGGCTCACAGAATAGCAAAGGAGCCGCCCTCTACTTTCCTTTCTGTGTAGTATCTATTCTGTGCCGGTGCCACCATCTCCGCCTCCCTAGCCCCCTCGTGTTTTAACATTGGCTGTAAGTCAGGACAGAGACGGCGAAAGCATTCTAAACTGAAACATAATTCTCGCATGTAAGTCCGCCGCAGTGCTTGCCTCTGTTTTATGTTGAAAGCAAACTCGGGCGGCGTTATGACTCACTGCCAGCACAAGGCGACGGCGACGGCAGCGGCGGCGGCGGCGGAGGCGGAGCGGTGGAAGCTTTTAGGGGAGGTGCCTCCCAGCGAAGTAGCTTCTATCTGTCGTCCAACGAAGACGAGCACTGGTTCTCGGTTTGAATGGTTGAAACCTACGCCCTTGCCTTTCCTTCTCAATCCCGTCACTATGTTAGTAATTGCTATCAATTTTTTGTAAGCATTTCATTTGCAAAATAGTGGTCTACGTACAAGAAACTCAATCAGTTCGTAAGCAGTTCGTCGGTGTGTTCTTCAGAAAATATTTTAAACTCTTTATGTATAGCTTCATTACTCAGCACATCTCAAATTGTACAGCACGTAAGAAATCTTCTTTCAGCAGATTTTATAGTTGTTCATTACGCCTTGTTAACATCTAGAATTGCCATCGTATATTAAAAGAAAGCTTGGTAAGTCGCGTAGGTATTAGACAAGAACGAGCATTTCTAACCCAGAAAAGAATTGTACTCTAGTTGTCCCTCGTAAGTATTTCTTTGAGACGAACTCAGTACAAGGAGCAACGGAGACGGAGAGAAGGGGCGGATAAAAGAGGAGACGGTGAAAGAGAAGAAGAGGGGAAGGGGGTACGGTGGTATGGACAGGGGATGGAGGGAGAAGGAAGGGTAAGGGACGGGATGGAAATGGAGCAGGAGGATTGGTGAAGGAGTGACGGGGATATAGCGGAAGGGAGAGGAGGGGAAAGGAGGGGCAGGGCGAGAGGGGAGGGGCGGCCGCAATGCGGAGAGCACCCGGCGCCGCCAATTAGTCTCGTCCATTGATCGGAGGCGGTGGGGGCGGCGGCAGAGTGCGCGAAGTAGACGGAGAAAGTAATGTAGAGACGGCTATGATGAAGAGAGGGGAAGGCACAGAGGAAAAGTCAAAGATTAATCTCAAAACTGTACCCGTACACCCTCTATATTCCAGGATGAGTACACACTACAGCGAAACTTTCTGTTATGCCTAAAATATCTTATGCTCATTCCAAACTTGAGCGAATGAACTTGTCTAATCTCTGGGATTTGGGATCTTGATTGATAGGTTATTAGTCATAATCATCACTGGATTGTATACATATTAAATATATTTTCACTCTTTCAAAAACAACAATTGCAAAAATTATCCTGGATTATATGCACCATGACTCCTTTCACATTTGTGTCCACCAAAAACGTGTTTCACAATATAGTGAAAGCATGAGAATACTTCATATGTGATTCTAATGCCTGATACCATACACTTACTACTGATATGAAACCCAAAATTGGTTTTACAATATAGTTAAAGCTTGATAATGATTAACATGTGATTTCAATTACTGATCACCACACTTACTGTAAATACAAGTGATATCAAACCCCAAAATTGGTTTCACAATATAGTGGAAGCTTGATAATGATTAACAAAAGGCTCTGACTTGCAGCAATAACCTTTCATACCTCTGAGAAGTAAAGACAACTAATTTAACAAAACTTTACGTCCACTGTTCAACATGCAACAACTAAAAACTCTCATTTACAATGAAAACAACTGAGATAAATCTTCTTAACCACTTTCTCCCACATTCTAAGAAAAAGGCGGACTCCCAATTGCTAAAGCTTAATCAGTCAGCATAAAATTGTTTGTCTATGGTCTACTCTTTCTACATTAACTTTACCGGTTGTGGTAGCACCAATAATGTCGCCGTACTACACGCCCTCACTCAGAGGTTATTGTGAAATAATCTCGCAGCCGAACAATCCTTCAGTATCCCAAAGCCAACTGGCTTCATCCGATCTCATTATTTTCACAAAAAAACAACAACACTGGCATAAAGCAAAAGTGAACACGTCTACTTATCGGTGACGATGTTAGAACGCTGGTTGGCGAAGTCCAGAATGTTCTCGGTCGGTTCCCGGTTCCAAGTAGCGCCTTTCTCTCAGACACCTCCAGACGCACTCGTGGCACCTTCCATTACCCAAAAGCCTTCTTGCTCTTTTCTCTAGCTTCTACCCCCACTACCAAGTCAAATGAGCGACTACTTATATGTTCGTCACAGAGCTTACACTGCTTAGCCTAGTCAAAAGTGCAACTAGGTTATATTGTGACTTTTTACGGTCAAAAAACAAAGCATTCAGAATAGTCTAAAGAGCGAGAAGGTGAAAAAAAAAGTAGTAAATGAAATTATAGAATATTTTTCAAATGGGAAGCGTTAAGGAATAGCAATGTAAATGATGTAATTCTATTAAAACATTATAATAGAAAATTAAAAAATTTATTGGTTACAATTGGAATAATTACAGGATGAGAAAAAATAAGATAATATTACACACACATAGATACATATCTACTAGATAGGTAGATACACAGATGATAGAAATGTCATTTCATTCGGAAATAACACACCAGCGTTTTCGTCATATTATTAGCAGAGAATAATTTCTTACCATTTTTACTTGAGAATCATATATGCCTGAAGATTTTTGTAATTTTCCAATTTTGTCGTAGCCTGAATGTGATTTCTACGTCTCCAGCGTTGTTGTAGACTCTGGAAGTCTTTTGCGTCTTGGGGTATTGTAATTTTGACTGCCGGCTAGCAAGGTCAAGCACGATTGCAGGGCCGCGCGTGATTCAGTGCCTTAGAAATATACACTAAAATTCCACCAGTTTACGAAATTACTTTTTACGTTGCATCAGTAAAAATAAATTTTTTCTTCGGATATACTTTCAAATATTTTCATCACTTCGATTCATTTCCGGCACAAACTTCTAGACTATACAGAAGAAGACAAATAGTCTAGAAACTAATTTATAGTAACGCAGCATTTCTCTGATGAAATAAGAGAAATTTATCACTTATTTGAGGAGAAAACGTTGTTGATTTTTCTATAATCTGTAATGACTTATCCTAATCTTCTATATATCAAGAGTACATAATCCCCATTATCGATATATACCTTTCTGATTTGTATTATCTTCGCTGAAATACCCAAGACGTAAACTGACTGATGGTCTCATTCAAAATACAAACAAAATTAGGTCATGATAGTTTGTGTGAGTAAGATAAGCTCTGTATTTCGAAAATGAATCACTGATCTCAGAAACCTTTTACTATAAAATATTACTATGATAGAAAAATACATGTTGCATTGCTTGGTAATGACAGAATTTATTAGAATAAAGAGTTAAAATTAAAGAAAAATAATGAAAAAATTAACCAAAAAGAATAAATAAGACTTCAAGTCCAGAAAAAGTAGAGTAACAAGCAATGTCAATATTATAGAAATATCAATAACATAGCTGAGATCATTACTTTGTAAAGACATGTTTCGCCTAATTTACTCATCATTTAAATTATTAACATTTATGTATAATGCTTTCTTCCTCCTGGCCATACTGCAGCATCTACTGTATTTAAAATGCCAAGGGTTTTCGTTTGAAAGAAAGTTTAAAATTTCTGTCCCTTCAAAAATTTCGTGATTTTTATTTTAAATAAAATGTAATAGTGGCCCTAGATATGTTATCATTTGCTCTTATTAACCTGTTTTAGTATTGTGACATACCGATATGTCACATGAAAATAAACTAACATTTATTTGTAGACTATATGGTGGAACATGCATTAGGAAATATCACGAGAGCTAGGCTTAGCAACGACCGTGAATAAACAATGTAGTTTTTGTTTTTGTAAATGCATTAAGAGGTGTCTGGATGCCAAAAGTAGAAAATTTGCGATTGGGCGAAGAAGTGTAGACGATCGAAAGGTCAGCTACACCAAAATATAACGAACGTATGGATTGGCTGGGTGAGAGAAGGACGGTCAAATGTTATGGAAAAGAGGAAGGTAGTTTAATACGAAGTCTTCGAGGGTGAATCATGCAGGAAGATTCATTCTGACTGGCATCGCGTTTCTGAACTGATCGGTAGGTTCGTGAGAGGAAACGAGTATAATACAGATAGTCAGAATCGGTTATCAGATCGTGAAATTTTAAGGACAGTAAATAATATTGCAGATATTGCATGTGGAAGTAATATTGACGCATAAATTGGGACTTTGTCGGGAGAGGTAATCGAGTAATAGATTTCGGGACTCATAGGACGTAATCGGACTGATAATTTTGATAGTTTGAGACCATTTTGGATAGGGCAGAAGAGGATTTCTTGGGACTTTGGACTTCGGCAAGCTCGCAAGATATTTCGACTGAGAAGTCTACGAGAGACATCAACGAAGAATAGATAAGTTAACCGCGGTATAAATTGTAAATTCAAAGATATCTTGATCAAAGGCATAACATAAATTCACTAAATTGTTTGCTAAAAGGTAACAATAAACTTTGTTAAATTTTGTTCTTTAGAAAAGAAAGTGATCTTTCATTTAGTCAATCCAAACAGAAATGAACTAGGAATAGAATCTTTATATATCAGATTCCCAGCAGCACTGTATAGTCAGCGGATCCTATAATCCATTATAAAGGTAATAAGGATTATATATCGTGACCCATTGACCCAGCAAGCCGGACGCTAAGATCTTTGTAAGATATTAATGTAGAAAATTTTGTATATCTCAGTATAAATACTAAATTTTAATAATATTTTAAAATTAATAGAATAAACGCTTACCTGGCGTTACTTGTTCATTAGATCATTTTCAATATTGGTCGATCTTGGTCGTTTTTGTTGTGGTAGCTGCAAACTATCAAAAGCAGTCGACGTTTCTTCGGATGATTTGTGAGTGTATACAAGCGTAATGTCCAGATAATGTCTGACAAGGGTCTTTTCAGAAAAGTTTCAGTGGTTTTATTTATACCTGATATATTACGTTTTTAATTTAACATAGATGGTAGGATATCCTGCTGTAGCTAACAATGAACATGAACAATTTTCATTGAATAACATTTCAGAAGTATATTTAACTGTGTGTTCAAACTGGATAGTGATGTATTATCCCATAATTTTTAAACTTCCTCATTTCAATCGCTTTTGGACAAAAAGTACTTAACAATACCTTTGGGGAATTCTCTTTTATTTATAGTGCATACGTAAAGTTTTTCAGTTGTAGCTTTTCGACAGCTCTACTTTTTATGTAATTGAAGGGCTGTTGCTAATTAATTAGCTATAATTGCTAGTTAGTTCTTAAATATATAAACTGTTTCTTTAATTAATTTGCGATTCATTCTATGGTCCGCCCTTGACATTACTCCTGCGACATTTTTATGTGTGTACTTTGCTCGTTCTAGTAAATAATTATTTCAATTATAATTGAAAAAAAAATTAGACATTTTGAGAAAATTATGAAAAATCCCAAGAATATCGTGTGGAATTCCCTCGAAATTTAAAGATATATTTCAGATTTCGGACCTCCAATGCGGCTATATCGATCGAGCAGCATTCCTTTTGGAGAAAATCCTATAAATGGTTTAGACGCGTTTGTTTGTTTTTTTACAAAGAAACGGACAGAACTATTTTTGGGATTAGGAACCTTTAGTAAGTAAACTTAACAATAATATACATTTAATAATGTAACAAATCAGGAAGACGCGCAATATTACCATGTTGCTACGCATTTATTGGTAATGGAATGCTACGTATCCTCTTTTAATTATTATTTATACTAAAACAAGTTAATAAGAGCAAATGATAACATATCTAGGGCCACTACATTTTACTTAAAATAAAAATCACGAATTTTTTGAAAGGACAGAAATTTTAAACCTCTTTTCAAACGAAAATCCTTGGCATTTTAAATACAGTAGATGCTGCAGTGTGGCCAGGAGGGAAGAAATCATTATACATAAATATTAATAATTTAAATGATGAGTGAATTAGACGAAACAGGTCTTTAGAAAGTAATCAATTCAGCTATGTTATTGATATTTCTATAATAATGACATTGCTTATGTTACACTACTTTTTTCTGGACTTGAAGTCTTATCTATTCTTTTTTGGTTAATTTTTTCATTATTTTTCTTTAATTTTAACTCTTTATTCTAATAAATTCTGTCAATGCATGTGGAATTGCATGTGGAAAAATTGAAGATAATAAATAAAACAAATGCCCAGAAAAAAGAACTTACCACACGCAAATTTACCAAATAACATTTTATAATATTTAAACTCATTTCAACGCAACATTTGCACGATTCTGCAAGTAAAAAAGCGACACGTACGAGCAGAATACCAAATATTCCCGCATGGAGAAGAAAAATGTTCTGTAAGTACAGCTGTACGACGCGCAACTTCCAAACGAAAACGAAAAGGCAGTTTTAACTGTGATGGGTCCAAAGTGAATAAGCGAACGCCAATGCAAAAGACATCCACAATGCTGGGGCAAATTCTTAAAGGCGGCAGGCGGCCTTCTGGAGAAAGAACGGCGGAGGTCGGAAGAATATGAATGAGACCGTAACAATAATGACACTTGATGACGGTGGCGGAGGGGCGGTCGAGATGGCGGAGGGCGCTGCCTGAGGCTGCTTCGCATGCGGCGTGTGCCTTCAACCTCGCTGCCCCGGCCCCGCCGCCGCCCCAGCCGCCGCCGCTCCCAGTCGCAGCCCCTAACAGCCACTACCTTCTTGCTCTCGGTGCAGTCACCGACACCACTACCGACAGCACTATCGACACCACCACCGACACCACTCAACAGCCCCCGTCACAACCTCTAGCCGCCGTCTCCCTGGCACGGACTTCGATGCCACGCAGTCCCTTTCGACAGCTGCCGCTACCCGTCTGTTGCCGCCCTATGCTCGCCTTCAATGCGTTCGCCAACACCGACTCCGACGTCACCGTCCACGCCCCCGCCGATGGCACCCAACCACCTCCGAACCCTATTACCGGGAGCGGTAGCTCAGTGCATCAACTGATGTCACTGCAGCGCCTCTGACCGGGAGGTCCTAGGTTCGAATCCTGACGGCGGCAGGATTTTCGACACTAGCTTTTCAGCTAGGTCGAATTCAGTCGCTGTCTGGAGGAGAATTCTAGCGGCCGGCTGCTCTGATCTGATCAACACCAGGCGAATGCCGGAGCAGTACCCTACTAAACGGGCCACGGACCACGCGCGAACTGTCCTTCCTCTTCCTTGTCCTATCCTCTCCTCTTACACACACACTTACACTAACATGCACTACACTACCACATATTCCGGGAGACTGGTCGGGAGGTTAGAGCTTGTCTCGGCTGGGGCGGCGCCCCGGTGGTGGGAGAGTCCTGTTTAGGGGGAAACACCACTAGCCGACGGTAGGTCGGCGCCGGATCTCGCCATCCAGCGGGGGAAGATCACCGCCATCTCCCGAGAAAAACATGCACTACACTAACGGGACTAATGACCAAAGCAGTTGACGCGCCCGGAAACACGACAAAATTAATCAATCAAAAATCCGAACCCTATTACAGCCGCTAGTAGCCCTCTCCCTAATACAGTCTCCGACGCCACACATCCGCAACCGCCACCCTCCTGCCCCCGATGAAGTCATCGCCCCCTCCACCGACGACACCAACGACACCACCACCCGCATTATTCAACCGCCAACGTCACAGACTCCGACCGCCGTCTCCCTTGCACAGACTCCGATGCCACGCAGCCATGCTGTCCATTTCATGGCCTTTCTGCGATCGCCACCGTCGCCGCCGCTGACACTACCTATCTGCCGCGTCTCCTTTCCTTGTGGTCATCTGCCCCCTTTTCGCACACGATGCGGTCACCGACGTCATTATCGACGCTACCACCGACACCACCCACATACAGTCACAGCTCCTAACCGCCTCTCCCTTGCCCAGACTCCCACCCCACGCTGCCGCCGCTCCCTTCTGCGACCACAGTCGCCGCCACCAACGCTGCCCATCTGTCGTCAACACCAGTCACCGTCACGAGCCGACGACGCGGCCCCCCACCGGGAGAAGTGGCTCAGGACATCAATTGATGTCACTATAGTCCCCCTGGCCGAGAGGTCCTAGGTTCGATTCCTGGGGGGAGGGGCGAATTTTCGATACCAGCTTGTAAGCTAAGTCGAATTCAGTCTGTCTGAAGGAGAATTCTAGCGGCCGGCTGCTCTTTTCGGTAGTTTTCCGTGGTTTCTCCGATCAACACCAGGCGAATACCGGAGTAGTACCCTATCCAACGGGCCACGGAATGCGCAAGATCATTCCTCTCTTCTCCTTCCTTCCTCCCCCTCACACACTCACACTAACATGCACTACACTGTCATTCATGCCGAGAGACTGGTCGGGAGCTTGGAACTGGTGGGGTTAAGTAAAACCCCGCTAACACACGGTAGGTCGGTGCCGCATCTCGCCGTATAGCGGGGGAAGACTACCACCACCCCCTGAGCAAACAACAAGCACTTCACTTATGGGACTAATGGTCACAGTCGTTTACGGGCTGCTAGTTTATCTCCTGGCGACGTTATCACACACGCCTTAGTTGCTATTTGCTCTGTTTTGTTACTCCACGCCGAGTGTTATACGAATAGCTTGTTTTGCTTTCACAGGCGTCTTTACAACCGCCAATCTCTAATTCTGTTGTTTGCGTCTTTAAGCGGAGTCTACTGTTATTTTCACACTTGATTTTCCTCGTAATCTTTTTTTAAGGGCCTGTTTGTTCACTAATATTTTTGGGAATTGTTTTCTTGTACTCTGAATACGAAGCCTCACCATAAACATATACTCACTTGTTACGTCTACATTCTTTTATATCTACTGTAAAATACTACTTTTTACTCTTTTCATTATAGTAATTCCATTTCTATTATACTCCTTATATCTCTTTCAATTACAATCTAGCACCATATGCCACTGCACTTCTTAAATGAGTCTCAAGTACTCTTCTTTTGGTTTGCTTAAAAAATTAATATTTCAAAGAACACAGTGTAGTGATAGTGTTCTTTGATGTTCTATCTTCGCCTTAAATCTAGTACCCTGATTTTTACTCGTATGCATCCTTGAAATCAATTACCACTTTACCTACATCTAAATGTTTTGCTTCTTTGACATTCTGAGTCTACCATACGTAACCCGAGTGTTCGGTTTACTATCCATAACCAAGTTTTCGTATTTATGTTGCATTACACTCCAAGAATTGTACTTTTGCAGTACTGCAAAGCTAAACATTCATTTTCCAGCAGCTCTTGTGCCCTCCTAGTAAATGACCCTCTGGCTACTCCTCTATCATTGAGATAAGTGCAGTCATGCCTTTTAGTCTGAAATAGAGTTGACTCCAGTGAACGTTAATATGCCGACCTTGCAAGAGTACAGAAGTGCGTTTTCTGGTATCCTAGCGTCGAGTACAGGTCTCATAGGTCGCAGGGGTTCATTGACGAACAGTGAATTCTCTTCAATTTCTCTACCTGAATTTGTCATTTGTGACCTTTTTGCCTCTGAGTTTTTTTTTGTCAAAAACCTCATCAACGAGCCTCTACAATTATGAATGATGTGAAACGCTGCACAATTGCTAATTTTGTATTGAACGCTTCACAATTCCGAGTAATTTTTGTGTTAAATTCGGGATATGGATTTTCGCCTATATACAATGGAAAAAGAATTGATATTAGCACATTTCAAAAGTTCCCCATTATTGTTATAAACATTATTTTATTTCTTCTTCTTATTATTAATATTATTATTATTATTATTATTATTTTAAAGTGTTAAAAACATTAGATGTGTCAAAGGGAATTACTCACATGTGGCTGTGTGTTGCCATATCGTTATAAAGAAAACAAATTGACATTCCTATGCATGGCGGTCCTATGCCGAATGCGACCTCCAAGGAGGGATTTGCCAGCCCTGGTCCGAGCCGCAAGGAAGGGCTGGCGGCAGAGGTCACTGACAACCGCCGTCTGCGGGTGCTGGCGTCAACACGGCCCATTAGTGTGGGCCGGCAGTCACCGGGCGACGCCGCTTGCACTGCAGGGCCAGCGGCGGCGGCATCGCGTCGGGTGGGCCAGAGTGCTCACGACCCTCCCGCCACACACCGTGCCACGCCACGCCACGTCGCGCCACGCCGCGCCGCGCCGCAGCATCAGGAACGTGACACACACGGCAATTACCACCAGAGGCCCAACAATGCCCAATCGCACGCTCTTCTCTCCAGCCCAGCCCAGCCCCGCCCCTCCCTTTCAGCAACCCACCTTTTCCCCCGTTCGCTTGATTGCGCACACGCGACGTTGCCAATCAAGCCTCGCCATCACGTGCATTGTTGCGGCCCCCTCTCGCTTTCGTTTTAAACAGCTTCGCTTCCCTCTCCCCTCCCGCTTCCAATATATATACATCGCTGTTTTAGTATCACTTTATTCCGAAAAATCCGAACCCTGTATCAGCGCGCCATCAGATAGGCTCCTTCGCTATGCAGCGCTGCCGATGGCGTGAATGCTCAGCGGAATGAATTGGATTTAGCAGATTTCCATTAGGGATGGCGCTTGGCTCGGCGCCTATCTACCTTGCGAACGCGGCCGCGCTCCGGGTATTATTGTAGGAAGCTGGAAAACACGCCCATAATAATTTCGTTAAGTCATGCATGTAATTACTCGGCCCGTAATAAAGCCGTCAGAGGCGGAGCGGCGGGGCAGGGAGAGCGGGGGCGGGGCGGGGGTGCAACGGCTCGCCCGCGGATTACCCCGCGATTGGGGCGCTGCGCCGCGCCGCGAATATGAAGCTGCCCGCACGGCGCGACGCCCGGGCTGGATGGGAGGTCCAGATGCACCAGCAGGGGAGTGCAGTTGAACTGAGCTGCGCGGACGAGACTTTAACCTGGTTAGCTTTCTGGCAGACGAACACAAAAATCCCTCGACTTTAAGAAACTTGGAAAGATTTTAAAATAATAAATCTTCTTAATTTAAGATAATTTAAAGCTTTGGTTTAGAAGTTTTTAAGTAGTCTATTCGTTGATATTCACATGTTGTTCGTTGTATTGTTTTATACGAGGTTATCCCATACTTTTCTGTATTATTTGCAGAATATTTTCGTCGAAATTAATAATTCGTTATGTTATAATTGTGTTGTTGCTAAATTGATATTGGTATTGGGTTAATTGGAAAGCTCAGATGAAAGGTGATAGATCGAATGGTTTGGATGAGCAATCGGGATATAATTTAATTTGTTTGGTAGATTTTTATAATAAAAATGTTTATACTAAATTTGTAGCCTTTTTCACTTCTAACAAAAGCTTTGAATGAATACTTAAAATTTCTTCCTCGGTTTTAGTACGCACTTAAGAATTCCAGTGCTGCGCATTTCACAAACAGAGTCTGCCTATGATTTCCAGTAATATCCGTTTTCTCGTTTCAATTAAATATTTTCTATAAATATATAAAATCTTTTTTTCATAGTCTTCTCAAATAGAATATTCTATTGTAAAGGCAATTTTGGTAAAAAGTACTTACGTTTCGTCTCCTAATAAACCCGCTTTCGCGGCAAGTATCTTGAGGGAATTTTAGAAAAATATTTTTTCATCTTTTGTTCTTCAATTTTTTTCATTTTCTACTTAGCATTGCAGCTTCTTTCATCCTTTTCGGCATCAACTTTTCATACTAATATATGTCACTCTCTAGGAATTGAAAATAAAAAGAATGTATGAGTACTTTGAGTCTAGTTTGAGAATCCATGTAAACGATAAGTTAATTTTTTAAAAAATTAAACAAGGCATATAATAAACATGCCTTGTAAAAATTTGTTTAAAATTTGACATGCACTAATCGACAACCCGCAAAAAAAGTTTATCAATTTTAATTTACCTTTTTTTATTTTATTTTTAGATTTCTTTTGGGGCAAATATTCTTTTATTTCTAACTCACTTTTACATTCAAGATACAAGTTAGAAATTGTGGTTGAAAAATGTAAAATAATCGTTGAAAAAGCCGACAAAATATATACTTCCAAATTAAAGAAATTATACTGCAGAATATTTAAGTGATCAGTACTCCCATCTTTAGTGCCAACTCCTATGCACTTTCGATCAATCGCCCAGTTTTTCAATACGACACTCGAGTACTCCAATTCCCTCTCCCTCGTCACTTCAGTTTTTGCGTCGCCCCTTCCATTCCATCACCCCTGGATCACTGCGTTGTCGCGATGTCCTCATCGGCATAACTCTCCTTCCCCCCCCCCCTTATCCCGTCACTCTGCCGCTCCCGCGGAGTCCCCGCGGCATCCCCGCCGTCTCCGGCACCTCCCTCCCACCGCTCCCCCTCACTTTCTCCGCCACCCCGCCCCCGCCCCCGGCAGTCGTCACCCGCCGTGCAGCCCCGGCGCGACCCGCCCCCGGTGTTCAGTTGACCCTATTGATTTATTTACAGTGCCGGGTGACCGGGGGCGGCCCGAGGGGTGGCTGGGAGCACGCTGCACGGGGCGGGGCGGGGGCGGGGGCGGCGACGAGATCCGCGGTGCAGATGTTGCGGCGGCGATGGAGGCGGCGATGGGTGGTGGCCGGAGAGGAGCGGGGAGAGAGGGCTTATCGATTCTCAATACCGCCTCCAGTCGAAGACAAGGTTCGGAGAGGCACGGTGGATGGAACCGGGTGCCCCCGCGGCGAAATAGCGGGCAGGCAGAGGGTGTGAGAGAGGAAGAGTGTGTGCAAGAAGAGGGAGAGGGTGTGAGAGGGAGAGGGTGTGAGAGAGGGAGAGGTTGTTGGAGAGGGACAGGGAGAGGGTGTGAGAGAGGGAGCGGGCGTGGGAGAGGTTGCATTGAGGAGGAGGTGGAAAGTGACATGGAGAGTGTGGGAGAGAGGGTGTGACGCATGCTCGAGGACGCTGTCCCTAGGCTATCTCTCTCCCCCTCTCTCTCTCTCTCTCTTGCCCGTCCCTTGACCCGTATGGGTGCCGTGCACCTTCTCGTGCATGTGTATGCAGACTCGCTTCACACTCTCCGTTTAGAACTGATAGTCTGGGATGAGCAGTTCTCAACGGGTGAACTGTTCGCCCAACACTCAGAGATCACGTTCCAGATATCATGTTCAGCTTATTTTTTAATAAAGGACAATTGTCCTATTTACTAAAATATTTATATATTTCCACTTGATTTGGGACAATCGTTTTACACAGTAATAAACCCGGTTGGGGTTAAGTGCACCTAATTATCGAAATTTCCGTTACTTCGCAACAATTTCTTCACAGTACGACAACGAATGGGAAACGTGTGCGTTTCCATTTCCAGATACTCAGTGAGACGTTAAATTGTTCAAATTAAAAACAGTATTTTATTAATTATAAACAACGAAAATTAATTCCTATTCCGCATTTTTCTTGTGAGTACGATGAACTTTTACTTTGATGATGACAATTTTGACTGTTAGAGGTTTCATGCACGGTAGTCTTCGATTTGCGAACGCCGGAAAGTAAAGTGTGTGTTCAGGACTCAGAGATTAGGTTTAATACCAACCGCCTGCGACGCACATTCTTTTCGTGAGGCTGCCACGATGCTAGATTTGTGTAATAGATTTCTACGCCTGATAATTCGATGTGCAAAACTCTCCGGACAATACTCGGAGATCAATTTCGATTATGGCCAAAGACAGAAGATTTTTGAAGAGTGCCAAGGGAAGAATTATATCATTTGTTGTTAATACAAAGGGCTACGAACATTAAGCAATCAGACGTTAATTCTCAAATAATTTTATGTATACCAGCATTATAAACGAGGTTTTCTGTTGCAAGAAATCGTTCATAAAAGGGCCTTTACAGCACAAATGATGACGTACTAGGTTTTACGGCACGAATGATTGCGTCATCACACACGTCATAGTTGCGTCACAACTAACCTTTAAAATTGACGAACGCTGTGGAATTGCATGAAGAGTTCACAGAGTAACCATACAACCAGAATAACCAAAGATTTTTATTCTTGAATATAATAAATCAGTTTACATAATTACATTATTTATTGATGTTAATATTAATGGAGCAGTCTGTGAGGTTTTGAAAGATAAAGGAACAGAACCAGGTACATTAAAAGTTTTAGTTGATGAAGTACCTGCTCGTTATTTTCGTCATTTGACACTATTCTTCTAGCTATCTTTATTTTATTCTGAATTGTTTCCCTCAATGTAAGATTCTGCAACATTTGATGATCGCCATCCTCCATGACGCTTAAGGGTGGTAATATCTGCACCACTGTCGGCTAACATAGTAGCCGATGTTCTCCTGAATGAATGTCCGGAATATTTTTCATGATTTGGAAGTTGAAGGTATTCGGCAATGAGTTTAGAATTTTTCCGAAAGTGTTAATCCCAATGGGGTTACAAGTGCATCTACCTTTGTTATAAAATAAGAAAAGTTTATTATGTTTGACTTTAGAAGGTCTGAGGGCAATGTATTTTTATACAAATCTATATAAGAGAATCCTTCATCAGAAATAACGGTAAATATTCTGTGTTTGTTAGTTTTAGTTTCTCTAATTTTGACAACTAAAACAGAACCTTCTTCAGAGACATCATCGGTGCATATGTTATACAATTCCCTCGTCTACAAGCTCCAAATATGCGAAAATCGCAACAACCTGAAAAAGAGAGCAAAAGATGTGTTCCAATAGTTCAAAATATTTCAAATAAATATAACTTAAATACCTTCATCAAGAGATACTTCTCATCAGCTGCTTCTACTAAAAATTTGTTCACATCAGCTTGGAAAAGACCATAGATTTTTCTGCTTCGTAACCGACATTCGCTTGTTTCATGTACAATTGAACTTTATTAAAAGCAGAAATATCAATACCATCTTTAATTTTGATCATGGCCTTCAATTTCGAGTGACTACACCACAAACTTGATGCCTTACATACTGCTGACTTCAATGTAATAAAATTAGAAAATTAGACCATCACTAAAACTCGACTAGGTATGTCAATAAAGTAAGAGACACTTACTAACTCCGATATGTATGCCAGAACAACTGATTCGCATATAATCTTCACGTTCTTTGTTTCCATCCAATTTTAAATTTGTTGTACTCTTTTTCGTACAATGCACTTGACTTTGCGGTATTAAGCATTGTTCTGCCTTCGTGGCTTGTTCAACAATTTCCTGCGGCAAGGAATCCATCTTTCTTCGCATGCTCTTCAGAATCGCTCATCAGCTGTCCAAAATGCGTGACGTCATAATACCAATGTCAATGTTGCCAACAGTAAAACTGCTTTTGCAATTAGTTCATAAATTAATTTCGATTCTTGCATAAATTTATAATGCTGTTATACAAAAATAGCGTATGAACTCGTTTATAATGTTGCTTATTGCATTCGTACAATTTGAAAAAGTTACGCTCTTCTAAACCTTTAGAAACCATTTCGACCTCATAAATTTAAAAATTTGGTATCAGATTCCTCTTGTAGCATCTAAAAAAGTGGATGAAGAAGCACTGGGAATGCCTGGAACTTCTCTATTATTTAATTACCTCTTCTTAGAGTTCTACCATTAGAAGAACATATTTTTCAGTAATTTTCCATAAATTATTAAATTTCTAATTTTTAAAACCTCAAGTTAAAATTAATGTTAATTATTAATAGCTAGGTACCGTCTCCTTACAATTGTACTTAATAAATGTCATTTAACATAACAGTACAAAACACACTTGTCAATACAAATAACTCTTACTTAATTTTATTACCGAACTGAAGTACACCTTTGTAATTCAATAGCCTAGAATATCAAGTACTTCGTATAATTTCACATACAGATGCAGAACCTGTAAGTATTGTAATGGTCCAACGTTTCGAGATCAAAACCCCAGATGCAACGTTGCCAAAAAGTGGCAAGGAATAAACGTATATGTGGAGTGCAGCGATGCCGAAAGAAACATGTTTGTGGATCCAAGTTAAAATAAGAAATTATAGCATGTGAGATTTAGGGAAAATTGAATGTAATCATCCGATAAAGCAGAAATTATAGAACAAAGTAAAACAAACGGCATTAAATTCGGTTGACGCATTCAGAAGTTATAAACGGAAATATATTTTGAATTTTTAAGAAAATGAACAGAATATGGCCATTGTTGTATTAGAAAAGAAACATTACAAACAGGGTTTTTGAAGAATAATTACCAAACGCACGGACCGATTTGGTTGAAACGTTGGGAAAGAATAGAATAAAATACGGGGAAGACGACAAAATTAATATCAACTTTGGCGCATTTTCGGAGGAAGTAATTATAAAATATATCGAAGTTGTGATGGAGTCAATAGTAGAAACAAATGACGCGATGCTGAGAAGTTAAGGAAATCTTGCAGAACCAACAGAGCAAGCGTATATCAATTTTTTTGTGACAAAAATCTGTAGTAACAATGTAGGTTGATGGAAGAATTCAGCAGGAATGCAGATGTGAGAGGGAGATGTGTCGTGGACATGGTAATGAACGCTTCGTGTACGTGAAATCGGTGTGTCGTTAATTTTTTGGGAAAGTGTAAAAATAGTTAGCGAGAAGTAATGTCGAAAGATTTATAAATATCTTGGAATATTAGAAAGGGGAGCAAAATTTAAATTCATTGAATTCATGTTATTTTGGTAGTAAAATTTCAAGCAATCATGGATAATCAATTACGTTATATCTAGTGTGAGGAAATTTGGCGCGGTAAATATTTTTGTTATGGGACTTAACTGAATTAATGCACATCAGTATAATTTAGACGAGTATTTTCCAAGATAAATGGAAGTCAGCAAGAGAACTTTTTAGAAGTGACGTATTTGACGATACGCGAAAAATTGTTTCTGTTTTCGTGTTAAGTATTTTGCCGAGCAGTACGCCGCAAATATATAGAATTGATTAGTCGGTGACAGGCTAGCGGCTGGACTTTCACATTTATGTGAAATGTAGTGGTTAACGAAGAGTGATTTTCGGAGGCGACCGCGAGGAAGGATGGCCGACCGAACATCGAGGAACATCGAACAGCGGACACCGGACATCTTCAGTACGAGAGATGAGCCGAAAAAAGGGAAGTGAAACGCATATGCATGTGTGTGTGTGTGTGTGTCGGAATTCCTTGAAATGCTTCGTATCAAAACGCATTCCATAAACAAAAACAATTTTTGTTGAAGATCAAGTTTTGTTAGTAGGAATAAAATAGAAATAGTTAAAGGAAAGTAGGGAATGCGCATTCGAGGGATGAATGAGATTTTGATACTGGTTGTATTAGTGTGTATGAATGATTTTTTTGTTACTGTGTATTATCTTGTTTTTTTGGTTTCTGTGTGTTGGTCATAGGGTATTATATGTTAGCGTGGAAAGAAAGACGGTGAATCATTGCCGTAGAAATGAGAATAGAGTAGAGTTATCAACGCAAATAAATTATCGAACCAGAAATGCGGTTCGTTTTGGATCAATTGAGATGTTCGTAGTAATTTAACCCAGAACGCACAATCCAGTTACCTCACTGCGATTCCTGTATAGGACCGCCAGCGTATCCACGGCAGTAGATAGTTAAAAAAAAGGGATTTATTATATATATATATATATATATATATATATATATATATATATATATATATTTGATAGCAGCACGGGCATAGATAACGTAGAGAGGTTAGAAGATAAAATTAATGAATGATAGATGAGAGAGGAGAGAGGAAAGGATTCATTACAGTATATGTAGTAGAGTAGAATCGAAATGCGCAGAAGCAGCAAAAATGTAGTAGAAGGTCTAAAGAGATCGCGTCCTGTAAATTATGTTGTGGGAAACTTTTCTTGGAGGCCTCAAAATTCCAGGTTTTAAGCCCCTATAACGCTTTGTTTTTGTGTTGTATAACTATATAATTTTTTTAAAAAAATGCTGCCAGAGTGCTGTGGCTTGCGGAGTCCTTTAATTAAAAATACCCGTATTGTTACCAAAAGCACAATATTCCGTAATAAATAATTAAGAATTTAATAATGTAAACAATGAATCAGTAAAAAATTGTACACTGTATAATCAGTCATATTTATAATAAATAATGTAAAAATTAAAAAAATAAAAAAGAACGTAATGGTAAAAGAGTATGATATTTATTTCAAAAGCATATCAAAATTTGGTGGAACCAAATACAAAAAAATTGTATTTTGTACAAAAAATGTATTTATTGTATTGAAAATCACATTACTGTTAGTAATTGTAAAGTAAAATTAAATCTACCGTTTAGAAACATTAAAACTCAACATTTGATAACTATGAAGACGTCGGAAACCTCATAGTCTGAAAAGCATAATAATGACAATTGGAAATGTCTCTCTGCAATAGGAACGTTTAAACAATAAAAGATAGATCAATCAGTAGCCTTAAATCATTCACAAAACATGAATTAAAGTGCTCACTTCAATTCCAACTAGAAGTGCAAACAGATAAGCGTTCATTTTGTCGTCTTTCGCTCACAACTCAACATTCCTTTTTTCTCCTCTAGTACGTCAAGCGGCCGCTCGGCGCGCTCGAGTGCCCTCGACCGGAGGACTCGCACGGCTCTCTAGAAGACCCGTTCGCGAGGACCGGGTCGCGCGGCGCCGACGACATCTTCCGGCACAAGCAGTTTATTATTTCTAGAGCGCCGCCGAGGTCCGGCTCTTCTCAAACTAAACCAATTACCGGGAACTTTTTAATCTTCACTGCATCAATGTGAAAGTCGCTAATGAAGGTAAACGCGCGCGCCGGACCGAAGTCGGAGATAATTCTGATTGGAGGGCGCTCCTCCGCGCTCTTCTGTCCACCGGCTGCTGCTTCCCCTCTTCCGATATTTTCTCTCTCTCTCCCTCCCCGTCGAACCCTCCTAACCCCAATAATATCAACCGTTTTAATCGCTCCTTATGTGAAGCAATGATTTATTTTTTTATACGCAACATGAAGTAGTTGGTTGATAGTTTGATTCTTTACTAATTTAATGAATATGACAGGCATCACGATGTCCACATTTTTGGAAATGTAATTCAAATTATTTTGAATCGTCAACATCATATCAATATCTCTGAAATATTGAAAATCGCATCGGTTCCTTCACTCCTTTCTTTTCGTTTCTTAAGATGACTTCTTATTTTATTTATTAAGACCTCTTACTTCTACAGTTTTTTAACTCTTTCACTCTTTTGACTTCTTTACTTTGACTCCGAAAAGTTAATTGGATTATTATTCAGTTTTATATTCTAAAGAGCAGCTTTGCCTTTGACTAATTATGAATAGCATGATAGAAACAAAAATAACACGTTCACATCTGCCCAACAAGAGCAATTTATTTGAAAATATATAACACTGTGAGTAGAAATGTATTCATTTATTCTTCGTGTCTTTATTTATTGATGATCCGTAGCTTAGCAATTATTGGCAAGCGGGTTATTGGTAGCTTTCCCCTCACACCATTCTTCGTATTGAATTATTTGTCCGGTGAAGCAACCCGCTTAATCATTAACCTTGTGTGTGCAGACGAGGCCCCGCCACACCTCGCCACAATGCAGCGGGGCTCCCCGAAAGCCCCTTAGGTGCTGCGGAGGCGCCCTGGGGCTCGTAGCTCGCGCACCCGCCGACCTTCCCCAATTGGATCGCTCTCTCCTTTGTCCGCCGCCCCGCCCCCATCGGCCCCCGCGGCCTCTCGCGCCCGCCGCCACTTCATCGCTCGCCTCGGACACGCCCCCTCCGCCGCCGCCTACACGTCTCACCGCGTAGGTGGGCTTTTTCATGCGCTCGTTGGCAATGTCACCGCCTGATGTTATCACCAAGACATCGGCAACTCGTCACGATCTGTCAGGCTTTTCAGGAGAATAGACTCTCACAAGCAGACACCATTACCACAGTTTGCATAATACGTTGATATTATATCAGCTCGCTAATATCTCCAACATATCACCACTAACAAGTACAGTTCACCATTATCATACTTCTCTTTAATCATAAATCATTTGATCACTAATCATAATTGTAAATTCCATTTTCATCAGCTGCTTAGCCCCATAACCCTCAGCTTATCTTGTGATATTCACTACTCACCATTATCACATACAGTGACCAATGCCAAACACTCCTGCTCACCGTAGGCAAGCTCATGTTCATTATTGCTACCTTCTATTCTTCCTCCGCTCCAGTGTCTGTACTTCTCATACGAGTATTTCATTTCTCTAACTTCTCTATTATCACAATTCTTACAAAGGTTGCACCACGAAGAGTCCTCTACGCCTATACAAGAACCACCATATGCAATATCTTCAGCATTTTCACCGGACAATGTGTACGAGTAATTCCTACATTTTCCTTTTCTTCTACGATTCTTAGTATATATCTTTATTCTTCGTTGCTTTTCGTCGCATTTATATTTATTTACCACGCAGTTATCAGTACTTCTGTCTCACTCAACGTCTAGCTGCATGTATTGCATACTTCACTATCTTATTTGTGCATGCGCAGTGTGTAAGTTGTGAAGTCAAATTTCCCTACTTCGCAGGGAACGAATTTTAATAAATCGCATTACTCAGGTCAGTAATTTCCTCGGTTTTGTATTGGTGGGAAGTTACTAACATTCAGGATCACTTTACAAACTTTCATCGATTTACTACAAAATCCCAATTTTACACATTTGGCAAAATTTTAAAGTCGTTCTCTGCAAAATAGAAAAATATAACAAACGATGAGCATCCAGACTTATTGATCCAAATCTTTTGACCCTATTCCTCCATGAACACGTACACCCGTCCATTTTGTAGTTATGCAATGTATCCCTTTGTATCAATACATTACCATTCTTTCTTATTAATATAATTCTTCCAGCTGCTAATCCATTGGAGCATTCCTGCTCTTTCCATCACTTCCGCTGAAACACCATCACTTTTACTGTCCATTTCACCTCCACCACCAACTACATCAACTGCCCCTTCCGCCGTGTCATCACCACCTCTTTCCCCCAAGAAGTTCTGTCGCCCCTTCTCTCCCTCGTTCCGTTGCGTCTCCCGCTCTCCTCCCCCCTCCCTCTGTCGGACACGCCAGCGCCGTAAACTGAGCGGAGGAAATATTCAAGAGCAAAGCACTCCGAGACTTGTTTTAACCCCCGCGCGCGGAAGAGACGAAGAAAGTCGTATTTCCCCTGCGAAGCTGCAGTCCGAATTGCATGCGTGCATTATTGAAGGGTGTCTTGCAACGCGAGGCGCCGCCTAGGCCGAGGAGCGAGGAGGTTCGAGGGAGAGAGAGAGAAAGAGGGGGATCGAGAGCCCAATGGAGCGTCGCCTTGGCTCACCGCATCCTTTGCTACACCTTTTCAGGTCTTCCTTTAGCAATGACACTCGTTCGTTTGTTTTTCGCGGAAATGGTGAAAAAGAAGGTGCAAAGGGTAAAAATGCCTGAATTGTACTTATACAAATACCCCAATATCGTACACCAATATCAGTGCATCAATTACATCAGTGCATTGATTTTCACATTAACAATATTTTTACTTTACGTACATTCGGAGTAAGTACATATATACGGAGTAATGTACGTAGGATAGAGAAAGTTTTCTAATAAACGGCGGATTTGCGTCTGAAAAATTCATTTTTGGGCATTGATAACGAAAAAATGGATAAATCCAGTTGCAATATTAAAGGGGAAAATTCTCTAACATGTGGTGTAGCCATAATCCCTCTCTTGTGAGTCTTTGATACCGAAAAGTCATTGACGCCAAAACATCCATCCGTCTGTCCGTCTGTGCACACTAATTCCGCCTAAATCATGCATAGGAGTTGTTCCAAATTAAAGAAACCCGTGTTGGCCTGGCTTTAGTTGAAGCTTTGAAATTTTGAATAAAATTCTTTAAAATGTATGGGTACTTTACATGAATCCCAACATATTTTCAATTTTTTCAAAAAGGCTCCAAATTTTTTCTTAAAATTTCTTGTAAGAATATAGCAAATACACTTATAAACGTGGCATAGGTCCGATTTTCACGGTTAACTCTGCAGTTTTGAAAATTGCAAAGGTTTTTTCGGCGTCTTCCTGCAACTACAAAATTGAAGAGAGAGATTTTTCATTCAAATTAAATTTGTAGTCAATAACCAGATCTTTCATGAATCAAATTTTATTTTTTTTTAATTGTTTTGTTTATTCAAAAATTACAAATATTTTTTTATTGTTTCTTACAGCGTTAAATTTACATTATCAGTGATTTGTTCACATTATTATATTGATGAGTACACGTGCTTTAAATAATGTAATATAAAATTTCTCGCTATTTTAATTCTTTAATATGACGTAAATCTCATTTTTGTGCATTGTATTACTTTTTAAAAACTACACAAATGTATTTTTTAATATCTCTCACGCCGTGAATATGCACATTTTCAACTTGTATACATATTACATTTGTAAGTGGATGAGCTTCAAATGACTTTCAATGACGTTTTTCGAAAACTCAATAGATTTCTGTGAAAAGAGCTTCAAATTTCGCATTTACAGTAAAGCTTAAATGCAGTTTTCTTAAACACAGCTCTAAATTTTTAAGTGAAAATTGCCACTTGGTACGAGGTTTTACCCTTATTTAATATTTTTAAAGTAATATTTTGGTTATCGTATTAGGAAACCGATATATTGAAAAAACATTCAAAAAACTATTTTGGGCGGTATTAGATAGCAGCTGGCAATAGGATGCGGTAATACAATAAAGCCAGTCCATGCCAAGGAATTTAGAATATATTACTATGAGAACGTCTGTGCCATTCTGTAGCAGCACTATTTTCTTATGTTTTTCATTATATAGACCAGAAAATTTGTTCCGATATGTTAAATATTGGAATAATATTAATCGTTATTTTGTGTGTGTGTATATATATATATATATATATATATATATATATATATATATATATATATATGTGTGTGTGTGTGTGTGTGTGTTTGTGTGTGTGTGTGTGAGAGAGAGAGAGAGAGAGAGAGAGGGAGAGAGAGAGGGAGAGAGGGGGAGAGAGAGAGAGAGAGATTACTCAACGTGAATCTCTTCTCATCCATTCAGTTTTTAAATCAAGGGATACTTGCGTGGACACATGTGCATCGCCAGAATGTATTTATTTATTATGTTTTAACAGATCTTTTAAAACATGAAGCCCAAAGCAAAGTTTGGGAACTATTTTTCTCATCTTCCACAGGACTTAATACAACACGAGAACACAATTTTTTAAAAGAAAGGGGTACAGAATGGAGAAACTATAACAAGAAGCAAAACAATTGTGTGTAAATGTAATAAAAGCTCTTGTAACTTGCATGTCGTTACGGTTGTAAGACGTCGAAAATTGTTGTAAGATGAGAGTAAGAGGGTCACAGAGGGCGAGGAAGATGTAGGAGGAAACTAGTGAGTAAAAATATATAAAACGGCTTACGTTTTATGGAATTTTAGTAATTTCTCAAAAATGTAGATTCGTAAGAAGTCTTCTATTACAAATTTTAAACATTGGAGAATTTTAAAATTTCCTTACATAACCCTTAACGTTCAATTTAGGTTAAAGTTGTGCTTTTTGACAATAAAATGGTTCGCAAAGAATTGTCTAAATTTCATTTTAAACATCTGTTGTGTTCATTTAATCTCACAAAATGTCTACCCGTTTGTACTCCATAAGCGAAATTACTGTCTTTGAATTTCAGAAAAACTTTCATCAAATGAAGTAATAGAAGTTATAAGATAATATGTATTTAACTGCAATGGAGTACCACTAGGTGACAATAATTTACAAAAAATGAATACCACTAGAATAATGAACTTAATGAAACTTAATATGAAAATGAACTTAATATTCTATACGATTCGTTCGTAATTCCTTCAAAATAACATCACGTAGATTCTTTTAAACAATTTATTACAATTCGTTGTCTTACACGAAATTCTCTCTCTTTGTTATCAACTTCAAAATTGATATCGTAACAATAAATATATTAGGAGCAGTATTCATTATTTGTTTACGAGACGTTAATAAACATGTGATGTAAACATGATGTAAACATGTACACAAAACTTGTGGACAAATTGGAAAAGTGGAAAATTTAAAACAATAGAACAGTTTCGATTTTGTCTGAAAAATGCAAAAATTCATTGTGTTATTCTACATATTCTCATACTGTACTTACCGACTAAATTCTCTTATTGGTGGTCGCCGCTTACGCCACAGCTGGCGTAATGCAACAGCAAGGCTCTAAGAAAGGGGCGATTAAATATTAGGAATTCACTTGTTGAATTTTGGCATTGACATACTGAACACTTGACATTGAATACTTGACATTGAGCCCCCAGGACAATTAAAAAAAAATTTCAAAACTGGCTCCAATTTTTTTTTAAATTTTGTGTAAGAATAGACACTTATATTTATAAAGGTGGCATAAGTTCAATTTTCACGGTTAACTCTGAAGTTTCGAAAATTGCAAGTGTTTGAATTTTTTCGACGTCTTCCTACAACTATAAAAGTGAAGACAAGAATTTTTCCTTCAAATTAAATTTGTTGTCCATAAGTAGTTGTATTAAGGTCGTGTACATTTTTTGCAAAATTTTAGTAGTTTTCGTGCAATAGCGCCTGAAATATTTGCAATTTTAAAAAATAACGAAAACAAGATTTTATCATAAACGGTTCCAAATTTTTTCTTTAGATTTTTGGTAGGGGTGGTACCAAATGCATCCCATCCAATTAAAAATACAAAAATGTAATTTTTTTGACTTGTCTCTCACGTCGGTAATATTTACATTAGAGGCCATTTCTTTACATTATTAGATTAATGAGTACTTGTGCTTTAAATAATGTCAAATAAAGTTTCTCCAGAACTCAACAGTTTTCTGTAAAAATGACTCTAAATTCCGCATTTTCAGAAACACTCAAACGCCATTTTCTCAAAAATGGCTTCACATTTATTCTTCAATATTTTCCAATGAGTAGTTGAACTCTTGAATATGACGTAAAGTTAACTTTGGTATATTCTTTTGTTGTTGTTTTTTTCAAAAATTACACGAATGTAAGTTTTTTAAATATCTCTCACGCATAATATGCATATTTCCATCGATTTGTATACATTATTACATTTGTGAGTAGAATTGCTTCAAATGAAGCTTTTCGAAAACTCAATAGATTTCTGTGAGAAAGAGCTTCGAATTTCGCATTTACAATAATGCTTAATCGCCATTTTTTTACAAACGGATCCAAATTTTTCTGTGAAAATTTTTATTTTGAACGAGGTTTTACTCTTTTTTAATATTCTTGATGTCATATTTCGGTTCTACTATTAAGAAACCGAAAAGTTGAGAAAATGTCAAGAAAATGTACTTTCGATGACGATAGGTAGCAGCTGGCCAGATAATGGAGCAAGACCTTAATGCCAGTCCACACCAAGGAAATTAGAAAACAATTGCTACGAGAAAGTCTGTGTCATTCTGTAGCACCTCTAGTATTTTATTGAGAGACACTGAATTACGAAATAATTTTTCACCCGTCGTACCATACACAAGTGTTTCCTACAACATATCTCTCTCTGAAAGTGGCGATGGCAAACCTGTAAAATATTGCATAAAATTAGAACATGTTTGATACTAGAAAATAATTAACAGCAAAAGAATATAAATATCAAGGAGAACACTCTCAAAGTACAAAAATAAAACAATCATTGCATTTAGCAATAGAGAATTAAAAAAATTTGAAAGGACTATAATCTTTATTATGTCCTACAATAATACATAATCTAAAAATATTTGAAATGATTTAAAAGTTCGTGTAAGTAATTGAAATGATTGAAGGCGTTGTCATTGTCAACAATAGTATTTATTTCACAAATAGCAGCTTTCGATGGCTTAGCCATCATCATCAGATGATGATGGTGGGTCAGATGATGATGGTGGGGTCTTCATCATCAGATGACGATGGCTAAGCCATCGAAAGCTGCTATTTGTGAAATAAATACTATTGTTGACAATGACAACGCCTTCAATCATTTCAATTATGTAAATGTCAACTACAACTCACCACTGAATCAATATCGTTTAAGTAAGCCTTATTATTTGAACTGTGCAATGTTTTAAGAATGAACTCACTGTAATAAATTGATTTCGAACTTGGTCTAACTAATAGTAAATGAATATTAGTCATGTATGGAACATGTTGCAAAACATTCTAAAGGTTTTCCGCGACGAAATGACTACGAATAAAATGAATAAACGTGCCGCGAACTTACCTTAGATGTTCTTGAAGGGTTGAATTTCCGTCGATGTTCAGCAAGCCATTTTCAACGCATTTCACTATATTTGGGAAACCAAGTACATGGACTTTAGACCCCCTTTGTAATATTCACGGCAGCGCACGGCAGTTTGGTACAGCACATCTATATGGTTTTTTAGAACAAACATCACTAATATGCTTGCGCCAATACTTGAAATTAATTCTGAATATCTTCACCGATTGGATGATCGTCCAAGAATCTTCACAGCTTTCGAATTACAACACACCGTCGTTACCCAAACAACTGACCGTATGCAAATAACACTGTTTCCTAGGACTACTCTGGGCGCCATGAAACTTCGTCACGACTTCAGTGTGGAGGCTCTCTATATTCAGGGGATATTGGTTAAGCGCACAATGTTCTCACCCGACATGGACGAAATGGACATACACATTTGTCTCATACCCTTTCTCGGGCCACAATAAAAGGCAGCGGGGGCCGCCAGTTGGACGACCTTGCGCTGTCAGCAGCCGCCTGTTGGACAGCCAGCAGCATTCGTTATCCATTTCCTACATACTTTTCATTTACCAAGGTGTGACATTTTTTCGTGTATTCTTTGCATTTTTTGTTCTGCCGAACTGTGCAGGTTCAGAGCCGCAGCGCCGACTCCCACGCCACGCTAGTGTGCTCGTCTTCCCCTTTCCTTGCAGCTGCCCCCCCTGGTCATTTGCTGCAGCCTGTTGCGTCTTTGCCGCCGCGCGCTTCTGCCGCCGCGCATTCTATTGCGCCTCCGCCGGCGGCTCTCCGCCCAGGCCGCGCCGCTGCTCACTCTAACGCGCTCCATGCTTTTCCGGCATCCATACTCGCCACTTTCCCCACTTCACCCACACTTCCACATTACACCCCTCCATCCCACACTTCACACCCACCCTTCACACCCCACACTTCACACCCCACACTTCACACTCCACACTTCACACTCCACACTTCAAACTCCACACTTCAAACTCCACACTTCAAACTCCACACTTCAAACTCCACTTCACACTCCACACTCCACTTCAACTCCACACTCACACCCACACTTCACCTCCACTACACTCACACTCAACTCCACACTTCAACTCCACCTTCACTCCACACTACCCACACTCCACACTCAACCCACTTCAACTCCACACTCACACTCACACTAACTCCACTTCACTCCACACTTCACACTCCACACTTCCCACACTTCACACTCCACCTTCACACTCCACACTTCAACTCACACTTCAACTCCACACTTCAACCTCCACACTTCAACCCACACTTAACCCACACTTCAACCCACACTTCAACCCACACTTCAAACCCCACACTTCAAACCCACACTTCAACCCACATTCAACCCCACTTCAAACCCACACTTCAAACCACACTCAATAACCCACACTTCAAACCCACACTTCAAACCCACACTTCAAACCCACACTTCAACCCACACTTCAAACTCACACTTCAAACCCACTAACCACTTCAAACCCCACACTTCAAACTCAATCACACTTCAAACCACACTTCAAACCCACACTTCAAACCCCACACTTCAAACACACTTCAAACCACCTCACCACTTCAAACCCACCTCAAACCCACACTTCAAACCACATTCAAACCCCACTTCAAACCACACTTCAACCCCACACTTCACACCCCACACTTCACACCCCACACTTCAAACTCCACACTTCAAACTCCACACTTCAAACTCCACACTTCAAACTCCACACTTCAAACTCCACACTTCAAACTCCACACTTCAAACTCCACACTAACCACACTTCAAACCACACTTCAAACCCACTTCAAACCCACTTCAACCCACTTCAAACCACACTTCAAACCCACACTTCAAACTCCACACTTCAAACTCCACACTTCAAACTCCACACTTCAAACTCCACACTTCAAACTCCACACTTCAAACTCCACACTTCAAACTCCACACTTCAAACTCCACTTCAAACTCACACTTCAAACTCCCTTCAACTACTCACACTTCACACCACTCTCACTTCAAACTCTACACTTCAAACTCTACACTTCAACTCTACACTTCAACTCCACTTCAACTCACACTTCATACTCCACATTCAACTCCACACTTCAAACTCACACTTCAAACTCCACACTAAACTCCACCTTCAAACTCACTTCAAACTCCACACTTCAAACTCCCATTCAACTCCACTTCAAACTCCACACTTAAACTCCACACTTCAAACTCACACTTCCCGGCTCATTCACCGCTACCTCACCAGCCACTCGGGGAGCATCTATCATTGCATGTCACCCTCACTATTACATTCCCTTTTCCACTGTCCACCACTCCCTGGCACCAGCTTCTTGCGTTCGCGCCCCTCGCCCGGCTCATTCACCCACCAGCCACTCGGGGACCGCTCCCCTCAGTTTCCCTTCCCCTTCTTCTCCCTCCACAACCGCCCTTCCCTTTCTAGCCGTCATGCTTTGCCTACACTTCTTCACTCTCCACCGTGCGGACGCTTAGTGCCCGCAACTCGCTTTCCAGTCCCTAAACTTCTGCTCTGCATCACCGTCTTTCTGTCATCCTTCCGAACCCTTTGGTTCCCACACCCATTTAAGACACAGTCGTAGAGAAAATACAGTTCTTCCGCTGTGCTGTCTCTTCTCTCGCCATTCCTCCTGTGCATACTCTCGTCGACTGCCCAGAAACAAGCACGATATTCTCTAAACTCCTTCCACTGTGTACCCCAGTTTCATTACATTCCCCTCTTATACTTCATTACACCGATTTTCCGCCATCCATCCATTGCCACCTCCATTTCACACCTCTCGCCCTTCCTCGCCACCCCTCCACTGTTTGTTCGGCGGCACCTCCCCCTCCCCCTCCTTTCTTCCCCGCATCGCTTGCCTCACACTTGCCCTCTCCTTCACCCACTCTACCTCCCTTTTTCTCATCTCTCGGTCTTCATCTCCACCTTTTTCCACCATGTGCCTTTCGTCTCCCGTCGGCTGATTTTTTCCCCATCTCTCTTCACACACATTCCACCGCTCCCCACTATCCCACTCTTCATCCTCCTCCATCTCGCTGTTTCTCTTCTCTCGCCCTTCATTCCCCCTCTCCCACGGTTTTTTGTTTACCATCGCTTCTCCCCTTTCCCCCGCTTCCCATAATATCCCCCTCCTCCGTTGCCTAGTTTCCCACCTCTCGCCCTCCGTCGCCCGCCGCCTGCGGGTCGCGGAGGCCAGGCTCGCGCTCCTCTCGCACGCGTTCCCCTGCGCCGCAGTAACGTAGATTCATAGCACTCCTGAGGGGCGCCGCCGCCGCCGCCGCCGTCGGATGAAAGTGGGAGCTGCGAGGTGGCGGCGCGCGGGCGGCGCGGGGCGGCGCGGGGGCGGCGCTCGCCAACGAGCCCGGCCGGGCGCCGCCGCCACCGCCGCCACCGCCGCCGAGGAGGAGGAAAAGTAGCGAACATTTGCAGAAAAGAAAAATTTTAGCCTTCTTCTTGCTTTCAGTCGACTCCAATTTTCCATGAATTGGGTAATAGAGCTCGGGTAGGAATTGTGTGTTTGGTGCCTCTCTCCTAGCGTGTAGAGAAGGGAATAAAGCACGTTAAAAAAGTTTACCCTCCCTTTCTTTTTGTCGCTCGCCGTCCTTGTCTCTCCGTTATTCTTCCCTTCTTTGTTCCCCCTCTTCTTTCGCGGCTTTTCTCACCGACAGCGGCGCGGCGGCGGAGGGACGAGGAGACTCGAGAAGCGCGGGGGGGGGGGGGGAGGCGGCGAGAGCGGGCGGGCGGGCGGTTTGAGGAAACAAGAGAATATTACTGCGCATTCCCTTTCGGCTCCATCAAGAAAACCTTTTAATTCCGGGGCGACTGGAGCGCCTCAGTGGCGCCGCTGGGTGGCGGCGAGGGGAACTAGGAGGGGGCGGAGGGTAGAGGAAGCCTCTACGAAGCGTAGCCCTCTGCGTGAGTTATGCTTCAGTCGACCAGCGGGGATATTGGCCGCACGATGGCTACATCCCCGCGCCCGCCCCGCCCCCCGCGCCTCCGCCACTAGTGAAGGGGAACGAGGATATAAAACTCGCGGCCGCAGACAAACAATCGAATAATTTTCCAATTGATGTGGAAATGCGTTGACTACTTCTCGGGCGAGAACGCCGATTTATGCCGTTTCGATGAAGACGCACCCAGCGAAGGGACAGACCAAGAGCACGGGGGGGGGGAGGTACAACTAGGGCGGAGACTTTGGGGAGAGGTTGGGTGGACATCCCGCACATGCGTTGTTCCACTATATTATCTTCCCGCGATGCCCAAACGAAAAGACGCGAACGGCAAATTCTGTCGTATGATGTCACGTCGATGCCAGGGGATTCGAACCCGAATCATCCAGATACATAAAGAGTTCTGAGTTACACGATCGCCGATAAATACTAACGCAACTGATACAGGGTTAAAATAGAAAAACAACATAACTGTCATTTTTTATGTGCTAGTCGCAGAATAATGTCACAAAACATTTTTATTATAGAAAAATAGGGCAAGACTTTCTACGTATTTTGAAACTGTTCAAAACAGTTCTTAGCTACGCATAAAATGTTACGATGTTTAATATTTATTTAAGTCGCTTTTTGCCTTAACTATAATGAAACTTTTATTTCTTGAGTATTAAACGGAAATACTGTGTTATTTATTAAATTTCATTTTAAATTTACTGTCATTTAATGTTTCAGAAGCACGCATATGACCTGCGCATACGACGCATATATCAGAATAACATTAAGAACTTTTTGTATTTACATATGTTATATATTAATAATGTGTATAAGATAGTTTCAGTAAGTACAGTATTTTATCACACGTTACGCTGTTTACTGTTATGATAATTATTTCTCATTTTCATTAAATCTCATTACTTCCTTTTATCATCTCTTTTCTACCGTTTCTTCTTCTCCGTCAAACTTTTTCCGTATTCTTCGTCTCCTTACTCCTCGTATCCCTCCCTTCTGATTTATCGACATTTTCTAATTATTTTACGCCCTAAAATTTGAATACAAAGGTGTGATACGAAAGATGGGAATGCGGTGAAATGCATTAAGGAAATGGAAGGAAGTGAATCGAAAGATGTCAGAAAAGGGTTGATAGAGCTCCACCATGTCACAATAACGAACCATACATCCATGACCAAAGCAGGGTTCGAACCTGCAACCCTCCGAGAAGAAACGTTATATCACATCAACAACTTCAGGCACCCTAGCTGCATGTTGTTTTTTTATTAAAGTGGAAATTATTATAAAATAAAGGTTATTAAAGAGAATAGTATTTCTATTTTACTAATCAACATTAATAAAGGAAGACTTACAACAATTATAACTGTTTTGAATGTATCTCTAAACAATAGCAGTACAATAAAATTTCAGTTAAAATATATCAAAAAACTTTATTTAAACTCGTTATTACCTACTCCAACGTCTCCCTTGTACGATTATCGTAAGAACAAGAAACGTCATATGGTCCGAGAATATATTTTTAAGACCACTTCGCCCTGTGAGCGTTCTAGAGATTTTACCCACCATTATCACTCCCACGTCCTCCCCCCCCCCCCAAACCTTTCACTCCCTGCCCCTCCACCGCCAGCCATTCTCACCTTCCCTGCCGCGCACACCCATCTTCAACTCAATGCCCTTCGCTCTCCCATGCTCAATGCCGCACCCGATCCCCTCGCTCCCCACCGCCCACGCTATCCCCACTCCCTCCCACTCACTCATTGGTGAGTCCACCCCATCTTCCGCCACGCCGCGCCGCCCCCACGGTCCCACAGTTGACGCAATGTCACCCTCCCTCCACTTCCCTTCTATCCGTCGTCATCACTTTCCATGCCCTTCCCCCCTCTCTCCCCGAACCCCCACTTCCTCCGCCTCCACTCTCCTTCCTCCTACTCCCTCATCCCCGAGTCTACTCTATCCCCCGCCGCCACGCCCTCCGTCGTCCCCGCCTCTGCCAACTCACATTCTTGCTCCCACTATCAACACCATGTCCCGCTCGCTCCATTCCGCTCCTTCCCACCACTTCCCTTCTCCGCCCGCCCCGCCCTGCCTCCGCCTCCGCCGCGCGCGCTCCCCCAGCCAAGAGACGGCGCTCAAACTGTTCCCTGCAGGCGGCGCCCGGCGCGCGGAGGCAGTAATAAGGTCATCATAACTCAGAAATATTGGGTCTGGACTTTTAAAAGGAGGAAGACACGCGCGTAAGCCAGACGTATGTGCAGGGAATCGAATTTCCCTTCAGGGAGTGATTCGTGCTCGGGAGGCGAGCGAGCTGCGACCCGCCTCCGCGTTGCCCCTCCCTACCCACCCACCCACCCACCCACCTCCAACACACACACACACACACAAACAAAATCTCCTCCCACTCACCCAGGCAGTGACTGCCATTCGCGCTCTCCTGTTTCTATCAGCTCGACCCGGTCCTGTTGTATTTGCCGTAGCCGACGTCACATTGTATACTTTTTGCTCCCACGTATTCTTGAAAAACCGGATACGTATTAGCAAGTCTACACACGAAATTATGTAAACTGGTAAATCGTTGGTATGAATTCTGATGATAGCGGCTTATTGGTAGTATTTGTTCGATTTTTTTACACTGCACGTATCTTTTGGGATACACAGTTCTTTAAACTTCCTTTTTTCGAATGAGGAACATCTATTTTTCGTGATCAGTGTCGGAATCCGACCTTGGCGTATACAACACAGTGCAACACTCAAATGAGTGCTCTGCTTAAATGATGAGTGGAAACAAATGATGATGTGATGGCAAACAAATAAAGAGGTTAAATGGCCGACTGAAGAATTTCATCAGCATTTCAAACACTAAATATAATAATCTTCACATGGGAGTTTTTGTTTTCTTGTTTTGTTGTTATCAAGTCGTAGCTTACATGTTAGTTGAGTACTGAGCACTTAAATTTTATTTTAAAATGTCAATTATGTTAATTCTATAAGTAATAGAAATCATCGGATTCGAAAGATTTATTGCCATAATATATAATACATATGACATACTATAATAAAGAAGAATAACATTACAATATAAGTAATAACAATTATAATAATAACATTTAATAAGTTTAATAAATAACACTAAATGTTGGTTAATACAATAAGATTTAATATGACAAATTTTTTAAGTGTAAATTTAATTAATATACCCCTATTCTCTTTTAGCCAAATATATCTCTTAAGGTAAATACTGATTACTAAAGGTTCTGACAACATGTTTTATAAGTCAAGTAGAATTTCTTGTACCTAGAACAGCATGAAAAGTATTATTATTATTATTTTATTAATTATTTTCTTCCTACACGACAATGGAAAATATTTTACCGAAAACGATTTGCATCGTTTTGGTCTTTTTTGTCAATTTAAGATCTGGTTCGAGGCACTAGGACGAGAATTCTAGTGATCGGTTATGGCAAAAGTGTTTGCTTTCAATCAATTTTCACTATAATCAATTGAGGCGGATGCTGGAGCAGTGCCTTGAACAAAGAGTCACAGACCACAAATCATTCCCTATCGCGTCCCTGTTCACATCTATAAGGGCAGGAGATAGACTAGGGTGATGTAAGAAGATTGCGGGGTGAAATTAGTCAAGGCACGTAAGTGAAATAAGGAGGCAGAATGTGGAATACGCAGATGATAGACCAAAGTCTCCATTGGACTAGAAGGAGAAAAAACTCTCGGAGAAGGGCAAGGACTGATATGTTCAAAATCTGTCAAAGAAATAAGAAGAACTACTCCGCAAATACAATTACTTTATGAATTTGTAGTAGTAATTAAGAAATAATGTAGAGGCAACGCAGAAGCAATGTTATTATTTCTGAAGCATTTATTTACAGTTTTTCTGGTCTTAACTTATCAGAATAACTTCCACATGCATTATTGTGTTTACATTATCTTCTTGCATCTCTTCACTGCAAAATTGCAAGTTTCTCAATTCCGTCTATTTGGTTGTTTCGATCCAGTCTTGCTCGTACTTATCTTCTCTAATATAGAGATACTGAATTTCGAGTTCGTAATCTGTTGATGCGATCATTTTAGCAAGAAGATCAAAATTAAATTATTCAGCAATATTACTTGCTACTGCGAGTATAGCTCTTATTCTTTGGCGTAGAACTATGAAGTTGCTATCGTCGATGAAAAACATTTAATTGCTACACCTTTCACAACAATTTCTTTCAATATTTCGACCTTCGTCTGAACATTTTGCATTTCGCAACGTTTCTACTCCGCTGCCCGTCCCCGCTCATTGGCGACTCCCCAAACCTCCCAATTCACCAGTTCCCAGTCCACCACCCTACAGTATCACCATATCCCTGGTATCTCCCCCCCTCGCTCCGCCTTTCTCCGCGTCTCGTGCCTCAGCGCCGTCTTCTCCGCCCCTTCGCCCCTCCCCCTCCTGCCGGCGCCCGCCCGCTGCCTGATATATTATTCACCTCGCATGCCCCGTTTGAAATATGCCGCCCGCGGAGGGGCGGTGGCGGCGGCGGGGGCGCAGGCGGCACTGCGAGCGGGCACGGAGCCCTGCCCGCCTGCACTGACGCCCTGGCTCTGCCACCCGCCGCGCCGCCGTGCCGTCGGGGCCCTGGCGCCGTCGCAGACGTCGCCCTGTCCTCGACCCGGCGTCGCCTCTGGCTCTGCAGCCGCCGAACTGTCTATAACGAATTCGGCTAATATGCTTTGTTATGATCCTAAGAACCTAAGCCTTTAGGGTTTGATTTATTGATTAGTTGATTACTGTTTCTAGGAACATCATATTCTAAGGTTATTAGTCCCGTAAGTGTAGGGCATGTTTTATCGCGGAAGGTGGCGGTGAACGTCACCCGCTGAATAGCGTGCTCCAGGCTCTACATACACATCGGATAGCAGGGTTATCCCCAACCAGGCATCATCCACCAGCGGTGCACCGCCCCAGCCAAGATCTAAGCTCTCGACTGGTCTCCGGACATGTGTGGTAGTGTAGTGCATGTGTGTTTGTAAGTGAAGGGTGAGGATAAGACAAGGAATAGGAAGGAATAATCGTTGTCCATAGTGTGCTAGGGTACTGCGCCGGAGCCGCCTAGAATGGATCGTAGAAATCACAGAACACTACCGATCAGAACACCCGGCCGCTAGAATTCTCCAGATAGCGGCTGAATTCGATCTAACTATTCAGCTATTGTCGAAAATCCTTCCACCGTCACGACTAAAACCATAGGCTCTCGGTGAGAGGCACCGCAGAAATATCAATTGGTGACGGAACAATGATGTTGATAAAATGGGAGGCACACAAATAGACGAATCCCAATCTTGCACTGACTCTGGCCGGGAGAATACGAAACACAACAGCAAATTTTGACACTAGTTACCTAGATCAAATTCACCCGCTGTCTGGAGTACAATTCTACTGGCCAGTTGCTCCGGGGTTTGCGTGATTTTTCCAATCAATACTCGTACCAGGTGCAGGCCAAAACAGTATCCTAACAAACGGGCCATTGGACGGGGCACGATATTTTCTTTCACTTCCTTGGTCTACCCTATCCTCTCCTCTTACACACACTTACGAGAGTTATGCCTCAACGTACAGACAGAACGTAATACACAGTGTACTCCAGAGCGATATACATATTTAATTAGAGTTGAGGAAAAGTCGCCCTTCGTAACCCCGGTAAGCTCTACTTGGAACTCCGTTCCCATTCCACATCAAGATAGGATGTAGAATATTTTAATAGCTGCCACGAGCCCCTTTGACCTATTATGATACAATTTCATGTCACATAATTCTGAGGTTTATATTGGACCTCCCGACCTTTGTGATATCGGAGGCTCTCTCCCTCAGCGCGCTCGCCTTCCTTGATTGATTGATTGATTGTTGGTGATTCCGGGCACGGCAAGTATCGAGGTGTTTTTCCCGTAAGTGTAGTGCATGTTTTTCATGCGGCTTTGGCGGTGATCTTCCCCCGCTGGATGGTGAGATCCGGCACCGACCTACCGTCGACTAACGGGATTTTCCCGAACCACGTATCTCCCACCAACGGAACACCGCTCCAGCCGGGACAATCAAGAAGCCCATGACTTGTCTCCCGGTATGTGTCGTAGTGTAGTTGCATGTTAGTGTGTGTAAGGGATGAGGATAGTACAAGGAAGGGGAAGGAAAGATTGCGCGCGGTCCCTGGCCCAAATGTTAAGAGTACTGCTCCTGCATTCCCCTGGTGTTGATCGGAGAAACCACGGAAAACTACCGATCAGAGCAGCCGGCCACTAGAATTCTCCTCAGACCACGCCTGAATTTGACCTAGCTGAAAAGCTAGTGTCGAAAATCCTGCCACCGTCAGGACTCGAACCTAGAACCTCCTGGTCAGAGGCGCTGCAGTGACATCCGTTGATGCACTCTCCCGATGCCTTCCGTGATTAAGGGCCACCCAGAGTGCAATTGCGCCATCGGGAGACGCTAAGCGCCTCCCCCTCTCCGCCTTCTATCTGCAATAGAAGTGAGGGTAAAGTGTATATAGTTTTTAAGAGAGCATTGTATATGGTTCACTACCAGTTTAGGCTTTGCATATGATATTTGAATAACTTTGTATATGTGAAGTTCAGTAACAAACTCAGTGTGTTTTTGATCTCTGAGTTTCATTTCAGCAAGTCAGTTTGAAGAACCTGTCGACGAGCCATTGACATATTTAACTCATGTACATGTTCCACTCTATCACACATGTCGGGAGTCTAGTTGAGAGCTTAAAACTCGTTCCAGCTTGGGCTGTGTCCCGCTGAGAAGGGGAGGACTGGAGTGGAAAATCTCCTGCCAGTGACTACCAGCGACATGTAGATTGGTGCCGGATCTCACTACCCACCTGGAAGTAACACCGCCTCCTATATGGATAGTGCATTCACTGCCCTAATGACTGAGACTAATGTTCTTTGCAGTTGACGTCCCTAACATCAGCCACTAAAGCAATCAATAATTAACTATGGGTAAAATATATAAACTGTACAGAGAAGCCTTTCACTGCGCATACGCTAAATGTTTAGTTGACGGCTGCGCCTCAACTATAACCAATGACAATGCCTCTCTCCCTGTAAACAATGACCAATGCCTCTCTGATTCAACGTTTCGGTGTCTATAATCGAGAACAATTATGTCATTTTCACAGAATCACAATAGCGTGGCGTGAGTTGATCGTGGCGTAGCCCCAACAAGCCACGCCTTGAGATCTTCGACGTTCAGAGTCCGGGGTTACAGGCGGTTTATACACGCCGCAAGTTACAAGCTCCACCATCCAAATCGTTTTCTAAGATATGTATGTTGTGGTTAGCTCGACATAATCGTGAATCACGAACACCGCTGTTATTGTAACATGCTCCATGATGTAGCCATGACAAGAATGACAATCCATCCTCACACCTGTGACGGGCACCACAACGATCCCAATTAGCATTAATTAAATCACATTAATACGCACCATTTCAATATAACGAACAATTTCAATATCATTCCAACAATAAATATCTCCAGTATTGTCATCCTCAATATCGCACCTTTAAATTCACACCACTACAAAGAGAATTGTATGATTGACTTTGGAACCATATTCAATAGAAAGTACGCCAACGGAACCATCCCTAACGAAGCCAGCCGCATCGCAATCACCCCCACGAAATTGTCACCAACGGCACCGTCGCCAACGGAGACTTTGTAATATATCATCGCCATCACCACATTACCATTACGGGTAACATAATTACCCCATCACCTGTTCCTATTCTGTGGCTCGACAGCAAGCTATGGGTATTGGCCGACCAACAGTTACCCAGCCTGTCGACAATGGGATAAGGGGTTCGTGTGGTTAGAACGAAACATCCCTTCACCGTGTACACTGGGCTCCATAACTTTAGAAAGGAAAGTTTGTAAGGAAAGCGAACAGACATAATTGGCCTTGGCCCGTAATTGAACCCGGGGTTGCGCCATTGAAAGCGAGCACGCTAACCAACGAGCCACTGAGATAGGCAGACCCCATCATCACCATCATTAATAACCCTACTACCATTATCATCACACCGGGAGCGGTAGCTCAGTGCATCAACTGATGCCACTGCAGCGCCTCGGAACGGGAGGTCCTAGGTTCGAGTTCTGACGGCGACAGGATTTTCGACACTAGCTTTTCAGCTAGGTCGAATTCAGTCGCTGCCTGGAGGAGAATTCTAGCGGCTGGCCGCTCTGATTGGTAGTTTTCCGTGGTTTCTCCGATCAGCACCAGGTGAATGCCGGAGCAGTACCCCACCAAACTGGCCACGGACCGCGCGCGATCTTTCCACCTTACACACACACTTACACTACATGCACTACACTACCACATATTCCGGGAGCCCGGTCGGGAGCTTAGAGCTTGTTCCGGCTGGGACGGTGCCCCGCTGGACGGTAGATCGGTGCCGGATCTCGCCATCCAGCGGGGGAAGATCACCGCTATCTCCTGAGAAAAAGATGCACTACACTAACGGGACTAATGACCAAAGCAGTTGACGCGCCCGGAAACACGAAAAAAGCAAACCAAACCAATTATCATCACCAACATTCTCAACACCAGAATCGCCATCCTCATCACCGTTGTTATCACCAACATCATTATGCGACGACGAAACATTCGCTCTCGAAGCCACGTGAACGAATCATCAATATAACAACAGTTAGGATTTTCTTCTCAAGTCATTAGAGCTATTCATAAAAGTTCGTATATAGTGTCGAAAAGACTCGTTCGTTTCGAGATTCGTTTATTCAAAGCTAGAAATAATATTATTATTACATTAAGATAATAAGGGATCAACGCGAAGGAAGAACACATTTAATTTCAACCAATTCAAAATCTCTACACCAAGAACATGAATTTTCCTGCCAGTGAAATTTTACGTTTACAAGAAATTTACCTGTGAATATGAACTTTTTACTGTTCTATGAGAATAAACAAACATTAAGCAATGTAAAGGGTTTTCGTGATGTATATTTTTGGTTCATAATGTGAATTTCACATTACGCAAGCTGTTATACAAAAGTAAGAACTTAAAAGAAACTGGATATTTAATCACAATTGCATGTACATTTCGAAAAGAAACATTATTTGACAATGGTAAGTAAGGTGCAAAATCCTACGTCTTGATTCACATCGAAAAAACAACTTGTTATAATTTTTAACTTTCGTTAATTAGTTTAAAATTCTTTAAATATTTTTTTGTTTATTTTCGACTATGTGTTTAATTAATAATAAAGAACGCAAAGAGAGCTATCTAGAATTAATCCATGCAATCTTAATTGTTTATCGTGAAATTACTCCAGAACATTAGATCGTCATATCCTTAGAAAATATTTATTGTTAAGGGTTTTTTTTTTTAAATATTTTTTTTAAATATTTACACTAAATATCATTTGTGGTTTCGAAATTACTTTTATTGTACTAAGAGGCTTAACTCTTGAAACTCTTTATGAGGTCTTCTCTTCCGCAAAATTCTTGTAAGTGTTATTCATTACATATTTTATTAAACATACTAATCAAACATCAATGTCCGTATTTCCAAATAACTAATTTAATTTTCTACAAATAACAAACCTAAAGGATTCTTTTATAACTTGGTTTTCTGGTATACAACAACTTCGTTTAAAAAATAAAGGAAGTAAATAAACAAAATATTAATTTTTTTGTCCATTGCTTGCCATAGGGTTTGCTGCGACTAAACTGCCTACGTCATCCTTCTTCGCGCCACGCACGCCCATATTTCTGGCAACGACCATCCTCACGCCAGCACGAAAACCCTCCTTCTGGCAAGATTTCCGTCGCTTTCTTCTCCCCTCGACTCCCATTATCCTCCTCGCTGCTCCGCCATTCTTCTCCTTCAAAGCTGCCCCTTCCACCCCACCTCTCGCACCCCCACTTGGGCACAGCACAGGGGTCTCTCCTCATCCTGGTCAGGGAGAAACAGCAGCGGTGGCGGCGCAGTGTTGTCCAGATTGGGGAATAACGGACAAAAATAAAATGAAATAAAAATCAATAATCTTCGGACAGTTCAGAGCTGGCGCTTTTCATGCCCTTCCTCAGGTTAGAATCCTGATGAGAACAAGAGGAAGTTGTAACTTCACAAAATGACCTCTAAGCTGAAATCTCCTCCTCACTCACCCCTTTCTTTCTCTGTCTCTCTTTTTTGTCTCGCTCTGCCTCTCTTTCTGTCTCTCCCTCTGGTTCCCTCAGTCTCTTTCTCTGCCTCCCTCTCTCTCTCTCTCTCTCTCTCCTCTCGCTCTCTGTCTCTAGTTCTCTCTTTTTTTACTCACCCTCCCTTTCTATTGCTCTCGTTCTCTATCCCGTTCTCTCAAATCACTAGCAAAGTGATAATCTGGATTTGTTTAGTTCAACTAAGTACCTCAGGTTCTTGAGTCAAGAATTTGGGCGACCAAATTAGTCCGAAGCGTTGAGTACCCATAATGTTACACATTTCTTTGGATAAAAATATAGCCCATGTCGAAGATGGGCCTACAGATAACGTTTCCAAAGTCAGGGCATTAGATAACTATACAAAAACGAATTCACAACTGTACCTGAGTAGACCGAGTTTGAAATAACGAAATTGAAAGATTTCTCCCTGAATTTGTTAGCTGGGACCAAATTCTCTGGGAAAGAATTCTTCATACTGACTGTTCCGATCTGTAATTTCTGTGATTTCCTAAAATTGCAAACGGGTTAAGAAACAACACCTGAAATAACGATTAATGGACCACGCGCATTCATTCCTTCTCCAACATCTTCATCTTAAATCATTGCGGATCAATGAGAAATATTTATCTCAAAATCAAACAAACGCATGAAACTTGGGCTTCTTGAAAATTACTGTTTGCCTATCTTCTACACAGTATTAAATTAATTTTTTCTCTAGGGCTTTGCTCCAACCGATACCCGGTTACCCTTCTCGTCTCTATGGGACGCTTATTCGACCATACACTAGACATCAACACACTTGCGGGCCCTCTGATCTGAGGTCAGCAGAATGCAAGGCCCTTCGCTACAATAATACAAAAACAAGGGACAAACAACCATGTACAAGCAGAACTTAAACCTGCGAACCTTTGGGCCGAAGCGCTGAGTCGGTAAACGATCATAGCCTCTGCGTCCATCCAAATCGGCTTTAACAAAAATATGAAACGATATTATTGAAGAAAGAAGCACTGGGTATTTTCCTTTTCTTAAGTACTACTTGTATCATGTAAATTCGACAGTTCTAAAAAGGAAAAATGCTTTTGCCCGTTTTTCTGCGTCTTTCGTGCTTTGGTGATGGCGGTGGCAATGGTAATGACCAGGGCAGCCAAAACGTCGCAAGTTCAACATCAATCATAGAACCGCAATATTCGCATAAGGGTTGTTCGGTTTTATCGAGATCGCCCGGTGGCGGATGAGCCGAGGGGCAATGTGCATGAAGGGGAAGAAGAAGAGGAAGAGGAAGTGGTCTGAGATGACGACACGATCTCCGCGGTCGGCCTGATATATGCCGATAGGAACAATGACGTGTAATGGCTCCCCGCGATGCCTTGTTCAGTATTTCATCCAAAGGGCTTGAGGGCAGCGAAGGGAGCAAAATGGGTGATAGGAGGGGAGAATAGGTGGAAAATAGCCAAAACCGAGGGGATGTAAGATATTCGTGTAACCATGAATAAAATTGGAAAAGAAATAATACACAAAAACTTGAAAGAATATTAGGGACTAAAAATGACTGCAAAAAAGGTATCAGAATCATAATATTTACAAACAAAAATATAGATTCGCAATTTTTTGTGATTTTCATGTCTCGTTATACAAGGTTTTTAAACTGAAAATAAACAAAAACATAGATTTATCAGTACATCATGTAAATCATAAGCTGAAAGAACATTCAACATAATTTTATTGCTTCTGTGTCGTGTTCTTGCAACGTTTGTCTACACTATTGTTCAACGACTTTATTTTATTTCACTTTTCAAATTCCAATTTTTAATGTGAACACATTTATTTTACCTTTACTTTAAAGATTCTTCTAAAGTAACATTTCCTTTTATCAAATCATTTTACGACAATTCGTCACAAGATTATCATCAAAAAGGAATTTCTGGCAACTACTATTTTTTTGATGAGTCTCCCTCCGATAAATGTATTCACGAACTACTTAGTCAGTTTCTCATAGGTAGCGTGGATACAAAAAAACAAACAAGAAATTAGTTAATTATAATTTTGACATCCAATTTCATACGGATGTTCCGATATATAGTGCAACATTTTACAAACTTGTAACATTCAATATTGTATTCTGCTGATATCTGAATATATGAAAGTGCGTAACATTTCGTCAAAAATCATTAATGATCTTCATCACACAAAAACGAGCCGTATGCGTCCCACGAGTACATCTTCTACTTGCGAACCAAACAACTTCGCTTCTCTTCCCCTTTAATAAGCTTTCCTCACATTAACGGAATTTCAAGCCAAAGAAACACTTCGAACTTTCCCAGAGGAAAAGAAACGGCGATTTCCGAAGCGCCGGTGGAAACGAAACGTGTGATGGCGGTGGGTAATTCCGGGTTTTAATCTCTTTCTCGGAGCTCCTGATCGCTGCCGGGGGAACGTAGCACGGCGCGCGATCAGCAAGAGAGCGTCGGGGTGGTGTGGCGGGGGCGGAGCGGGGCAGGGCGGGGCAGGGCGGGGCAGTGCGGGGCGGGCGGCCGAACAGCGAACACCTAACGCCCTCGTTCCCACAAACGCTCCATGCCCCGCCCCCTGCATCGCCTTCGCTTCTGATGACGGCGCGGTGCCGCCGCCGCCGCCTTCGCCGCCGCACTGATTGTGTTCGCCGCGAACCCACTAGAGCGCGACCCCGTCGCTGCTTCGTTTAAGAAACGCCCGGGCGGCGGCGCCACCGTCGAATATCCTTCGCTCCCCCTTTCGGAATGGTCCCTAATGGCCACATAAACGCCCCAGGAATTCGGTGCTTAGGCGGAGGCGTGCTATGCCGAGCTGCACCGGTGCATAGGGCGAGCGAGCACTCAACGACCTCACGCTTTCCGACCGAGTTAATTAAATCTTTCTAGGAGGCGTCGATGCATTAAACGACGAGCTGGAGCTGGCGGAGGGTTTGAACGAGCAAGTCGATTGCATTTAGAAAACGCAGCTTCATCTCACTTAGCATAAGAAGGACTACAAGATATCGTGCTGTAACCCGAAATGACGTTCCGAAACAAGAAGGAAAAATTACTAGTTGTTCCGACGAAGGACCTGCTTCCTTTTATCGCAGTACTCGACTTCAAGACTTTCAGAAGTTTAATCTGTTGAACACAGCGAGCTCGTGAAAGTAAACAACAGAAGAACGAAGTGGCGCGATGAATAAAACAATTTTAATCCGAGGCAACGAGAGCGGACGCTAGTCTCCATTGCGTATCCATTGCCTCCAGGATACAAAATAAATGTCTGAATTATACGGAGATATGTCTGGGGGAGGAGGAAGGACTTTAGAGAGCCTGTTCCCGGATTCTGGCTCGATCGTCTGTCTTAGGTGACCCAGCAATGTTGTCAGAAGCCCAAGTTTGGTGTTATACAATAGAAATCATTGGACGTTCCTTTTTTAACTGTCATCGCGCTTGTAGCGAATCAAAAGCTGAGAATCTTCTACCAAAATGAAATGTAATGGTAACTACTAGTAAATAATTATTGTATCTGCCCTGTCCGGATATAAAATAAAGTACAGCGAATATAAATAGATACAAATTTCAAAAAATTAAATCACATTTCATAAATTTCTGCGAAATTATCTTTAGACGCAGTAATTTTAGACTCGCAGTAATCCCAGTACTGACTGACCAATGTTTCTGGTTCCTCTTGCCTTTTAAGAACACATATATTTTACCATATTATTCAGCATAATTTTGACTCAGAGTTGTGGATATTAAATTCACGTTATTTTTGTTTAGGAAGAATGGGAACATGAGTATTTTCAAGATGAGTATGCAGTGTGCTTTTCTGATGCATGAGCTTGAACGCATCATGAATATGAAGCTTTTCCGATACCTCTTGTATATTATTATTATTATTATTTAGTTTATACAATGATGGTTCACAGGAAGACCTGGTTCTCAAATAACAACGAGCTTTTTGCAAAGTGTGTTATTTCCTCGTTATTTAAAAATATGAATTGAGAACGTTGTAGACAATGCAAGTATTTTAGATGACAGAGTTGTGCATTAATTTTAAAATCCTTGGTGAGATATAAAGTTTTTGAAGGTTTTCTTTGGTGTGTTTTTCTATAAGGCCATTACTGGAGATAATTATTGGGAGAATGGATACTTGGTTCTGTTTCGATTGATCTTTGATTTGATATGCCAGATCCCTGTACTTCCATATTTTTTCGAGAATGATGATTATTATTATTGTTATTATTATTATTGTTATTATTATTATTATTGTTGTTGTTCGGAAGACAATGTTAATCAGCAACCCTGTAATCGGATAGATCAGCCTCATTTGTATCTCTGTCTGAAAAATTGGACCTACAGCGTCAAATGTGACATGACCCATTATAGTTCCTACTGATATTCAAATTTTCGTCCGACTGTTGTTTTTCAATGTAATCGATTTTTTCATCATTACAACATAAATTCATTTGATTGATTGTTATTGATTCCGGGCGCGTCAATTATGGAAGCCATTAGTCCCGTAAGTGTAGTGTATGCGTTTTTCATCGGAGATGGCGGTGATCTTCCCCCGCTGGATGGCGAGATCCGGCGCCGATCTACCATCGACTAGCGGGGTTTTGCCCAACCAGGCATATCCCACCAGCAGGGCACCATCCCAGACGGGACAAGCTCGAAGCCCCCGTCCGGTCTTTCGGTATGCGTGGCAATATAATGCATGTTAAAGTGTGAAGGAAAGATAGCGCGCGGTCCGTGGACCGAACTATTGATCGGAGCAGCTAGCCACTATAATTCTCCTTCAGAACTATTGAGTCGGAGCAGCAGCCACTATAATTCTCCTTCAGACAGGGACTGAATTCGACTTAGTTGAAAAGCTAGTGTCAAAAATTCCACAACGTTGGGACTCGAACCTACGTCAGTTGATGCACTGAGCCACCTCTCCTGGTTAGAATCGTTTGGTTTTCAAATATGTTAATGCCCTTAAAATATATATATTCCGGAAGAAAAGGTCACTATGTTCAAATTTTAATTGAGGTTTAGGCATCTTACATAACACTTTCCGCTCCTCCTGGTGGACTGAAGCACTGTGTCCTAGATTAAATAATATGATTTTTTAAAAAAGAACTATGTTTCTTCATAACATAGAAGGAAACGTCATCACAATTGTCCTAGAAACGGCACCAGAATTAAAAAAAAAAAATTAAATAAATAAGATGTGTCACTTAGAGAATCATAAATATTAATGCAACGAAGTGAAGAAAACAGTCGCGTAAAAAACAAAAGACAGAAAATATCGTGACCGTAGCATTATTTTGGCTCTCCTGTAAAATTTGGTTTTGTGACAGTGCGCTTTTCCTCTGGGATACAGATATGTTAATGTTAACGTCCCCTCTTCCTGTGCAGAATTATCCAAACTCTTTTATAATTTTTAAAGAACTTTTAATCAATGAGTAGGTCATTTCATGCATCAATAAAAAACAAATGAGTATGTAGTCTGAATGAGTGTGCGCGTAAATTCTATCCAGCTATCTAGTTTTGTCAAAAATCCTATCACCGTTGGGATTCGAACCCTTGTATCTCCCAGTCAGAGCCTTCTCAGCCGATAGAATGGATAAAAAGGAAAAGAAGAATAATATAACTTTGTGAGTCAAGGCGTAGTCATGGTGGTTATCACAAATACTGAAGCTGACGACCCAGCTTGTTAAAAAATGGCATTTCTTGGAGAACGTCAAACATTTCCTACAGGGGGTCGTCAAGAACGACAGGACTATAGATCTACCGCTGTAGGCAGTAACAAAGTATCAGAGGCATGACAGAGTAGTAACCACTGCCTGAAGCTGATGGCAGAAAATGAGACTTGTTAAAAGACTACATGATAGTAAACACTAAATAAGAAAACCTCCAGGAGGAGAACATTTCGCGTGTCAGAGTACACGCTGCGGGCCTCAAAGGTCCAAGCGTCCGACTTCGAGATAGTTGCCGTAACCAGGAGGTTATGACTGTATTCCAGTGTCAAAGTATCAGGGATACAAGGTAATGACCCCCACGAAGACTGAAAGAAAACAGGATTCCGCGGGCTGAGTAAATGAAATTTTGCTTTTCTGTGAAAAGCCGTTTTATTAGACTGAGTTGTCAACATTGCGCAGAATAAGTAATGCTGAGGCTCTAATAATATAATTTAATTTATAATATTAATTTAACTTATTTACAATATTTGTAGACTTATGATGCTGGCAAAGCCGCTGAAAACTGGTTATCTGAATAAATTCATTAAGTTGACCAAGATGCATTCAATAATTTCATCATTTAATTACGTCAACTACATCTCATCAGCAACATCACGATTCCCATAACACAAGACCCCAGCCTCTGACTCTGAAGGCAGTGACATCTCAGTATAACAATGGACTCCAAACACTCGTGTAGCAACCCCAAAGATAGTCTTACGAGACTGGATTCAATGAAGACATTGCATTCCAAATGATATCTTGCCAATGTTGTGAACGTTTCGGTCATTACTCTATACCTAACATAACATTTCGGAACTAACATCGTACCCGAATTGAGAGGCTCAGGCAGTGAAGAAAGGCATAGTCAAATAAACACCAAAGGACGACGTCTCTCGGACAGAAAAACTGTTCGTGGTGGAGATGGGTGTCTCTCGGACTGTACAAAGTGAAAAAAGGAGTAAACGAAAAGTCATAAGACAGGCTAAAATCATGAAAAACGATCAGGATATTTTGAACTCAAGTAATAAAACTAAAGCAATGTGGAATATAATAAATAATACTACCAAATCAACTAGAAAACCCGTAGAGAATGTTGTTTTAAAATATAACGATATAAATGTGAACGATCCGGCAACAGTGGCTAATCTCTTTAACAATACTTTTCGAGAATTGCTGCCGATCTCACTAAGGGTCTTCAGGCACAAAATTCAAAAATAGACAGTTCACTCAAAATTTTAGACACAATGTTCGTTTCCGAAACTTCTTCCTATGAAATTCTTAAAATAATCGGTAAACTAAAAAATAAATATTCGTCCGGTTTAGATGAATTCCCGATACTTTGTTAAAGACTTGTGCGTATGCCATTATACATCCGTTAACTCACATATTTAATGCATCTTTATGCACTGGAACGTTTCCAGATATTTTCAAAACAGCTAAAATTAAGCCGCTTTTCAAAAAAGGCAACAAAAATGAAATTCAAAATTATCGGCCCATTTCTCTTCTATCAGTTTTTTCAAAAGTATTAGAGAGACTTTTTTACGTACGAATGGAAACCTTTCTCACTAAACACGACGCGCTTTCAGATTGCCAACATGGATTTAGAAAATCAAAATCAACGGAAACAGCTATATTTTCTTTTCTTAAAGATGTCGCCTCATCATTAGATCAAAACGAGGCACCTATTGGATTATTTTTAGATCTTTCAAAGCTTTTGACGTCATTGATCATGACATTTTACTTTCCAAATTACCTTCATATGGAATTCGGGTATTGCTCTAGATTGGTTATGTTCGTACCTTAAACAACGATCTCAGAGAGTTGAAATACCTTACTGGAATGATGGAACATTACGTACGCACCTTTCCGACTCTTTGCCCGTTGCATGTGGAGTTCCTCAAGGATCGATTTTAGGCCCTATTCTGTTCCTACTTTACGTAAACGATATGCCCTCGACGATTCAAAACGGAAGAACAGTTCTCTTTGCAGATGATACGAACATCCTTTGCAATAAAGAAACCGTAAATAGTACAATATCAGATGTTTCAAATTGGTTCCGAAATAACAAATTAATAGTAAACGAAAAGAAAACGGTTTTAATGCAGTTTTCCATTTCAAATAAACAATTCTGTGCTCCATTGAAAATGAACAGTGTACCATTGACTGATGTTAAGGCAACAAAATTTTTAGGTCTCTAATTCAGTCAAACCTTAAATGGAACGTCCATTTAAATGAATTGAACACACAATTAAGTTCTTTATGCTACGCGTTCAGAATTCTTGCAAATTCAGTCAGCCTTCATACTCCTCGTTGTGTATACTTCGCGAATGTTCATTCCGCCTGAGATATGGCATAATATTCTGGGAAATACATCTTATAGCTCCCAGACTTTTAGATTACAAAACGAATTGTACGAATAATAACCAAATCCCACCCACGTGATTCATGTAAGCTCTCTTCATTAATCTAGGAATTCTACCATTACCGTGTCTTTTTATTTACGAATCAGTGGTTTTGTAAAAATGACTTGCTCAAGGGCGGAATATTTTTCAGAAAATGCAGAAGTCTATTACTATAACACTCGACGTAGAAATCATATTCATCAGGGGCAGTATCAACAGCTCATTACAAAAATTCACATACAATACATGTACATTATTTTACAACACTTTGCCATATGACATTAAACGATTCAATTCAATAGAAAAGTTTAAATCCCAAGTGAAATCGTTTCTGCTGCATAACTGTTTCTATACAATTAGAGACTATACTGAGCATAACAAGAAAAGTAACATTAATTTTAACAATGATACATAATGCATTATTTACCATTTGGACTGTATAAATGAGTATAAACAACCTGTAACAACTATTGTACTACAGCTTCCGGGTCAATGACCCCATCTCGATCAGGTTTTTCGTCCAGTTTCCTGATCCATTGAGCAAATGCTGAGATGGCCCCTTGTTTTGCTTCTGGACATAAATGTAACTTCATTTTCTGTGCACGTCTTCTAGAATTCATGTGGAAATACAATTATTCAAATTATCGGTTCCATGTTGTCGCGGCAGGAAGTAATAGGAGCCAAAATTTATTGCTTATTTATCTTTGACAATAGATTTTATTACATGGGAGTTTTTTGTTTTTTCTCCTTTCAAAATTCAAAATTTTTGCTTATTTATCCTTGAAAATAGATTTTATTACATGGGAGTTTTTTTGTTTTTCTCCTTTCAAAATTTCAAAATTCAAAATTTATTGCTTGTTTATCCTTGAACATAGATTTTATTTCATGGGAGTTTTTTCTCCTTTCAAAAAATTCAAAATTTAAGTAGTATATGAGTAAGTGTAGGGATCACAGAATTTTGAAAATGTGCACACAATTCACTTTTCCCCATAGCACGTCATACGCAGTTTTAACTGTTTTTCTGACGTAAAATAAATAAATAAATAAATAAAGCCGCGTGGTAGAAAACTGAACTTATTAAATCTTGTCACCAGGTTGAGGACACTGCACAGAAACACCTTCTGCAGGGGGGGATCAGAGCGACAGGTATAAGTGTAAGTGTACACAATTATGGATGTGTGAATGAATAAAAAGAATCAAAATTCAAGAAGACTATAGAAAGAAAACTTTAACAGAAAATACAATAAAGCATGCATGTGAATCTTAGGTTGCCGACTTCACCCATAGGTTAGTGAAGAAGGCCACTGTTGAAACTGTTCTTAGAGTAAAGCCAGTGGTATAGAGCGATTTTCCTAAGGATGAACCAAAGTGACAGCTAGTGCTGGCAACATAACTGAAGATTCTGTGGTCGTTGTGCCCTTGAACCCATTAGACTCCCTTCTCGCATTCGTTTGTTTGCAGTTGGCTTGTAAACGGCTTCGACACTTCCTTTTGTGGTGTCGTTGTCCGACAAAAATATAGTGCGCTGCCAGAAATAATTGATATTAGGAAGTGCAGTGTTATGTGCTCTTCTGTAAAAATTCTTTTTTTCATTATATATTACATTGAAATTACTTTTTGTGTCAAAAATATTATGTTTATTTTAAAACCGAGACGTAAAAGCGAGATGCGTACCAGTGCACGTTTTCCGGCTTAAAATCATTTTACTTTCTATTTACATTCGTGGCAGTTTTCTTTTACTGATTGTGAGAGCATGTTAAGAGATTTTCTACATACGTAATTAAATTTAAATATTTCCCGGATTCACGTACGTGCAATGTACCTCAGCGAAACTCTTAGACTTCATAGGGATGTTTTCACAGAAGCCATTACCAAACACTTCACGAAGAGGCGTGGTTGAACAGCTGTCGCGGTGGAGGGATACTTCTCTGAAATACATGTGATGTTCACTTGTTTTCCCGAACTGTCACTTTGGCTCATCCTTAGGAAAATCGTTGTATAGAAAACGAAGCATGTTGAAACATGCCGCCAAGTTGAGGACACTGTATAGAAACACCTATTGCAAGGGAGGAATCCGGAGTGACAGGGGACACGCTGGCGACCGCGAAGACCCGAGCCAGCGGCTTCGAGTGCGGTGGTGTCATCCCCGCTCGGCGAAGGGGCTTCGGCCGGCTCGTAAACCGGCGGCGCTGCCGGCGCGCCCGTGGCCGGAAGAGGCTCATCCGCGCGACGTCGGAAACTCGTCAAATGTGTATCATCACCGGGATGCGAGGATGCGCTGTAACGCGCCGCGGACGACCTCATAAAACTGCGGCTTCGATGCCGGCGGCGGAGGTGGCGGTGGCGGTGGCGGTGGCGGTGGCGGTGGCGGTGGCGGTGGCGGTGGCGGTGGCGGTGGCGGTGGCGGTGGCGGTGGCGGTGGCGGTGGCGGTGGCGGTGGCGGGCGGTGGCGGTGGCGGGGCGGTGGCGGTGGCGGTGGCGGTGGCGGTGGCGGTGGCGGTGGCGGTGGCGGTGGCGGTGGCGGTGGCGGTGGTGGTGGCGGTCGTGGCGGGGGCGCGGGCGGGGGTGGGGGCGGGGCGGGGGCGGGGGCGACGGGTGGGGAGGACGGCTCTGCGGATATCTCCGGGATAGTCAGAGGATCAGCTGGAAGCTATTGATTTTCATATGGTGTCTTTAGATAATATGAAGTTGCTCTATACCTAACATAAATTACTCAAACTAGCTGAACCCTTGTAATTACATAGTACAAAAGAAAGAGCGGCAGAAAAGTGGCAACAGAAAGAACTACATACACCACAGTACTACATACACCCTATATGAAAAATCAAAAACTTTAAAAATGTTTTTTCCTGTCATTCAGTACTTCTCCAATACTGCTAAAATAAGGTAGAGTTACAAAATATGGAGAAATGTAATCACTATTTGCTACAACACTGACCTAAACATGTTTAGGAAAATTTAATTGAAAAGTTTTAAATTTAGAAAGATCTTCCCATCTTGAATTATAGCTTCACACTCACGCACGCATTGTTCGCTAAACCAAGGACTTGAAGAATGATCTCAGTCTTATCACAGACAAAGGACATATTGATTAAATGACGACAGGTAAGCGTTTTTCTATAATTTTACGATTTTATTTATATTTAGTGTTTATACTATAAAATTAGTTAATGCGAGTAATAACAAGGAATTCCTGGCTTCATTACTTTTAATTTAAAGCAAAATTTAAAAAAGTTTGTACAGCAGAAAGTTCAAATTTCATTTTAAATACAAACCCTTAGTAATTTAAATAGAATGATTACTAAATTACTAATTAAAGTTTTATTGCGAATATGTTTTTTCCTTGTGCTATATTTCATTATGTTATTATGATTGCAAAGACAGCTAGTGTGGCTTAACCTGAACTGAAAGAAGTGTTTGGATACCAATGTTGGATGATACGCTACGGAGGATGATGGAGTAGGGGTGGGATTGGAGGCCACGGAAACAGAACAACTTTGGAAAATCCCATCGAAAACCAACAAATTCTCCAAGAGTGACCCAGAAAAAGCCCCTACGTTCAAACACAGAAAGCTGCCACTTCGGTTCCTATGCAGTGGGTAGACTCCTACTGTGGTTCAGTCGAAGTCAGCCTTGCCTTGATATCCATGTATTACAAAGGTTGGGTCTCTACATAATGGGAGATTGGTCATGGAGGGATGGGGTATCATCGGTAGATTTTAGGGATAAGAGTAGAATGCGAAGAAGCGTCCGCTCTCCAAGATCTGTTGTCTCACTCTAGACGCTCAGACGTGATTTCTTAAATACACGCTTGCGATACCCTAGATTTCTCCTCCATAGAATGACTGAATTTGCCATATTTATCTAGCCAGTGCCGAAAACTCTGCCACCGTCGGGACTCAAACCCTACGACCTCGCGGTCAGAGGCACTGCAGTGACATAAGTTGATGTCAAAGCGGAATAAAAGGGTTTTCTTGTAATCGTTCACTAAAACGCTTTATAAGATTAAATGAGCGGCTCGATGTCATTTTCCATTAATCCGCAATAATAATTATTTAAATTGTAAATTCCTATTACGTACTACGTTTTTGAGATGCACTCACAACCCACCTGGATACTATAATTTTAATTAGGCCCTCTTTAATTTAACTAAAAAATTGGTCGTAAATACGATAAAAACGGTAAGTAAACCGGCTCCACACAATTATTTCAAATGAAGCAGATACACATGGGCTGAATGATTCACTGCGTCTGTGGCTTCACCTTCCCTTCCGCCCCCTGCAGCGCCCTCGCGCCGCCACCTGCGCCCGCCCACGCTGCGCGCGCCTGCATCGCAAATCCCGTGCAGGGGGAGCCTGCAGCCGCGCGGCGCCGGGGGTTTCAACGGCCTCCTGCGAGATTCCCGCCCCGCCAATCGCCTTCCTCTCCCATGCAGGCGCGAAGGGAAGCTATATATTCTCGACAGATCCGCTATACTTATTTTTCAAATTGAATGGGTGTGGCGTTATAGATTTTATTACTAACAGTAGTGAGGTGTCGTGGGGTTTGAAAGGAGTGGGACATAGTCATATGTGGTGGCGAAAGTACAATACTAGTTACCTGCGTTTGTTTTTTGCGTTAGACTTTAGAGCTCCGTTGGGCCGGTCCTTCATAGGCGAGTCATAAGAACGTGCAGAATATATGTGTCTACAGAACACTTAGTATTGACTACAGTTAAAAGGCTTTTAACTGTAGTCGACTCTGGCCAAAATCTATATTTTGGAGTTCTTCATACCGAAAAATCAATTGATGGCCAAACATGTCTGATAACCGTCCATCTGTGGTCAACTCTACCACCTAACCCGTACAGCCGATTTTCTTCAAAATTGATAATCTTCGATCGATCACAACGAATTCAAAGCATTGGGAGTTTCAACTGGATATTTGATTTTTTGAAGTTGCTTTACATGAAACCTCAAAAACATTTTCAAAATTTTCTCAAAAATGATTCCAAACTTTTTGATCAGACTTTTTCCTTGAATACCAATAAGATCGGTTAAGGGGATGGTACAAATTTCAGGTTACTTGAAATCCTAGATTTTTCGAAAATTGCAAATATGCAATTTCTACGGAGTCTTGCTGCAACTACAATACTGAAAACAGATAATTTTTTTAACGATTTTTAATTTTTATTCTTTAAAGACATAATCTTGAAATAATGTCATGTTAATTTCTCGAAAATGAGACGTTTTCGTATCATTTTGCGCAAAATGTAGGCAAATACATTTTTTTTCTCAAAAAGCTCCATTTTGTAAAATACTTTTCACGAATAAAAGGGACGTTTAAAAGTAAGACATACTTCTCATTTTCGTTGAACTCTTTAAATTTTCGAAAATTTCAAATTTTAAATTAATGCGAGAACGTATGCGCCATTACGCTCACTAGTTTCTTTCGTGTTTGTTTTTTCCACATCATCTTTGCTCTTCTTCTCTTTTTTTCATATTCTCTATCTCCTATTTAATTCTCTTCTTTCTTTCTTGTTCTTCTTCCTTTACTCTTCATCTCTTCCTTCTCCTTCTTTTCCTTATTTTAATGTGATATTATGTGACATTACATTATATTATGTATGTATGTATTACATTTATGGGCGGAAAAATAGCAAGAGAATAAATAGTTCTAAAAGCAAAACCATTACGTTTGGTAGGGACCACAAATATTGTGAAAGTCAATACCGTTTAGGCAACGAAAATATTCCAAGAGTCTTATCTGGTTAAGTACCTGGGAATAATTTTTGATAGCAAATTGAGTTGGAAGTTACTTAAAATAAAACGAAAAAATCCATCAGAGTGTGGAATAATAAACAAAACGCTTCATAATGAATCAAAGAAACACACATAAATGAAATTTTATAACACACTGGCAGCTACATTTCTCCTATATGGAAGCGAATCATGGAAAATGAAAAAGAAAGATCACAGAAAAAGTCAAGCAGCAGATATGAGCTTCTCAAGGTAGTTAAAAGCTTCTTAAAACAAGACTATATAAAAACCGAAGATATCCTAAAAACCTGGGTATTGTGACCTTCTACTCAGGCTGGGTGTGGAATGTTCATGGATTAGGGGCTCTCCCATTTGAAGATTTTGTAAAAAAAAATAACACAAAGTCGTAGTCACAGAACATTTACAATTGGACGTTTGCTAGAGCATTTACCAAGATACAGAATGCCATTCCATAAACATCCATAACAAAAAGAACAAACATTGTACAATATTAAAAAAACAAAAAATAACCCAAGAAAAAAACAAGTTTTCTTCAAATATAAACAAAAATGTATTGTTCTAGAGACAATCATTTTTTCTATTTACTAGTTTTCTTATGACTAAAGCAAGAATTGAACATTAGCACTGATCAGACTTCAAAAAGTAAAGAATGACAAGACAGTGATGTAATGTTTAATCAATATTATCACATTCCTTATTGCACTATCAAACTGGTACTTAAGCATTAAAAACACAAATTGAATTATTAATTTATTTCAAGGGCAGCATTCTTTGCAGGTTATTTTTCTCTTAAAGGACCCTTAACCCTCCGTTACACGCGCTGTGTTTGTGACGCGAATACACGCGCGCGGACTGAGAGTCCGCATACCTTACATTCGCTCTCCTTCCAAAGTTATTAGCACATTTTCATAGTATTTTATGTGAATATCAAATAGATCTTGTGTTCCAATAAAAACACTCAATTGTTGGTTTTTATATTTGTATTTTTATTAGATTAATACCTATTTATTGAAATTATTTTGATGATTAGTGAGAACACATTTCTGTATAATCAAACAAATTTCTACAAGTAAAAGAACATTTAGAAAAAAACAATACATGACAATAAAACATTGAATTGTTAAAAATTGAACAATTATTTATTTCAATATACATTTGCTATGCAATTAGTGCACAAATAACCCGAGACATGTTGAAGGCATATAAAACAATCACAAGACTTGCACCGAAATCTAGAGGGTCTATTTTTTTTCCTGTCGCAGAAACTGCATCTTCGCGAGTCATGTTACTTTCTGATCTGGTTTGACTTTCAGTCTTCAAAATTCCCAAAAGTTCCTGTAGACGTAATTTTATTGTTGAGGGAATGGATTCCATAAGCACTTTATTTCTTACGTAATCATTCAATAATTCACGTGAAAGGATTTTCAAGAAGTCTTTCCTCTGACATGATTCATTGTTGTTCCCTTTTACAATGACGAAAGCATTTATTCCACCAATATTCAGAAGGGAAAAAATCACCAGAGACCACCTTCTAGTAATTCTTGCAACTGAATAGTTGCATTTCATTTCGTCTACTTTATCAACGCCTGATTTGGTATCATTATAGAAAGTAATTATTTCAGGTTTGAATTTTTCAGAAGACGGATCAATTGAATCGTCGTCATGCATAGTTGATAATGCCAAAACAACTTTGTCTTTTTTTGCTTTATATGACACAAGCGTCATGTTTTTTCTAAAAGCAAATATACTTGATTCTAGAGGCCTTTGCTTCAAAGTGGTCATGAAGGGTGGAATTTCACGTTTGTTTCGACGAACGGTTCCAACAATAGTTAGTTTGTCATTTACCAACAAGTCTTCAGCAAGAGGTATGGATACAAACCAGTTGTCACAAGTAATGTTTCGGCCACTTTTTGAAATATGTTTTACCATCCTTTTCACAATGGGCTGTTTTCCACAATACACTTCTAAATGGCTAGTGTAAAACATTTTCGCATCAGTTACAGCAAAGATCTTCAAGCCGTACTTGGCTGGTTTAGAAGGGATGTATTGTCTAAACCCACATCGTCCTCTAAATGCGTCCAACATTTCATCAATAGTAACTAGCTCTGACAAACAGTAATGCTTCTTTATATTTGCATTGAAGTGATCAATCAAAAATCGAACTGCTGCCAATTTATCGACAGTTTTACGGTGATTTCTAGTATGTATGTCATCAAATCTCATGCATTTGAGTAAAAATCGGAAACGATTAATGCCCATTGTAAGTCTAAATAATTCTATTCCTGTGCCATCGTTTGCCCACAGATCTTCTAGATTTGTGTGAAGTCTTCAAAACTCCACCAAGAAACAGAAGGCCGATACAGCCTTTAGTTCAATAATATTTGTATCTGCTGCATCTCTAGGCCTTGAGTAATTAGAACGAATGGTTGAAATGAAAATATTAGTACATTTTACTATTTCCTCAAGAATTTCATCGCTAATAAACAGCTGAAATGCTTCAATAGGACTTTAGCTGCCTTCGCCTGTCCTATCACTCCCGGAAGATGTTTCACGATATTATGAGCCTTGTTTCGCCTCTTGTTTTGAAGAAAGCCAGGACACCATTGAAAACCATTTCTCCCAATATACATTTCATTTTCAACTGAATCATCTTCTTCACCACTTTGTTCGCTTTCTGAATAATGGTCACTAACATTTACAACATCTTCATCGCTGTCGTCATCAGCATCTATCTCATCTAACCATTGCTCAATTTGCGACTCCATGTAGATCCTTTTGAAAATTATTTCTATACAGAATAAGAAAATATATTTGTAACAAATTGAACTATTTATCTTTCACAATATCCAAGTTAGTAATACGAAAATAATCTGAATTTATCCAATTTTTTAAAACAGACAAAATGTTTATGCACTCCCCTAACACTATGTCAGTGTTTAACGACCAAACATGTATTAGAAATATAAAACTTACCTGATTAAGTACGTTTAAATCGTAACACAAATAAGAAACGTAAGAGCAGAACTAATAACACGAACACACGCGCGCGGACTGACGCTCCGCACCGCTAAGTATTCCACTGTGGGCAACGTAGGCAACGATTGTGAAAGGTTTTTTCGACGCCTATCGATGAATCACCACGGCCGAGGAGGATACAGGAAGCCGCAACTCAATACCTCATGATAACTGGCAGTGAAAAAGAAAAACACAAGAGTGCGGACTCTCAGTCCGCGCGCGTGTAACGGAGGGTTAAGGTACATCTCACCTTGAGGACAAAAAATGAAGCAAGTGACTGTCTCTTCAGAACACTGTTTAGTGTCCGTGTCAACACCACAAAGACATTTAAACTAGAAAATAAACTACAAATGACAAACACATGTTATCACCTCAGAGATCAACAAGAACCTATTCTGAAAAAATTACAAGTGTTTAACTGTTGTGCTGAAATAAATGTAGAAATGTAACACATTCTGACTCTTATATCATACTAAAGCTTCTACATGATCAGTACAACATGATAAATCTAGTCTTGTACACTGTAAGAGAATGATACAAGCAAAGGTGAAGCATAAATATGAATGTCTCATAACATAACATTCTTCATTTTCATCAATGCATAATTTGCACTACATTAAAATAACATAATAAATAGAATAACATTCTGTAATAACCTTGTTTTGTTCGGAAGAAAATGATATGCACCACGATTCGTCCAACAAGAGTGCCCTACCCCGACCTTTCAAATTGGGAAGGCTGCGTACACTTTGATGCAGATCACCTGGTCTACGTGCCGTTGCACAAGCCAACTCAGTTTGTAAGTGCTAGTATCTGCTTATCAAAAATAAACAATAGCCTCTATTGTAGTGACTATTACATCAGCACTGACATAAGCTTCTTGCACCCGGTCTCCTTTTGAATATCTCTATTGAATGTTTATAGTTTCAATTTAACAGAAGATGTGTCTTTCCAACATAGAACATTCTATCAACAGAAGCACTGATCACAATCTATAATGTATAAACAAAATGTGCAGTACAAATACCTCTTTTCTCAAGATAACCTCACTCCATGACGTCTGAACAACGACAAAAGTCTCTCGCCTCCCTCCTGCCCCGTGACGTCACAACGGACGGTAGAGAGACCCCCCTACCTCCTCTACACCCCTCTTGCTGGAGAAGCTGGTGCCGTCAGCGGCGGCGGCGGGGAATTCGTATGTCGAATATTTGAATGGTCACAATTAATGGGTCATGACAATTCTAGGGGACCCTGCGACACGAATGCGTGTAACGCATAAACATTGAGCAAGTTATATAACGCAACAATTGACAGATGACGACGATTCCCGGAACTTTGCAAATATTATTAACCGTTTTCAGTTCATATTAGGATATTTTTCCTACCGGGGTAATGTAATCCAATCTTATTTTCCGCCCATAAGCAAGTTCCTTGATCCTGTACTGCGTCACGATCTTAAATATAAACTTTGCGGGCGTTAGTATCACTCATCTTTTGTGTGAATATTTCATATTACCAATTATTATTTCTCATTGTTTTTTTTTATAAATATGGCCCTTTGTATGTGCCAACTTCATGCATAATATGCAAACTTCATTCTTAACTATACGAAAATTCTTTCGATAAAGATTGCCAGCAATTTGCGGAATTTGCAGAAAATTTTCGTAAATAAATATGGTATTCCTAATTTTTTTAGGAAGACGCAAGGTAGAGTTACATTTCAATGGAATGCTCTAGTGTACATTGTTAAAATTTCGAAGCTAGATTATTGCATTGTTAAACAATTTGAAATTGCCATCCTACAAGTCAAATTTATACCTGTTAATATCACGTGCCTTTTACTGCAATATTTATAAAGTGGTCTTTAATTTTTTCCCCTCTACTTGAGTCAGTTGTATAAATGTATGTTGTGGAGAGAACCCTCTTTAACGTTTTGTTTTTTATTTTGTTGCAGTAACTTCCTAAGCACCACACTGGCTGAGTTAGCTAGAGCCAGCATTATCTCGACAGGAGCCTTTGTTTCTTCACGACGGTAGCAAATATTCGAAAATCAGCTACACGCGCCAGAAATTATCCGCAGTGACACATTTGTTCTTGCAACAATAATTATGTTGGTAGCAGTGAGTAAGAAATGAAAACGTAAATACCACAATCATAAAAGATGCTGGAAACGTTGTCCCCTTCGCTTGTTTCCCAGCGATCTGTTTAATCTGATGACCAACATAAACACAATTTTTAATACGAGACCCTGACTCGGCACAGTGCAGAGGGACTTTCCAGGCGCACTATATTTATTATAGATAAGTTGAATTCATCCGCTGTCTGGAAGAGACTTCTAGCAGCAGCTACTATGTTATGAAGTTTTCCGTGGTTTTACTAATACTGGTGGTATAATTCCACTTTCGATTCACTTAATTAGGAACCAGTTCAATTAATATTTCTGTTTACATCAAATACGTTCATTCCAACGATGTTAATGTTGTCCAGAGTTTTATATTTTTTTCTTCGTGTAGCGAAAATGTTTTAGAGGTATCATATTAAAATTGAATATTCTCTGTACGTATAGTCCTTTCGGTGGCAGTAAACATGCCATTGTTCTTTTATTAGAGAACTAGTTCAACAGTAACAATGTTAACCCACTTGCACACATTTTCTACATCGACAGATACTAAAATAAGATAACAACGTGTATATGAGTAAGTCTGACTGTAAAGGAACGCCGACGTTTTTACAAAGCGATAGCTATGGTTTCCGCAAAGCCATGGTTTTAAATGTTTTCTTAACATTCGATAAGCGTTAAGAGACGAAACTATCACTTAGATTTAATAAAAGGTTAAATTTTTAAATTAGCTCAAAGTTTAACTATTAAAAGTTCTAAATATGAAAGATTAACTCTTTACTTATATAAAGAAACAAGGGCAAAACTATGCTAGATCCCATCGTTGACCCCCTTTGATTTGCGACTGTTAAACAAAAAATGTAAACTACAAATTTGTTACTCTTCTGAAAAAGACTTTTCAAGACACGACTGAATGTTGTAAACTTGCTAAGGTCGGATTTTCTAAACATTTTAATTTTCTTAAAATGTTTTGAATCTGTGAGAAGGAGGGAGTAATCTACGCCTAATTTTTAATCATTAACATAATATTTTGAATTAATTTACAGAAATTGGCTACATTTTAAACACATATAATGACAATCAATTTGATAAATGTTTTTAAGAAACAACTATTGTGTATTATAAATGATGTTTTCGTAGAAATTGCTAGAAAACTTATTTAGAATGAAAATTGGCCGCATTTATGCGGGTAAATTTTTATAAAATTTACTTGTGTATGATTTTGGTAAGAACAGCTTTTGCAGAATAGTTGTAAGTTTTCAAGATATATACTTTAAATACGTATCTGGGTAGTATTTCATAAACAAATTTATAATCCGTGGCAAATTTTGGTAAAACTTTCCTCTTGTATGAGTTTAAAACCTTTCGGCAGACCACTCAAACTCATTCTCGTTGTACGATTTACATAAAATGTCATTTTAAACATGCATTACTTACAATTACCAATTAATGGTTAACTCAGAATAAAATTTGCACAAAATATATTTTAAACAATTCAATGCGCTCTGATAGCCAGTAAAGAGTGAACACATGACGAAGATGAAATGAGATGAGATGACGAAAAGAGTACCTGAACACTGCAAATTAGGTAAATCAAGAAAATGTTCGCAGAACATTCAGAAACTGACATGAAATAACCTTATTCACTGCCCTTTTATGGGCAAAACCTCTCCCCTCCCCAACAAAACGCGATTCTTATAAAGAAATCACCCTACATTACAATATTTCCACACAAAAAAGTCAAATTTTTCCTTTACTTTCTCAACAAGCTTTGGAGAATCCATCTCCATGTTTACGCCACCCAAATCGACTCTACACGAACGATTCCGGGACAGGAAAATTGAAAAATTCGATTCGATGAGCACGTGTTATGAAAATGCGGGCGGTCGCCGCTCCTTTGGACGGGCTGCTTCAATTGTGTTTTGTTTGGCGTCCGGGCGCCGCGCCGCGCCGGTGACGGGGACGTGGCGTTCTTTTGTATGCGGAATGTCTTTCGCGGGGAGCGGGTAAGGGGGCGTGGTTGGGTTCGTCTGCGCCGGACGCCCATCGCCGTCGCCGTCGCCGTCGCCGCCGCTGCCGCGGCCGTTCCCACCACCACAACCGCCAATGCCTACTAGGCCTCCGATGCCACCGCCGCCGACCCCCATCACCACCATTTTCACGTCACGCTTGCTACGGCGCAGTCCGCTTCGACCTTCACGTCCCGTCACCCTTGTACTGCTGCGTCCGCCTCTGCCCTGTCATTCCTATTCTTCACTCCACGCCCTACGTCGCTCTTCACTCCATGTCACCACACCATCATCGACACTAGTTGAGCGACCATCACCACCTCCTCGCCCAAGTTACTAGAACCCACACCCACCACAGCTGTCGCCACCTCCATCCACTCCAGTGCTACTCACCATCATCGACACTAGTTGAGCGACCATCACCACCTCCTTCGCCCAAGTTACTAGATCAATGCTGCTCTCACTACCACAACGCCAACACAACGGTGCCTGCTCTCAGCACCTCTACCGATCGCTGAGAAGGATCGCACGCGGTGAAGAAAGAATGGGCGTGGAGGGTATGGCGACTGAGACAGATGGGACGACCGAAGCGACGTGGGAAAGGTCGCGGATGGATAGGAAAAAAAATAGTCGGGGAATAACGGGCTACATGGAAAAGACACCGTGATGTTGTTGGATGGAGTGATAGTAGTATTAGAGGGGAAAAGTTTGCAATTGACGGGCAGAAGGACAAGACAGAAGTGGTCTACCGGAGTAGTAACGTAGGACGGAGTAAACGGCGAAAAGAATCCAGAAAGAGGGAGGGGGAGGGGTAAGAGGGCCGGGAGGGAGTAGTCGAAGCGGAAACGGAGCGAAGTGCAGAACGTGCTGAATAGAGCAACCAAAATGGACCAGGTTGTGTGGGGGAGGGGGAGGCCGGAGGGGCAGGACAGGTGGAAAGGAGCGAGTAGAACAAACGGCTGAGTCCGTTGGGGCTGGGTGAGATTACGCGATGACGGCGATGAATTAGAGTTCAGGATTGATGTAGACCGGATGGATGGGAAGGAAACCGGCAGGAGGGAGCGGGACGATTGATTTGATCGATTGTTAGTGATTCCGGGCGCTTAAACTACTGAGGGCATTAGTCCCGTAAGTGAAGTGCATGTTTTATCGGGATGTGGCGGTAATCTTTCGGGTTTTTCTCAGGATGGCGAGTCCTGCGCCGTCCTACCTTCAACTAGCGGGGTTTTCCAACTAGTGTAGTGCATGTTAGTGTAAGTGAAAGTATGAGGGATAAGGAGAGAACAAGAAAGAGGAAAAAAAGATTGTTCGCGGTCCGTGGCCCGTTTGTTAGGGTACTGCTCCGGCACTCATCTGGTGTTGATCGCAGAAACCACGAAAAACTACCGATAAGAGCAGTCGATCGTTAGAATTCTCCTCCACACAGTGACATCTAGCTGAAAAGCTAGTGTCAAAACTCATGTCGCCGTCGGAACTCCAACCTAGAACCTCTCGATCAGTGGCACTACAGTGACATTAATTGATGCACTGATCCACCTCTCCGGTGGGAGGGACGAAAAAGGTGGAGTAGGCAGGACGAGTCGGAACCAGCAGGATGGGCAGAACAGGCAGATGGGAGCGAGCAGGATAAACGGGTAGAGTTGGACGGGGCTACGGGCCAGGCGGGACAAGCTCTAAGGTCCCGACCGGTCTCCCGGAATATGTGGTAGTGTAGTGCATGTTAGTGTAAGAGTAAGGGGAGAGATAGGACAAGGAAAAGGAAGGACAGATCGCGCGCGGTCCGTAGCCCGTTTGATAGGGTACTGCTCCGGCATTCGCCTGATGTAGATCGAAGAAACCACGGTAAACGACCGACCAGAGCAGCCGGCCGCTAGAATTCTCCTCCAGACATCAGCTGAATTCGACCTAGCTGAAAAGCTAGTGTCGAAAATCCTTCCGCCATCAGGACTCGAACCTAGGACCTCCCGGTTAGAGACGCTGCAGTGACATCAGTTGATGCACTGAGCTACCGCTACCGGAATAGTAGGACTTGGAGAACTGGCGGGATATAAGCAAGATGGGCGGGAAGGAGCAGGCAGGGCCGAGCCCAACGGACCAGGTGGCGTAGACGGAACGGGGCTGGGGGAGAGGTCTGCCTGGTGGGCGGGGGGCCGTGGGTTGCTCTTGTCTCCGCCGGACGCGCCCCGCCCGTCCCCCGCAGTCGAGGGACGGCACGGGGGACGGCGGAGGGCAGCGCCGCGGGGAGCCCTAATGGAGTCGCGGGACGCGGGGGTTGTGGATTCCGTCCTCATCTCCAATATGAAAGGGAAATGCAAATCTTAAATCAGCCATGCAGCGTATTGGGTCCGCACAAATCCGCCTCCGCGGTGGCGCTGGCGGCGGCGGCGTCTTGCACACGTCCTGAATAATAAACGAGGACGACGCAATTGCGCTGGGAGGCGGGAGGCCTGTAGACGTTCCCTCCGTCGCCGCCCCCGCCGCCACCGTCGCCGCCACAGATGCGACTTCACTCTCACTGTTGCTGCTTCGTTGATGCTTTCGTTTTCGTGGCATCGTCTTCGTAGCATTTGCAGTTCTATTCATCGTAATTCATTTCGCCAAAACAGGACTTATGAAATACTGTTAAGGTTTAACAAAAAAAGTTCATCTTTGGCTCTGGCTTAACGTTTTTGAATGTAGCTGCTGGAATTTTTTAAGCCATATGTACTTCCAATACGGAATTGAAACTCATCATGTCCAGTAGAAGTCTATTCTTCTACAGGAGCTAGACGTGGACTTGAGGGATATAGCAAAAAGAAGAACTGAATATTTCGAGTTATGGTGTTACATAACCATGTTGCGAATACAGTTTTTCCAATCAAGTGGTTTCGAAAAATGATTGTTAAAGTATAAGGATAAATAAAAGGATCATCAGGCGTGTTTGCTAGCCATTATTTTGGAGTTAACATACCCGGTAGATAATGTAGAGGCCGACTACGTTGTGACTACTTAAGAAAAACTACTTAGGGGAAAGTATGAGATATTTTCGAAACTGAAGATATTGCCTGAACACTGGAACCGTTTTAGAACTGCTGTCTTACCTCATTCTTATAGATGGGAAGGGTTGAAATTCTTAGAGAAACTGGAAAGTGATGATGTCATGTTGCCACCTCAAATACTGATTGAGTTCAGCATCTCTTGATGTCTCAAGTGACTGCAATTTGCGTTTTTTTATTATTGCTTTCAGTACTATCAATCACCCCCTACCCCCATTATGCTGGTCACTGTCATTTCAAGCGAAATCTGTCAAGATTCCCCCTAAAGTGTACCGGAGAGTGAATGCTGAGTTGCCCCAAAATTCCATGATTATAGTAGCTGTCATTCATATTTGACACGCTCAGATTTTTGCATCCAACAACATAATTTTTGTGGCCAAAAATTAGTTTGGAAGAGCATTCTTATCTCACTTATTATGCTCTAAATATAAAAAATTGTGTAGTTCCGTTGTTGGCTCTCTAGCAGGAAAATTAATTTCGCTTACTAGGCATCGCAGTTTGCATGGTTTTCTGTTATTACACTGTTCTAAAACTTATGATACTTTCGTAATTTATTCCTTTCTTTTTTCTTCCTTCCCTTCGTATTTCACTGAACTGATTGGAAATATGACTTTCAGATGTCACCAACTCTTTTGGCTTGTATGGCTTATTTACAAATAAACAGAAAATGTCAGGAAGATAGTTTTACAATATACTGCTACATATTGTAGCAGTAGAATTATTAGGAAGAGATATGTATTCGATCACAAACATTAAACAATAATGATTTATTCTTATTTATCTCTAATATTTTCATTTAAATTATTATGAATATCATCATCATTATTCACCAGGAACGAACAAAATTACAAGACATTTGAAACACACTTAATTTGAATTTGTTTAACTCATTCACAGATGTTCACAACTATTCCCATCACTATTTTTACTTTTCTTCCACATACTATTAGAGGGCTTACTACGTCCCCTCGCTCTGATGTAATCACAGACATAAAGCAGCGAAGAATAATTTTAGGAAAGGATATGAACCATTGCATGTCATAAACACAGACTGCGTATAATGCTTTAGCCACCTCGGCTCAATCGACTTGAAGCATTTAATAATTTCAAAACCTGTTTATATGTTTCGTTGGAGTGTCTATGTCTATTGAGGAAATAAAATTTTTGCAAATTAGTGCAAAAGAAGCACATTTACGTTAACCAGAAATGTACATTCCAAAATTTGGAAACTGGTCATTTCTGATTACAGTTTGGACGAGATGGATAGATACACCAAAGGTTGGAATGTTTGGATGGATAGATGGATGGAATAGATGGAAGTAAGGTATCCCACGTTCAGATTATAAGCTTTTGAGCTAACACTCGGTAAACATGTAGGGAGTAAAATACAGTTGTTCTAATCCGTTGATCATTATTAATTTTACATTGTTAATTAAAAATAAAATAATTTAAATATTATAATATTTAATTAATATTAATATGACAACTTCGCATGCAATTTCTGTAAAATGGTCGAAATTTTCTGAAAAAATGCAGTATTATTTTCTCTAGAGACTTGTGACATTTTGTTCTGAGATAAGTGCATATAAATATGGCATAGTTCTATTTTAAATTAAAGATATGAAAATTTGAACATTGTATTGGTTCAAATATTCTTCGAACCTGTCATTTACTTATAATTACAGCCAGAGATTTTTTGTCAACGTACTAAATCCCTCAACGTAAGATCTTAAAATGATGTAATGTACTACAACTACTCTTAGAAAATGTGAGTAGTGGTTGCCTAATGTTAACGGAAATCCAAACATTTTCCCAGACACATGTAAACAACCATATTTGTATGTTAGTATGCCTTTCTCTCCGTACAATATGACGTGTGAAGGCTATAAAATCACTGTAATTTCTAGTAAAGTGAAATATTGTCGCCATCAGCAAGTTTAGAAACCATTTCAATATTTAAATTCGTCACTTCATAAAATAAGAGCAGGAAAAGTTTCAGCACCTAACATATTCTCAAGAGTTGTTATTTCTAGTCGCATTGCTATGTATAATCTCAAATCTACTTTACTCGGTAATATGTAGTGCTTTCAAAATTTTCTGAAATTTCCCGAAACTGGTATTTTCCATTTTTTGTTTATCGAGCGATACACTCACACCATGCGCACACACACACACACACACACACACACACACACACACACACACATTCACTCACGTAAGCACATCTTTATTACAGAGACATTGATGCAGAAATGAAACCTCAACTCCGCCGTATCGTAACGGGGGAAGGATATTAAGGCTGAGTTTCCTGTTCGAAATGTCTTGTCAGAATGTCATTTCCCCGAGCGCTAGGTTTATTGCCCGAGTTCCTAATTCAGACGGAAGTTCTCCCATGCTACACGCTGTATTTCATAACGACATTGCTACCTTCTTATCCATACTGAATTGCTATTATGTATCCTTGAAACGATGCTACGTCACATTTTACAATTATTAAGTATCCGTTTTTGTGAAATATAAAAGCTTGCTTGAGACAGTACATGCTTATTCATTACTTTCTTCGTTTACTTCACAAGGAAATAATACTTGAAATGAAGTAGACATTTTTTTCTTGTAAGTTAATACTTTGAGAGCTTTGTCAGAATAAAAGGGAGCCCGTTTTGAGAAAAAATCTTCTAAGCGTCATTTTGGAGGTTACTAAGAAATATTTTCCAATAGATGTGTAAAATGCAAATCAATTCAATTTTCCGATATTAAAATCTCTTTTCATCCTAAAACGTTTGAAGACCACTTCATAAAAGGTGCTGAAGTTAAGGCCGAATTAAATAACTTATTCTAAGTGTTGGAAGTTCAGAATGTAATTTATAATTAGTTTTATTAAACAAATATATATATATATATATATATATATATATATATATATATATATATATATATATATTAAATGTTGGAATGTGATGTTCCAAATATACAAATAAACAGTTATTTTGCAAAAAACGTCTGGTTCATCAGGAACGTCATCAAAATATGTCATAGTTTCATCGCAAAATTACAAATATTTCAACGAAACAAGATATTAAATGTGGCTTTGTAATATGACGCGAGCGTTTTGATAAGCCAAAGTCCAAAAAGTACGCTTCAACGATGGTGAATGTTTCGAGGAGCTATTTCAAGTGGCTTCGAATCCCGCCAGCGCCGTCGCGGGGCAAAGGCAAACCGGGCGATCGCCCCCGCAAGTCAAGGGGCCCGAAGATTGGACTGATGGGAAAAAAATTAGTAAAAATTATTCTTCTTCTTCGGCATTTTCCCCTTAGGAGCTTGCCGTTTTCACCCTCCACAACTCTCGATCCTCCCAATCTCGTGGTTTGAGACCTCTATCCTTCATAGCTTCCTGCATGTATTTTCCCATTCTAAAACTGGTCTTCCTCTTTTTCGCCTCTCAGGTGGTAGCCATTTTAAGATCTTATGTGGCCATCTGTTTTTGCATTCTCTGAACATGTCCATACCATGTAGTGCTCTATTTTCCAAGGTCTTTGTAGTAGAACAAATTATATTCATCCCATATTTCTTCTTTCGCACTCTGACCTTGCAAATAAGTTGAAGGCATCGTCTCATGTAGTCCATTTCCACTGTCCTCATCTTATCTCTTATTTTTTGAGTTTGTGGCCACATTTCCGCTCCATATAGTACTATATTTTCTACTACACAATGGAACATCCATCTTTTTACATCAGATAATTGTTTTCCAAATGTTTATTTCCCCGCTTTTAATTTTGTTATCATTCACGTCTATATCTGTTATTCCTTGTCCAATGCACATACATTCGGTTTTATTAAAATTTATTTCTAATACCCATTTATTATATTCTTCTATTAGCTTTCTTAGCATGTACACCATATCCTCTTCATCTTGGGCAACGATTACCTGATCGTCAGCAAATAGAAGGGAGTGAAAGGTGTCTTCAATTTTTTATTGCCATGCCAGAACATTTTCTGTACCAGTTATAGAGGGCTTGTTCTAGGTAGATATTAACAAAATGAGAGATAACCCACATCCTTGTTTTAGACCTTGTTTATCAGAAAGCTTCCCGTTGACTTATCTCCAATTTTTGTTGAGCTTCGGTGGTTTTGTAAAGTTTTTAACCGATTGATCCACTTTTCTTTTATATCAACCTTTCTCATTGCTTTCCATATCTTTTTGCTTGGGACACTATCGTATGCTTCTGGAGGTCTATAAAGGTTACATAAATATTCATATTTTGCTTCATGTTTCTCTATAACTTGTCTGATACAGTGGATGTTATCTAGTATGTCGTCCTCGTCTAAAACCACTCTGCTCTTCAGTCAATACAGGTTTATTTTCTTCGATATTTTTACTTAGAATACTAAAAAACCATCTTGCTGTTGACGGTATGACACTTATTCCCCTGTAATTCGCACATGATTGTCCCCTTTTTTAAATATAGAAGAGATGTAGGAGAAATGTAAAAATTGAAAAAGAAATTAGAACTCGAGAAAATCGTTATCGTACTTTTATAAGTCGCCATACAGTTCTGTGATTTTCATAAAATGTTCAATTTATTTTTTTAATTTTCCAATATATGTATGTTTCAGATAATGAGAGTTATATTTACGATGTGTATGCAGCTTCGAAATGGAAAAATGTATGTGATCAAATGACGCTAACTTTAAAACAGGTTCCGCTGAAATTCATATTTATTATTTCATGTATTAAACAAATGATTTTATTAACACCAAGTAAACACAACGAATGTTTTTAGCGTTTTAAGCTCTTCTTGGAATTATATTATTTGATGACTAAATATTTTATTTAAAACGTACTCTTCCCTTAGTTTATTAAAATGTACTGTTCCCAAATTTGTTGTAGCTTAAACGTATTATTTGTTATTTGTTTAAATAAAGTAACTCATATAGTTTCTTGATAAAACTTTCACATTTTTATTTTTTCGGAGGGGAGGAAGCTGCGTTTCAGCATTGCCCTGGGTCCAAAATAGTTTGGCTCGGGCACTGGCTGCGGGGGGAGGAGCAGAGGGCGGAGGTTTCGGGGAATGAAGACCGCGGATCGATCACCTGCAGTGACGTGGCCGTCGGCAGTGGCGCAGGGGCAGAGCAGGACTCGCGGGGACAGACTGGCGGGCACCGAATGCCGCCACCGCCCCGACGCCTCCGCCCCCCTCAGTGCCGCTGACCCCGCCGGCCACGCCCACCCGCCCACATGCCGCTCCTGCGCCCCACAGCCGCTGCCAACACCCCTCACGCCACCACCACTCACGCCACCACCACTCACGCCACCACCACTCACGCCACCACCACCACGCCACCACCACCACGCCACCACCACCCACGCCACCACCACCACGCCACCACCACCCACGCCACCACCCACGCCACCACCACCCACGCCACCACCACCACGCCACCACCACTCACGCCGACCACACCACCCACCACCGCCAAACCCACCCCACGCCGCCAACACCCACGCCCCCAAACCACATTGCTACCACTATCGCCTCCCCAGCGCCTAAACCCCATTACCACCACCTCCGAGAACAAACCGTCTCCATCACCACAACCAGTGCAACTACTTCTATCACCGCTACAGTCCCAACACCATTTCTGCCCTCAGCGCCACCGCTGCCATCACCAATACCCCCACCGCCGCGGGACCGCCGGCGTCCGCTGATCGAAATTTAAATTTACGATGCCGTGTCACTTTACCCTTGTATGCATTTATAGCTCATAGCCTTGCTGAGTCCATAAAGCAGGCACATTCTCGCAGAATTGATAGTAAAGTGATTATTGTGTAGGTATTTGTAGACTACAAGGCCGTAAACATGCACGCTTTTCCCGGTCTCTGTGTTGCGGCGGGCGTGATTATGAAGGGGAAAGGAGGAGAAGGGGAAACGCGATGGGGTGGAGGGGGAAGGTCGAAGGAGGAGAGGGGGACATGGTGGGGGAATGGGAAGCCGGCCGTGAGAGGGAGGGATGGTACTCTTGTCGTTTACGACATCTGACGCCGCCGCTCCCTCTGTTCGTGATGTATCTCTTTTGTCCTGAGGGTGATATCACGAAGAATCCCCTACACAGCTAAGAGGTCGGAGTCTAGAAACTTGCTTGAGGAGAGTTTGTCATCATCTGAGTAAATACAACTTGGAATTACTGTTGCTGGTATTAGCAAATATAATTAGGAAGATACTATTAAAGAAAATTCACTTCTGAGAAATGATATTTTCATTTCTTTGAACATCATTTCTCAGTATTAATACATGTTAAACGTCTTTTGTTTGTGTATTTGGTACAAATTTGAACATATGGTGCACAAAAACATTTTTCACTCATGGAAATCAAATGTACAATCATAAGAAATAAAACGAAGAAATAATAAGAAATTCGCAGATTTGTTGAAATTTTGTTTTCACAGAGATGGCAATCTTCTGAGATAAACATTGTACATGAATAATTGCGCGCACCCCTTTCAAAAATAAATTAGATGCAGTCATTTCAGAAGAATGTTATACGCTCACAGATTCAAATCATAGATCTTATATTAATTATACTTGTTTCAATTTGATAACTTCTTTATTATCATCATCGCAATGTTAAAATTTATGGTACTTTTTTAGATAACGAAGTAATTATTATAGAATTTATTATAATTCCATTGGACGACACCTAATGAAATCTAATTCAATACAAATACTTAGTTTCATTAGAGGTATCCAAACAATCTGTATTACAAGAGAAACAAGTGCATTTTACCTTATCTGCCTAATAACATTCCGTCTTATCTATATCGTGTTACATTACTAAAATTACCACCGAAGCAATTCCGCTAACCGCAAAACGAGACATTTCCCAGCGAAGCAAAAACTTCACGTTCGCGAAACTCTGCGCAACCGTCTGCACTCATATTCAAAGAGGCCCCTCTTCGTTCAGACGCGTCACGACTTCCGCACGAGCTTAAATTCCTATTCCCGCGGGAGGTTAAGATAATTTCTCCGGCGTACGCGCGCCAACTTCGCAGTTTGCCGCGCAAGCGCCAGAAGAAAGTTGGCGCGAAACCGCGGCGTGATGGCCGCCGCCCCCGTTACGCACTTCCGCTCGCCCCCCGCCCCCACGCACGCACACATGCGGCGTGGGTCATTACCCTACGGCGAAGTGTCGTAGCGGCCGTTGCGAACCGTCCTCCATTTGGGAGGACAGTCCTCTATTGTCGTCAATTGTGCTCTCGTCCTCCTTTGTATTTTAAATGTCAACCTTTTATTAAATTTTAAACAATTATTAATTAGACTGTTGGTGATATAGATACCTTATTAATTACAGTAATAAACAGAGTTGTCTGGTATCAAATCTATATTTCTTCTTAAGATCTTTCGATCGCGTAGCATCAGAACTGGAAATACATTAATAGATAGAATTATACATTAAACCATTTGTCTACAAATTAATATATAAAGAAGTGTGCAGTTTCGTTTTCCACCCAGCAGCTGAAAGGTACGACCGATCCAGTTTGCTTACGCATCTGCACACTTCTTTATATATTAATTTGTAGACAATTTGGTTTAATGTATAATTAATCTATTAATGTATTTCAGCTTTTGACGATAATGCTACGCGATCGAAAAGATCTGAAGAAGAAATATAGATTTGATACCAGACAACCTCTGTTTATTTTACTTCTTGTTAAATTTTAAACATTTGTTATCATTTATTTTATCACATGACTAACATCTGTAACGTTGTATTGTTTATTGGTTAATTTAGAACAGAAATCATGAATAGAATTTTTCTGCACGCAGACACACGCATGAAAGTGTCTCTATCTAGCGAGTAAAGTATAAAAGAGACGCTCATTCCAACTTTATCTCCTGTTTGCGAACGAATCTTTTCACTTGAATCGCAATTGGAGAGAATAAATAAAGCTTATGTTAGTCTACAAATATTTCTAAAAGAAACGTGTTCTTGCATTGTTTTTTAAATTTCTTTTATTATTCATTTCCTGTCAAGTGTCCGCCCTATTGCATTGTCGGCAACCCGTCTGAAAAGGTGCATGGCCCAGAAGTACTACATGCAGATCATAGTGTAAATTCTCAGATGACGGGCGCACTATGTTGGTTGTAATCCCCCATGAAATCGCTAGCTGAATTTAAAAATACATCGTATAAATACATAAAACGTTATCCAAACTACACAACATATCCGTGATTATTAGTTAAGAATTTCTTTCATCCCACTGAATAAGCTGATTAGTAAACTTTCGTTGAAAATTATTTGCTACTGCATTCTTCTAATAAAACCTATATCTGAATAAACAGATAAGTTTAATTCCTACCGACCTTGGTTGGACGTTAGAAGATTTCACAAAACCTTTTCTAAGAAAATCTACGTTTCTGAGACCGAAATGGTAAAGGAATTGTTTATTTCAAATGCTAAGAAGAATACACAAGTGTGTTTTGTCACTCGAAATGACTCACTCTGCATTGATAGTAAGCAAATAGTTACACCAATGTACTCGGGTCATTACTCTAAAACAAAGTAATAGCTTCCACTCTGGATCTCCGAAGAAATAGGATGAGCACAGACAAAAACCGAGCAATTCAGGTATCAATCAATTTACTTTTACCACTACTATCGTGACGAGGAGCTCTATGGTGTATGAATATTTTAATTTATTTTACGTCAAAACAGTTAAAACTGTGTATGACGTGCTACGGAGAGAAGTGTATTATGTGCACGTTTTCTTAATTCTGAAATCCTTACCATATACAAGTTGAATTCTGAATGTAGAAAGAAATGAGGGTTTTGGAAAGAATTGTTAACAAAGTATTCGCTCCGATGTAATGAAATATATTTTCAAAGGCAAATCAACTGTAGATTTGAGTTCTTATCCTTCACCATGTCCTTTGTGAAGGAATATACTTCTACTACGACAACATTGAAACGATGATTTGAGAAGCTATATTTTCCCCAGAATACGTGCACAGATAATGAAGTTACATTCACGTTTAGAAGTAAAACAAGGGGACATCTCAGCAGTTGAAGAAGTTAGAGTTCCCGCGTTCTGATATCTGATTGAAATCGGACTTCCATCTGAAATTTATAATATACAAACGGATTTTCTGCATATTTTTATCGCCCGTCTGACTCTCTTTATTCCGTCATCATTCATCATCATAAATGTAGTCTCACCATGCGCACGTTTCATTGAGCTCTCCTTTCGCTAGTTGTGGTAGGAGTAGAGCCAGGGATCTGGGTTGCTATTTCGGTAGAAATACTGAAAAATCAAATCTGTAGTTTGTTTACAGATGCAAATGTGTTTTCTATAATTCTGGAGCGAGAGATCTAGTTTTCAAGTGATGCTAACCTCCTTTTGTTTGTACTTTATTCCATCATTCAACTATCGGTAATTAAAGGGTGAGAAAAATATTCTGAAGCTCAAGAAAAAAAGCGCAGATTGTTTATCTCCCCCATACCTCAGAAAGCCTTTTCTGTTCTTTAAGAAAATAAATCATATCTCATTCAAACCAAAATCATTTCATCATCAATATCTGTTTTACAATCTGTCTCATCTCACCTCATCTCAGGGGGCGTTAATATTGAAGTCAGAATAAAGAATTTCAAGTGACATTGTGATTGTGAGTGATCTTGATGATAGCAATATCACCCCGAACAAAAAGCACTAATACCGTTTCACCGTTTCCTTCCCAGTCATTCCCCTCTTCTGCGTTCCCATTCGTCCCCTATTTCTGTCCTCAAGTCATGCAGCTCTCACCACTTTTACTGATATATGAGTTATAATATAGAACTTGATGTAGCTTTTTTGATTGATTGATTTTTTCGTGTTTCCGGGCACGTCAACTGTTTTGGTCATTGGTCCCGTTAGTGTAGTGTATTTTCTTCTCTCGGTAGATGGCGGTGATCATCCCCCGCATGATGGCGAGATCCGGCGCCGACCTACCGTCGGCTAGTGGGGTTTTCCCCTAACCAAGACTCCCCCACCAGCGGGGCTCGGCCTCAGCCGGGACAAGCTCAAAGCTCCCGACCCGTCTCCCGGAATATGTGGTAGTGTAGTGCATGTTAGTGTAAGTGTGTGTGTAAGGGGAGAGGATAGGACAAGGAAGAGGAAGGACAAATCGCGCGCGGTCCGTAGCCCGTTTGATAGGGTACTGCTCCGGCATTCGCCTGGTGTTGATCGAAGAAACCACGAAAAACAACCAATCAGAGCAGCCTGCCACTACAATTATCCTCCAGACAGTGACTGAATTCGACTTAGCTGAAAAGCTAGTGTCGAAAATCCTGCCGCCGTCAGGACTCGAACCTAGGACCTTCCGGTCAGAGGCGCTGCGGTGACATCAGTTGATGCACTGACCTTCCGCTCCCGCTTTGATGTAGCATTATCGTGGTGAGTGATCGTGATGATTGCAATATATTTCTAAATGAAGGCACTGTCAGCGTACGCTCACCGTTCCCTGCCCAATCATTGCACTTCTCAGCCCTCCCACCCGCTCCCCCCCCCTGTTCTCCTGTAACGCAGCTCTCGCCACTTACAGACGCGCCCTAACAGCGCACAGATTACCCTCGCGCCACGCTATGCCACGCCACGCCACGCCGCGACGAGGCGAGGCGAGGCGAGGATTTGACGAGACTGCTGTACCCGAAGGCATTACACGCGCCTTTTCTCCCTTCCCCTGTCCTCACCGGGCCCTCCTCACTCCACACTCGTTCCGCCCTCACGCCCCGCCCACCACTCACTTTTCGCCCGCGCTCCCGCACTCCGCGCAATTTTTAGAAGAAAATAAACTCCGAGAGGTGCTGCACGCTGGGTGCAGCCCTGCACAGTGGGGGTCGCTTAGGTCAGGTGGGCGAAATTCTGGAGGCGAATGCCCCGTTGGGGTATAGAGGTGGTTTGAATACAATATTTTTTTTCAGTTAGAGGGGTCAGGGTATCCTAATGATAAACCTTATTTGAATCATCAAAACTAAAGTTTGTAGAATTCCCCCTTCCAAAAACACATTACGATGTAAACGCTACAGAGATGTGTCCATAGAACTATACCATAGAAAACGGCATGAAGTGTAGATATAAAATGACACACGTCTGGATTTACAAATCTTTAAGATGCTTTTGGCATTCGAAAACTTCTGAAATATAAATTAGCACTGAGTTGTATCGAAGTTCCAGTGCTCCAGTTTTAAATTGTTCTCGATTGTCCCGTGTCTTAATATTGATACGTTAAGAATATATGAAGATGTTAGAAGAGTATGGTGTGTGGATCGGGAACACTAAGGTGCTAGAGAAGTTGGAAGCTTATACGGGCGATAGCACACGAGGTTGCCGAATTGTCATCCACGATGCTTAAAGACGATGAAAGGGCAGTATATGAACTGAAAACCGTAAATTTAAAGACGTAATGAGTACCATTGTTGACTTAACCCCTTCTGAATGTAGTAAACAATGCTGATTTAAATAACGGGTGTGTGCATGTGTGTATTATGTGTACCTGCACAAACGTGCAATGTGTATAGATGTCATTTGATTTGATAATTTTTGTCTTTTAATTTTTTCTGTGGTGAGGTTAGGGGATAAAATAAACATTGTAAAATATAATTATACAAAATGATCATTAAAGCGTTGTTTATATACTGTGTAGAATTAGTATTTTGTTTATAAGCACTCTTCATACTTGTCAATTCACTGAAAATAATTATTCTCTTGAGTTCTCGTTAAGGCAAATATTGCCTCCCACAACGATTCACATTTTGAAACTCCTAAAGGAGAGAATGTTAATTATCTTATGAGGAGAGTAACACACATTTTTATTAAAATGTATGAAACAAATAAATGACGTACTTCAATAACTGAATATTTTACTACAAATCATTTAGTTTGTATTGTATACCGAAATCTTTGTATTATGAAAATAATTGGTTCTATTATAGCATGTTTTCATTTTAAAGAGATAGGAATGTCAGAAATTTGAAAGGAAAGAAACACCCCTACCAGTTAAAGCTCCAAGCTCCCGAGTAGTCTCCTGACATTTGTGGTAGTCTAGTGCATGTGTCTGTGTAAGTAAGGGATGATAAGGAAAAGGGAGGGAAGAAAACGCGTGGTCCGTGGCTCATTTGTTAGTATACTCCTCCAGCATTCACCTGGTATTGATGGGATAAACCACGAAAAACTACTCATCAGAGCACCCCTCTACTAGAATTCTCAGACAGACGACTGCTGGATTTAACCTAGTTGTCCAGCTAGGGTCGAAAATCCTGCCACCGTGGGGACTTCAGCCCTGAAACCTGGGAAGAGACTCTGCAGTGACATCTGTTGATATCCTGAGCCACTTACGTTGGTAAATTGAGGTGTGTTTATTTTTATTATATTTATTATTATTATTGTTATTATTATTATTACTATTATTATTATTATTATTATTATTATTACTATTATTATTATTATATTATTATCATCTTCATCATCATCACAATTATTAGCGATAATTCGAACATTATCTTACACTTTGGAGTTTGAATTAAAAGACGTGATTGTAAAATAAAATAAAGTGGGATCGCGTGGTTCTCACACCAAGGTTGGCGACCCAAGTTGGTTGGTTGCGCTGAGCGGCAAGTACAGTGGCGGCTGGAGATCGCCTGCGAGCTGTAGGCAGAGCGAGCGGCGGGCAGTAGTCAATTGATCCCAGTCGAATAGAACGTTGGACATTACAAGGATTGCATTGTGTGACGGGAGAGAGGAAGGGAGGTTTATGAATGTGCAGAGGTTTTGGCGGAGGCGAAAAGGTGTGCTCTATTTAAATCATATACATGTAGCAAGTTGTTAATGAAATTTTAATGTTGTAATGTGTGTTTCATTTAAAGTGTTTCACCGGGAGCGGTAGCTCAGTGCTTCAACTGATGTCACTGCAGCGCCTCTGACCGGGAGGTCCTAGGTTCGATTCCTGACGGCGGCAGGATTTTCGACACTCGCTTTTCAGCTAGATCGAATTCAGTCGCTGTCTGGAGGAGAATTCTAGCGACCGGCTGCTCTGATCGGTAGTTTTCCGTGGATTCTCCGATCAACACCAGACGAATGCCGGAGCAGTACCTTACAAAAAGGGCCACGGACCGCGCGCCATCTGTCCCTCCTCTTCCTTGCCCTACCCTCTCCCCTTGCACACGCATACTTACACTAGCATGCACTACACTGCCACATATTCCGGGGTACCGGTCGGGAGCTTAGGGCTCGTCCCGGCTGGGGCGGGGCACCGCTGGTGAGAGAGTCCTGGTTAGGGGGAGACCCCACTAGCCGACGGAAGTCGGTTCGGATCTCCCCATCCAGCGGGGGAAGATCACCGCCATCTCTCCAGAAAAAAGCATGCACTACACTAACGGGACTAATGACCAAAGCAGTTGAAGCGCCCGGAAACACGAAAAAATCAATCAATCAATCAAAATTTAAAGAGTTTCCCTCCAGCATTTCTCCTACAGTAATGTCGGCCCCCTGAAGGCAGGATTCGTCGCACTGTGCATCGCCGAGAGGCGGGAACGACCATGGCGAGATAACAGCACGCTCGTTACGCGGGGGGAGAGACGAAACGCAGAAGAGAGGAGGGATGCCGGTAACGGCAGGGAAGTACATCCCCGGTTCTCTTTCCCCTCCCCGGCCGTCGGGGCCGGCGACGCGTGTTCACCGCGCACCCCTTGATAAGTGCGAATATACTCATCGGAATCGGTGAACTTCCCGCCAACTTTGCTAATTTCGGTGGGAAAACACGGGGCGTGCATTCGTCGGTCTCTTTCGCGCTGCCACGCCGACGCCAGCCTACGGTTGTGCACGGCGCGCCGCGGCGCGGCGGTTCGCCTCACGGCCTGTTCTTCCGTGCAAGCAATATATCTTTCTTCAAGGTTTCTTTTATTTTTATTTTTTCGTGTATGAATATTAATAATAATAATAATAATAATAAAATAATAATAATAATAATAATAATAATAATAATAATTATTATTATTATTATTATTATTATTATTATTATTATTATTATTATTATTATTATTATTATGATGTAAAAACCTTTTAAAGGCACATGACAGGTTTTTTCTTAAAAAATGTCTTTCGCCTGTCTGCATCCCGTCTGTTTACAGGTCAATTTTTTTTATGCAACTCCGTTCCTCCGATCCCGTATACCGGGAGAGGTGGCTCTGGGCATGAACTGAACTGATATCGCTGCAGTCCTCTGACCGGAAGGTCCAAGGTTAGAATCTCAACGGTGACAGGATTTTCGACACTAGCTAGGTCGAATTCAATACCTGTCTGGAAGAGAATTCTAGCGATCGGCTGCTCTAATCGGTAGTTTTTCGTGTTTTTTTAGGCGAATGAAGGAGCAACACACTAACAAACGGGCAGTGTGCTCACTTTCCTTCCTCTTCCTTGCCATAGTCTCACACCTTACTTAGACATTCACTTACATGCACTTCGCTACCACACATGCCGGGAGATCGGTCGGGAGCTTAGAGATTGTTACGGCTGAGGCGGTGCCCCGCTGGTGGAAGATACCTGGTTGTGGGGGAAAAACCGCGATAAAACATGCACTACATTTACGGAACCAATGACCTTAGCTGTTGACGCGTAGGGAGTCATCAAACCAAGACTATACGAAGGACGTTCGTTAATTGATTTTTCAGTCGATTTTTGCGCGAAAAAAGATATAAATATGATAAAATTACAAATTTCATTATGCTGTATGAACTTCCGAAATTTGCAAATGTCTAACTTTTTTTCGAATCTGTGCTGCAACTTTATTGAACATTCCTAAAGACCGGTTACTTTGATCGGTCGTTTCCGTGGTTTGCTCTGATCAATCCCATGCTGTTTCCAAAAGTCTGACAAATACCACCCGTGACACTTGCTTCCCCATCCAGTCACCTGGATCCTCCCCATCATTGTCATCTTTGGATACGAGTGATCAGTGGCGTCTCCTCACTCAGGTCCGAGGGCGTTGGCAGTGAAACAAGAGTTAATCTCCACACTACTCTTTTCGCAAACATATTTAGAGTAAAACTGAAGTATACAAACAAATTCTAATTTATTTTAAAATATAATATGGGAAGAATGAGGGCAGGATAGTCGCAAAAAAATAACAATGAGGGTGTGGTAGATTCTTTTTTTAAATTAGTTTCTTCTTCTTCTTCTTCTTCTTCTTCTTCTTCTTCAAGTATTAGAACTTTCGTTCCGTTGCGTCTCATTATTGGTCCATCCATCTTCTTTTCGGTCTTCCTATGCTCCTTTTTCCTCTTGGCTTGTATTTCAGAATCTTTTTGGCATTCGTGGGTTTTCCATTCTGTCTATGTGGGGTCTCATGCTTTCCTGTATTCGTCAATTTTTTCATTTAAATTATAAATTCCTAGGTAGTTTCGTATCTCTTCATTACGAATCCTGCCTTTCCTTGTGACACCAATACAACCTCTTAAAAACTTCATTTCGGCAGTCTGAATCCTTCTTCTAATTTATGTGTTCATAATCCAAATTTCACATCCATATATCCCACAAGGAGCTGCTAAGGTTTTATAAAATTTCATGAGTGTATCATTCC